>BLBF01000026.1:23954798-24006566 GCA_015471245.1 Laticauda colubrina
TTTTTTTTATCAATGGTTAGATGATAAAATACAATAATAGAGCATTAATATTATATATATGAAGAGTTTTTTAGGATTGATTTGTTATGACTATACGACAAATTATAGAATAAATTGTTTGAAGTATTGTTATCTCGCAAAGCATGAATGATTAAAAGTATAGTCAGAAAAAAGATTTTTTTATTTTTATTTTTTTCTTTAGTAATATTAGAATATGGATTGACAATATGAGTGGTTATGCAATATAATTGTAATTGACACTATAAAATGAATGCACAAAACTGATGAACCAACCGATACACCGGAAGTATATATGAGAGTAGATGTTTTTAATGTTTTGTATGTTTGTTTGTTTGTAGAAAATTAATAAAAACTTTAATAAAAAAAAAAAAATGAAATAAAAAAAGAACAGAAATACAGCTGATGAGTTTGACTTTTACCTCAGTCCTTCTATTCTCCATTGTGTTAGATTTTACTAAGCAACCCTTCTAAGCAACTCTTTTTCTGGTGGGAGACTCTGGGACAATGGTCCTTTTTAATTTGTTTTTTGAGCATCAGGTTAGAGAGAAGCTTTTTGCGGATACAAAAAGGCACTCTTCCACTGCACCTCTTTGATATACCTTCCCTGCTAATATATATGTGGTAATAAATCACATTTTCTTTTGGCTTCACATCTTGATGAGAGCAGATAGCAATTCTGTAGCTTGGGAAGGTTATTATTTTATTCCAGTAAAAAAAGGCCTGTGACTATGCCTCAACCTGATGGTGTGATTGTGAGTCCTGCTCAGCTAAGCAAACTAAGTGTAACGGTTTTAGCAAGATAATTTGCTGAAAATTCTAAGCCACACTATAAAATTGCCATACTGTAAAACAGCTGGAGTTACTGTTCAGGCCTACCAAAATTTCAGTCAGAGTAAAACTAAACAAAGAAACTATATTAGACTTCCTTTTATTAAATAATTTTTTGGGATCCACTCATAATTAGGCACACTCATAATGTGCCTTTGCCTATGGAGCAGCCAATATTTGATTCCCCATCCCATCCTTGTTTAAAGCAATCCACTAGAATGGGCTGAAGCTAAAGCTTTCTTTAATGGCACTGTGAAAATCTGAGGTTTCTGAGAAATGTAGCACTGCACTGGATTTGATCTATTTTCTTCTTCTTTTCTTTGTCTTCTTCTCCTTCCCCTCCCCTTCCTCCTCCTCCTTCTCCTTTTTATGACCCCATAGTCCATTTGTGGGGTGAAGTCTGGGCAACTGAATGGAGCAGAGTGTTTACTGATCAGATGCTCTTCCTGTTATCATTACAGAATTTTATTCAGCAGATAAATTCTCATTGTGCCCAGAGAGAAATAACTGCCTCTACCTATGATTGAACTCACAGCCTCCTGATTGTGAGGTGAGAGCTCCACTTCTAGGCCACCACATCTACTGGATTTGATCTATAAGATACCACTAATATCTAATGAAAATGATAGTGGTAGTTCTTTTCATGACTGTTATGATGATGATGTTCATCCATCTTGTTCAAAGAGGACCTTGACATCTAACAGGTTGTGGGCTGTCCACCATGTGTCTGCAGGTCAGCACAAAATGTTCTTCTACATGTCGGGCTCTGGCTTTGCGGAGTGCTCACTTCTTTTGTGCTATGGCCATTCTGTCTTCAAATGTCTGGCAGCCTTGATGGATCAATGTGCATGTGATGACCCATAGTCTCTCAAAATAACCGAAAACCTAAAACATACATTAAAGTCCGGAAAGGCCTTCAACTTAATTTCACTGTTTTATTGGGCACAGTTTAAAGTCACAAAAGTAAATAATGAGGCAAAAAGAAAACCAAAAAAATCCGCATCGATGAGAGTTCCGAAGCAAGCCAAGATAACTAATCATACATTCCAGGAAAATAACCGAGGAGAGTCCATGGGAAGAACGCGAGCAAAGATAAACCTCTTTCAAAGTAAACACTAAACTTTGACTCCAGCAATTCTGACTACGCAGTTAAAAACTTACATACATAGCTCCCAGCTGAAAGCCACGAGGAGGATCATAGTAATCTCCTCCTAAGTAGACCTTGCTTTTCTCTGATCCTCTCCTCCCTGCGTGACCTCGGATGGATAGGGGATGGGCCTGGATCCTCCTCTGATTGCTCAGTTGGCCTCGGCCCTTCCCCAGCCTCCTCCACCACCTCTGGAGCCACACTCCCACTCCCTGTTGGCTGTTCCTCCTCTTCCTCAGAGTCAGTCTCCACCAGGGGCATGACACTATCCCCCCCGCAGGGCCACCTCCCCCGGGACCAGGAGGATGAGGACATTGAGGAAACCAAGTGTGAAAGTCCTGGACCAAATGAGGATCATGAACATTAGTGGCATTGACCCAGGTGAAGTCCTATGGTTCATAACCTTTCCATGCCACCAAATACTGAAATCGGCCTCTCAATTGGTGTGAATCTCAGATGCTATCCACTTCATACTCCTCCTCTCCCAGAGGGGCTACTGGGTCTGGCTGTGATGGAGCCGGTCTATGCGGTCTGTCGGCTGAGGCAGGGACTAACAGGGAACGATGAAAAACAGGATGGATACGCATGGTCCGTGGCAGGGAGAGGCAATAAGCCACAGGATTGATCACTGCCTTGACTGGAAAAGGTCCCAAGTAACGTTGATCGAGCTTTTTCAATGGTTGCATCATTGGTAAGTATCAGGTCGAGAGCCAAACCCGATTGCCTTTCACTAAAGGTGAAACATCTTGATGATGTTAGTCTGCAAACCATTTACAGTCCTTTGCTTTCTCTAGTTGATCACGGACCATGTGGTGCATGGCTTTGAACTCCTGCAAGAACGTATCCACTGCCAGAACTGGGGAATCAGATGGGGCTAAAGGAAAAACTTGTGGATGAAACCCATAGTTTGCAAAGAAAGGGGGTACATGGGTGGATGCATGTTGAGCATTGTTATAAGTGAATTCTGCCTCCGGCAGCACTTCCACCCAATTGTCTTGCTGAGTATTGCTGAAACAGTGGAGGTACTGCTCCAAAATAGCATTCACTCTTTCTGTCCTCCCATCAGTTTCAGAGTGATGAACAGACGACAGACATGCCTGAACCTGCAGTTTCGTGAGTAGGGTCTGCCAGAAGCGTGCTGTAAATTGTACCCCCCGATCTGATATCATGCGGCCTGGTAACCCATGCAACCAGAAAACATGGGAGATAAACAATTGAGCTGTTATCTTGGCTGATGGAAGACCCGCACATGGAATAAAATAGGCCATTTTAGTCAACATATCCACCACCACAAAAATGGCTGTGGCACCATTTGATGGTGGTAACTCAATGATGAAATCCAATGAAACTGCCCCCCACGGTTGTTCTGGCATGGGCAAGTTCTGCAAGAGACCAGGGGGTGCACTAGGAGCATACTTGGCTTGGCAACAGATCCCACAGGATGCCACATATCCCAACACATCATGCTTAAGTCTTGGCCACCAAAATGTCCTAGAGATGAGTTGTAGTGTTTTGAACACCCCAAAGTGTCCTGCCACCGGACTATCATGACATTGACATAGGATAAGGCCACAAAGAGGATCTCCAGGCACATAAATGCGATCATGAAACCACAACAGGTCCCCAATATACGCCTAAGGAGTCTTTTGTCTCCCATTCTCATCCAGTTCTTGACATTGAGCTGCCACAAATGGGTCCTCCTACTGCACCTCCTGAATCCTCACTCGGAGGTCCACAGGTTCCTCAGTGGCCGCAAACCGCTCCAATGGAATCACCATCTGGGGCAAGATAGGGTGCCAGTGCATTGATTTCCTCCACTCAGAACATTAGTCACCCAGAAATCAAATCGAGCAAAGAATAAGGACCATCTCACCTGATGTTGGTTCAATGTCTGAGGTGTACATAGGTGTTCCAAATTGCGATGATCCGTCCGAACCTCGATTTGGTGAACAGGTGGTGCTGCCATGTCTCAAAAGCAACCTTAACTGCCAGTAGCTCCTTGTCCCAAAGCGTTCTGGAGCCGACAACCTCAGGGAATAATAAGTACATGGGGACAAGGTGCCTGTGGGAACATAGGCGTGGAGGAGCACCACACCAACAGCCACTTTGGAAGCATCTGTTTCCACCATAAATGGCTGGCCTGGATCAGGATGTTTGAGGATAGGCTCAGAAACAAAGGTGACTTTCAACGCCTTGAAAGCTGCCTGCTCCTCAGCACCCCAATGGAACTTCTCCCCCTTCTTGAGCAGATTAGAAAGGGGAGCAGTCAAGGCAGCCAAGTGGGGAATAAATGTGCGGTAGTAGTTCGCAAAACCCAACAGTTGTTGCACATCCTTAACCCGCTGTGGAGGTTCCCACGCCTGCAACAATTGTATCTTTTCCGGGTCCATTTCTACCCCAGCAGGTGAAATACGATGTCCCAAGAAGTCAATCATGGTTTGTGCAAACTGACACTTCTTGCATTTAGCAAACAGGTGGTTATCACACAAATGTTGCAACACCAGCCATACATGTTGCCAGTGTTCCTGCAGGGAGTCTGAGTAAATTAAAATGTCATCTAAATAAATGACCATGAATTGATCCAACAAATTATGGAAAACATTGTGCATGAAATGCAGGAACACAGCTGGGGCATTGGTTAATCCAAAAGGCATTACGGTATACTCAAAATGTCCGTACCTCATCTGGAAAGCCGTTTTCCACTCGTCCCCTGCACGAATGTGAACCAGATTGTAGGCCCCATGCAAGTCCAACTTCATAAAGAACTTAGCTTGACGAAGCCGCTCAATCAGTTCAGGGATGAGGGGAAGCAGGTACCGACTCCTCACTGTGATTGTATTCAACTTGCGGTAATCACAACACAAACGTAGCTCCCTGATTTCTTTTTTACAAAAAGCACTGGTGCTGCCAATGGGGAGGTAGAAGACTGATAAACTCTTTCTGGAGGTTCTTGTCATAAAATCCTGCAACACAGCCAACTCCGGTTCTGACAGGGAATATATCTGACCCACCAGCAATTTTGCATCAGGCAACAAGTCGATTAGACAGTCATATGCCTGATGCGGAGGCAACTGATCTGCCTCCTTCTCCTCAAACACATCAGCAAAGTCCACCAACTCTGCAGGTATATCCAGGTCCGTGGGCGTAGCCACACTCCCTGCACAGAAGCGCATGCAATGGTTGGCGCACTTCCTATCAAGGAATTGCACAGTTCCAGATGACCAGATAATCTGTGGATCATGGGCCTGTAACCACTCCAAACCCAGCACCACTGGAAAATGAGGCACTGCGGTAACGTAGAACATGGTTTCCTCCACATGCTACCCAATACACATGCAAAGGGGTTTGATTGCAGCAACCACAGGTCCCAAACAAAAGGGCAGACCATTAATTGTCTCTACTGTTACTGGGGGGAAATTTGTTGCTGAGGAATGAGCCACTGCTCTACAAATGCAGATCCATGAAATTGGCTTTGGCCAATTGACCAAGGCTTGGATTTCCACTGCTCCACTTGCTGTCAGCAGAAGATGCTTCACCAATAATAATTGTGGTGGAGATGTCAAAGGTGATGTGGATGGCAAGGTTGGTGAAGATGGCGGGCCTAAGGACTTTACACCCTGACCTACAGTTCCCATAGGCTAAGCAATGCTCGTTTCCCGCCACCGCAGGCGTTGTTGCTGTAGATGTCTTAACTGGACACTTGGCCACAAAATGGCCTCAATTGCCACAATAGAGGCATAAACCATCACAACAATGTCTATCCTTTTCTACTTATATCAGGCATCGGTGACCAGCCCCCAACTGCATGGGTTCCTTCAAAGGCACTTCCACCAAGGGCGCCGTCTTGCTGGAAACAGATATGGTCTCTGTCCGTCATCACACCCGTCACTACTGAAGTCTAGCATCAATACAAAGACACAGATGCAAGGATGCAAGGGCATTCAGTGCACGCCAACTCATCCAGGAGCTCCGATGACAAACCCTCCTGGAACTGATCTAATAGTCTGACTCATTCCATTGTACATCCTGAGCAACTACCCAAAAACTAGCCATATAATCCATGAGTGAGTCATGCCCCTGCTTCAACTATCTCAAACATCTGTTTACTGTTTGGCTTCGAACAGGGTCCTCAAACATGGCCTGAAACTGATGACAAAACTCGGCATAATTGTCCAACACCTGGTTGGGCTGGGTCAACAGAGGCATCACCCAACGTGCTGCAGAGCCTGACACAAACTAATCAAAACTCCCACCTTATCCTGGTCAGTGGAAAAGTCCTCAGCCTGAAGGCTCATGTAAAGCTGTCACTGCCCCAAAAATGCTGGAAATTGGGCCAGTGAACCATCAAATTTATCTGGCACTGCCACTGGGCATTTTCGGCGTGGCCGGACAGCTTGCATTTGTGCCACCTGTGCAGTCAAAAGAACCACTTGTTGGCTTACCTGGGCAATCTCTGCTCTGAACTGATCCATGGTCACCCCACAAAAAGCAAAAATAAGTTGAAGGGGTGGCTGGAGTCAAAATTGATGACCCGTAGTGATGACCAGTAGTCTCTCAAAATAACCCAAAACCAAAACATACATTAAAGTCCAGTAAGGCCTTCAACTTAATTTCACTGTTTTATTGGGCACAATTTAAAGTCACAAAAGTAAATAATGAAGCAAAAAGAAAATCAAAACAAACCGCATTGATGGGAGTTCCGAAGCAAGCCAAGATAACTAATCATACATTCCAGGAAAATAACCAAAAAGAGTCCATGGGAAGAATGCGAGCAAAGATAAACCTCTTTCAAAGTCAACACTAAACTTTGACTCCAGCAATTCTGACTACGCAGTTACAAACTTATATACATAGCTCCCAGCTGAAAGCCACAAGGAGGATCATGGTAATCTCCTCCTAAGTAGACCTTGCTTTTCTCTGATCCTCTCCTCCCTGCTTGCCTAGGATGGACAGGGGATGACCTAGGATGGACAGGGGATGGGCCTGGATCCTCCTCTGATTGCTCAGCTGGCCTCTGCCCTTCCCCAGCCTCCTCCACCATCTCTGGAGCCACACTCCCACTCCCTGTTGGCTGTTCCTCCTCTTCCTCAGAGTCAGTCTCCACCAGGGGCATGATAATGCATCATGTTGATCAATCTTTTGCCAAGGTTTCCCATGAGGTGGTGTCAATATCCAGGGACTTGAAGGAAGCTTTCAACCTGTCTTTGTATCACTTCCTTTGTCCCCTGTGTGGTCACTTTCCTTAAGACAGCTCACCATAGAAGAGTTGTTTAGGGATGTGGTGGTCTGGCATCCTTGCAACATGGCCTGCACAGCATGTCTGGGCTTTCATCAGCAGGGTGTAAACTGATGGCAGTCCTGTCTGGAGAGGACCTCTGTGTCTGGCACCTTGTCTTGCCACTGGATCCTCAGAAGTCTGCAGAGGCAAGTCATGTGGAAGTGGTTCAATTGCCTACCATGCCTCCTGTATACAGTCCAAATCTCACTGGCATACACGACGGTAGTGATGACTGTTATTATACTTACTTTGGGAAAGGAGAAAGCAAGGAGGATTATGAGGGATCGAAAGTCACCCAAACACACCCATTTGGAATAGTGAAGGAGACAATTCAGCTGAAATCTGGAAATTTCCCTGTGTTCCTAGTTAAACATGGAGGAAGTTTTACTTAATTTGGAACCAAATGAAACAAATGTATGACTTATTCAAATAAAATCCAAATCACTATAAACTCATAAACTCCATATATAAACTCTCCAAACAAATCTAAGGTGAGTTTATGCCAAGTTAACACCAATAATACATAGTCATTTATATCAGCTGGTTTTCTGGAAGTGGCAGAAAATAAACCAATGAGAACTTGTATGTCAAATTTTGGGCATAATACTAGTAAAAACAACCATGCAGTTAACTGCATTCTAGAAGAGACATCTTCAGTCTTCTTCATATGTAGCTTTAACTTTGATTGCATTCATGACCCTACAGGTGCATACAAAAGCTTTGAAGATGGCAGATCATTTCCATAGTTTTCATGTGCAACTTATATTAATGGATAGCTCATATTAGTGAAAAAAGGATGCTTAGAATAATATCTGAACTTGATCCAACAGCTCTTGAATAACTTGGAAAGCTTCCACTGCTTTTTGCAAGCTTTATGCAAAAATCAATTGCATCAATTGCTTATTTTCTTCACACGTGTTCATTTCACGCCAAGGAGAGTAAGCTTTCCTCACAATATACTGTTGTGATGAAAGCATACATCTCTTTGCTTTATGTTTACATCACTTCACCAGTATAATTCATATTACATGCTAAATAACCCCATTAAGTGGAAGTAGGAAAAGTGACAAGCCATTTATGGATTATGTGAAGGTAATTGAAGAGGGTGATGGGACAGCTACTTTATAAAATTTAGCTTTAAACTGTAGAGGGTGTGGGGTGTGTGTGTGGAATATTGTAGGACCATTTAATTTATATATTTTTGAGAATCTAACATACATAGGGATTTTTGCTTCAACTTAAACACTGGTTTATTTGAGAAGAATATTATTTATTTACTTTTTGCTTACTTACTCTACAAGATTTGAATCCCAGGTTTTTGGGCTCAAAATAAACATAGGTTCTTGAAATGTGTCTGACATTCTATAACGATATGGTGTAATGGTAGGAGAATTGTGTCTTCCCCTATTCCCATACATGATTATGCATTAAAAGTGAACCACAACATGGCTACAGAAACTGGAGGGCTGACAAAACTGACATTTTAAACCCCGAGAACATATGTCTCACATTTCCTATTGTCACAGGGAGTTGTGATCTTATCTGGATGCTTAAACAGAAGAGAACTCATTCCAGTGATGTGATGAAGCAAGAAGGGGTCCTGCAAACAGCAGCTGCAAAGATGACACCTTAGAATCTTTTGTATCTGCCTGCAATCATACAAATCATGGATTGTATACCTTTCTTAATCATGAAATATTGTATCTTCTGCAGATAGTTTCCATCCATCCAGACAACCAACTGGGCATGTCAACTATTAAAAGATTTCTGTTCATGCAAAAAACATGAACTAAGTTGCATTGATCTTCTTAGCTATGGTAGATCCTAGTTTTAATTTATTTTTTGGAATGTATTAACCACCCCACTCTAAGGACTCTGGAAGATGTAGTCCTCTGATGAAAATTCCAGCTTGGCTTTGATTGTCTTGTGAGTTTCTGATTCATGCCTCCTGAGATATGAGTCTGCAATTCTAGCCTTACTTTATCTCCAGACCGTAAAGCCTACAAACTTGAAATTTGGCACGTATTTTCCTCTTGGCTTTTAGGTGCTCACTAAAGAAAGGATTTTTCAAAATGATCATCAGATCATTACTATTACTTCATACAGTCATTAACATTACTCTGATGTTCTACTCCTCTTCCTCACCTGAAAAGAACTCTGTTCCAACTGCCAGTTGCCTCAGAAGATTGTGGAACAGCAATAGGTAGCATTCTTCGACATCATGCTCCATTATCCTGTAGCTGTAAAAGTCAGAAGCAGAAATGGCCTTCTTGAGAGGACCCTTGATCTTTGCATCGCACTGAGGTATATTGATGCAATAGCCATCTTCTCCACAGAAGAACATCAAAGGGTACTGGAGAGCTTAGGAGCAGTCTGTGGCTCCTTATAGTACTAAACATCGGTACTTCACCAAAATGTCCAACGGTTTGTGAATCGGATTTCTCCTGCATAGCCCAATCATTGCCAGTTGCCTCTCATTCCATTACCTCAGTTCAAATTGGCAGATGTTTCACTCCTTTACTTACAGTATTCAATGTCAGGACCTCACCAAAATTTCTATGCCTTCCACCTATGGAATCTCTTCCAGACTTAAGGTGGCTGGAACAATATTCCTTTATATGTTTCAATCACCGATCATCACAGCCTATGGATTGTGAAACTGGATTTCTCCTCCATAGCCTGATCACATAGTGTTGTTGTGAAGCAGGGTATCCAGCTAGTTGTTTTGTTGTTGTTCAGATAATTTCCCCCTGCAATTTACTATTGTAACTCTTTCTTTTTGTAAACAACAGTTCTTGACAACAAAGAAAAGAGTTTACAGTAAATCTCTTCATCACAACATTTCATTGTGGGATCCTTGATGCTCTATGAGCTTGGTGATTTTCTTGTAGACATTTCATTACCAAATTAGTGTGATGATGATGATGTTATCTACTGAAGTTTGGTAATGAAATGTCTGCAAGAAAACCATCAAGCTCAAAGAATACCAAGGACCCACTTTAACTTTGAGCTATAAATATTCTCTTCTATCAGTGCAACATTTCATTGGAGGACACATTTATGATGATTTTTTTTCTCAAGGAAGCAGAACCAGAACCCAGACTATTCAGGATTCTTCCTCACAGCTATCAGTTGATGTTAGGAAACACAAAAAAAAGAACACGGGTGCATCAACACCTCCCTTTTTATATTTCCCAACTCTTTATTTCATGAATTATATTGCCTCCCATAAATAAGAAAATATGTCACAATGTCTAAGTTATTGACAGACTCTTTCCTTGATAGCTATCCAAGTAATCCTGATTATTTTCCACATTTTCCACTATGCAATGTGAATAAGTTGTTCGTGCCACGTGTAATTAACATTCTTAGCTACAGAATATGAAAGCTAATAAATTAGTTTTCAGAGGAAGTATAGATTATATTTAGATTACATAGATTGGGGAATTATCAATCTGTCAATAATTTATAGTTTAAGTAGCTTAAAAATGTAATCTCCACAAATCATGACAATGCACTTCCTATCTCCTGGCAGGTTATTTCCTATTGATACAGTTAGTCCTCATTTAGTGATCATAATTGAGACTAGCAACCTAGTTGTTAAGTGAAAAGGTGGCTAAACAAAACTGAAACTGTGCTTACAATCTTCCTTCAGTTTTCCTTTGCTTACAGACCTGTGAAGGTCACAAATGCAGACATTGGTCACAAAGTTACTTTTTCAACACTCTTGTAATGTGAATGGTTGCTATATAAGGCAGTCACTAAACAAGAATATATGCTAGAGGAAAAAGGAATAAAAGGTGCAGGATTAGCGCACCATCTAATATGACAGAACAAACTTGAAATGAAAATCCAACAAAACTGGTCTCACAATAAAGCCACAATATTTGTCTAAGGAACCTGCCATAACATCGTCTTTCTGTGGTTATTCTATTCAAACCCCCATTTCACATTTTATGGAGTTTTATTCAAATTTCTCAACTCTCACACAATCCCACTACAAAAAGTCGGCTTCTGCACGCACTTCAATTCTTTCACATTTACCATCTTTCTAGATGGTTGTATCATCTACATATAGATAAAATTTAGTCAGCAAGAGGGAAATCTCTCTTGATGTATGATATAATAAATATAGAAGGGAACATAAATATAAAATGGTGAAAAATTACATCATAAGTGCAAGACTTCATGTTTTTATGTTCCCACATTATCTCATTATAAACCAGTCATTTTTAAAAAGCCAGTGTCTTATATATATATAGATTTGTAGACTGTTTCCCATGCTGTATGATTTGTAATTATCTGTCATTTATCGACTGGAAAATAAATGTCATTGAATACAGTTGATGTAGTTAATCTCAATATATTTTTATATTTTATATATTTACTAAATATACTCGTGTACAAGCTCATCTGAGTCCCTTTAAGTCAAATAATTTCTTTGAAGCTTCACCCAGACTCGATCACTGATGCACCCTACCCCCGTGCATATGCACATGTCACCGTGCATATGCACATATTTCCTTGTGCATTCTCCCCACCCCACACATGCACACCTATCCCCTGTGCATGCACCATGCCTCTTGCATGCACTACACCTCCTGCACATATGTAACAGAGACCCAAAAACCAGCTGGCTGGTGGGAGGCATACGAACATGTGTGGCGAAGCTGAGCTAGGTTGACGGTTTGTGTTTCCACAGAGGGGGCTCCATGTGCCAATTCTGGCATGCATGCCATAGGTTCGCCACCAAGGGTCTAGATGGGCAGGAGGTAGAGAAGAAGGGAGTCAGGTAGACAGGTAAATGGAGATAGGATTGGCAAGTAAAAATTAAGAATTTTTACAGATCTTAAAAGCTGTAAAGTTTTCTTATTTATTCTTCTGTAAGTAAGAATTTGAAATGATTAGTTGGACATCCAAAATTCCTCTTCAAGGGTCCTTTAAAAATATTTTTAGACCTTTTTTTGGCAACTTTTAAACAGTTTGGAACCCTGACATATTTCTTTTGAATGCACAGGGAGGGGCATCTCTATAAACTATCTGTTGGGATCCTTCAGTCCCAATAGATAGTTGGAGGGGAGGGGCTTTTATTACTCATCTTCTCATTTGCAAAGTGAGATGAGTCAGCTAGTCATACAATAGAGGGGTTCTGTGTGCAACTGTGGGAATAAACTGATTCAAACCTTTGCTACTTTTTGTAATGGTCTCTTTTCTTGGATTTTCTGGAATCACAAGTCTGCAAACATTGAATTAGCATACATTCCTTCACCCTCCCCCTTTGGGGTACTTGTACTATCCAACCGACTTTGGATAACTGATAAATAGCTGGAAAATAAAGCTGAATGAAGCTCAAAATGCAAAGACCCCCCAAAAAGATGGTGGAAAGTATCAGTTCCCTTGGATTGGTTATTAGCAATAATTTGTCAAAGAATATAATATAAATCAATAATATAAAGTTCAGCTCTCTTTCCTTAAGGTCATGAGATTTTTATCATATGCAATGCTGCTCAGTTACTTGATTTTATTTCAACTCCTCCTCACTTATAACCATTTAAAGAAGCACATAGATACTTTTTAAAAGAGTGCAGAAAAGAGCCACAAAGATTGGAGATTAAAGATATAAAGAACAGTTGCTGGAAATGGGTATGTCTAGTTTGATGAAAAGAGAACTAGGGGTGACATGACAGCAGTGTTCTGATATCTCAGGGGCTGACACAAAGAAGAGAGAGTCAAGCTATTCTCCCAAGTACCTGAGGGCAGGACAAGAAGCAATGGGTGGAAACTAATCAAAGAGAGAAACAACCTAGAACTAAGAAGAAATTTCCTGACAGAACAATTAATCAGTGGAACAAGTTGCCTCCAGAAGTTGTAAATGCTCCAACACTGGAAGTTTTTAAAAAGAGATTGGATATAAACCATCAAGGAGAAGTAATTATACCCTCTTTAGTCTAAGTATGCATGGTGGTTCATGCCACATCTAGGCAACAATTGAAATCTTGACCAGAGTTGCTCCCTTAAAAATAAATAAATCATTGCTTGGTAGTATGGAATAATGTGCTTCTGTGTCTTAACCTTTTTCACTGGAATCCTAAAAGAATGCTGAGATTTCATTGTGAACATTGCGTGCTATTTTTTTCAATATGATCAGTGTCAAGGATCTGGATTGTCCTCTTGGGTCATGAGATGAGATTCAGAACTGTCACAATAAAACTGCCAGAACTTTGTGGAGGCACCGCTTCTTTTGATTTACTGTTGTTAGCTGTAAGGCATTTCTGATTTTGTTCTCACACATGGAACGCAGCAGAGATGCACAATTTTTTTTGAGTTGGCAGGCACAGTGGAAGATCTTGGAAGCTAAAATACTAATAGGTGCAGCCAGGACAAGAACAAAATCTGATAAAATGTTATTAATATTTAAATGTAATAAAATGCAAATATGTTTAATCGAATTACTCTCTGGTTATATGGTTAACAATTTTCCCTGTCTCTCACATTAAAAATTGTCACTTGGAAACAACCTTAGAAAGTTCTTAACTGTACTTAACTGTTTCAGTTTTTTCCTTTTTCTTTTTTCCTTGCTTTGATGCTGTTGGCTCTGTTATTTGTGGTGGGGGGGAGGGAAAAGAAGAAGGGAAGGAGAAAGGGCGAGATAATATATAATCCATATTATGATTAAGTTGATGGTCTACTAATGGATATGCCCAGGTTCTAGTCCATCCTTAACCAAGGAAGATGATTGGGTGACTTTGCTCCAATCATTCTGCCTCAAAATGGGAGATGAAAAAAAAAATCTACCAATTAACCCACATTGAATCTGTGTGGTAGATTAGTTCTTAACCTATAGGTAGTCCTTCATTTAGTGACCATTCAAAGTTACAGTGGCACTGGAAAAAGAGACTTATGATCATTTTTCACACAACCATGGAAGCATCCCCATGATCACATGATCAAAATTCAACCACTTGGCAACTGGTTCATGTTCTGTATATAAAATAGTAGACTCCTAAATGCAAGGTTCTGATTGGTCAAATATTTTGAATGGGGATTGGTTTAAAAAAGAACCAATCCACATAGCTGCTCAAAGCCGGCAAATATCAAATGCCTGTCATTGGTTACAAGCCGGCAGAGAAAATACTATAAAAGGCTTCCGCAGCTTGAGACAATGTTCCGTTTTGCAACTGTTATTCAAATAAAGACTTTGTTGTTGGAACCCGGTCTACCTCGCGTTTTTCCGGACGGAACACTGGCGATGAGGATGGGATCATCCTAAATGCGAGACTGAGCACGTGGTGACAGACAAGCCAGACAAAGAGCAATGGCTGGGAACAATGCACCGCCCGCACCCTTCAACCCCAATGAAGAAGATTGGGAATCTTACGTAGACCGTTTCCAGATGTACCTGGAGAGCAATGAGATGGAGGAAATCTCAGATCAGCGAAAAAGAGCTGTTTTCTTGACACACTGTGGGCCCGCGATTGTTAAAATGGCCAAGGCTTTGGCAAAGCCCTGAGATGTCAAACAATTGACGTGGACCGAGCTCCAAAGAACATTAAAGGCCCATTATGCACCGGTAGTGTCAAACCTAATAAAGCGGCATGAGTTTTATCGGAGAGACCAGAAAGAAGGCAAAACCATCACTGATTTTGTAGCCGCCCTACGCCAAATAGGGGGAGCGTGCGAGTTTCTTAACTTAGATGAAGCGATGCAGGATCGAGTGATATTGGGGTTAAGAGACTCAGCTATACAGAGCAAGCTACTGAACAAACCCAACATATCAGTAGCCGAAGCTATTGCAGAACCTCGGCTGCTGAAGCCGCCCAAAAATCGACAGATAAGATGAAACAAATGAATGCAAGCAACGATGAAAAAAGCCCGGCCAGAGGAAAAAAACAATCTCCCACAACCACTCATTACGAAGAACTCGAGGAGAAGTCAGAATCCGTGGAGGAAGACGACGAAATCCACTGCCTATACGCTAACAAGAAAGGGCGCGAAAATAGAAATCGGCGGGAATGTGCTGGCTGCGGGGGAAACCATCCCCGAGCCGATTGCAGATTCCTCGATGCTATTTGTAGAGCATGCAAGAAAAGGGGGCATATCGAGAAAATCTGCAGAAACAAAAAGAATTACAGCCCAAAGAGATGAAACGACTCCCCAGCAAAGCCTGAACCAAGACTCTCTGAGAGAAAGTGGCAGCGAAACAGGCAAGCCACTAACCGGAAGAAAGCATACCAAACTTTCACTATCGGAAGCGCTCAGACGGAAAGCGGGAAGAAAGTAAAAATAGTTGTAAAAATCGAAGACAGCCTCTGCGAAATGGAAGTTGACTCTGGATCGTTCCTATCCATGGTGTCATGGGACACCCTCAAAAAACTAATTCCAGACATCAAAATTAAGGAACTCCAGAGACAAAAACTAACCCTCAAAGATTATCAGGGAAACCGAATTCCTGTAATCGGCCTGGGACATTTTCGAGTCACTTACAGGCAACATGTCACAGTACTACCATTAACGATAGTCGACCGAGATCGACCAAGCCTCCTGGGTATCGAATGGTTCGCACCATTGGGCATCGGGATGACCGGAGTAGACCGGGTGGCCGCAACTGACTGGGAAGAAGACCCGATCCAAAAATTCCAGGATGTCTTCGACGGCTCCCTAGGCAGGTATCGGGGGACCCCCATTTCTTTTAGTCTAGACCCACAGATAACCCCTAAAAGACTAAAGGCCAGACGGGTTCCTTTTGCTTTAAAAGCAAAAATAGAGGAACAACTAAATAAATTAATAGATCAAGGGGTTTTAGAACTGGTCGACCACGCTAGATGGGAAACACCAATTGTGACACCAATTAAGCCAGACAGGTTGGTTTGAATCTGTGGCGACTACTAAGCTACCCTGAACCATGTGCTGCAACAAAGCGCATACCCGGTGCCAATTGTGCAACACCTACTGCACTCTCTTGGGGGAGGATTTAGTTTAGTTTTCGCTAAACTAGACCTAGCACAAGCGTACCAACAGCTCCCAGTAGACCCCTTAACGGCGGAAGCACAAACAATAGTGACTCACAAAGAGGCATTCAAATGTAACAGACTCCAATTTGGAGTAAGCGTATCCCCAGGCGTTTTCCAGAGCCTCATGGAACACCTGTTAAATAGCATAAAAGGAGCCGTGCCATAATTTGACGACGTTGTAATTTCAGCCAAAGATGCAACGCAGCTTAAAAAAAGACTCAAAGAGGTCCTAAATAAATTCAGAGAATCTGGCCTTAAAGTAAAGAAAGAAAAGTGCTGCCTAATGACTGATCGCGTCGAGTTTTTAGGATATTTAATTGATGGAGAGGGCGTACACCCCACCGAAAAAAAAGTCAGAGCTATAAAAGACGCACCAGAACCAAGGAATAAAACTGAGCTGCAGGCATTTTTGGGACTGATAAACTTTTATAATGTGTTCCTACCCCAAAAAGCCACAATAGCGGAACCATTGCATCGATTACTGGACAAGAAAACAATTTGGACATGGGGGCGTAGAGAAAAAAAAGCTTTCCAAGGAATAAAAGACTTATTAACATCAAACACCGTTCTTATCCAGTTTAGCAACACTCTGCCATTGACGGTAACCTGCGACGCCTCACCATTTGGAGTCGGTGCCATCCTGAGCCACCAATTGCCAGACAGAAGAGAGGCACCCATCGCATACTATTCAAAGACTTTATCTAAAGCCGAGCGAAATTATAGTCAATTGGACAGGGAAGCCCTAGCAATAGTCGCCGGAGTAAAACGCTTCCACGAATACTTATATGGAAGAAATTGTAATAATAACGGACCATAAACCGTTACTTGGAATTTTGGCGGGAAACAAACCAACACCAAACATTTTATCCCCACGAATGACAAGATGGTCAGAATTCCTAGCAGCGTACTCATATACTCTCACACATCGCCCAGGGAAACAGATCTCACATGCTGATGCTTTGAACAGAACTCCATTACCAATTACAGAGGAAGACCCGATGACCACCTTGCAGATAGAGACATGCCCAAATCTGCCCATATCTGCAAATGATGTCACTAGAGCCACCGCAAAGGACCCATTGACTGCCTGCGTACTAAATTGGGTAGGTAAAGGTTGGCCGGAAAATGAAAAAACTGAGAACTTTAAACCTTTCTGGTCCAGACAAACTGAACTCTCAACTCAGAAAGGTTGTTTGTTGTGGGGGGATCGGGTGGTCATTCCCTCCAAATTACAAATGAGGGTACTCAATATGCTTCATGAAGGCCACCCTGGAATTGTCAAAATGAAAAGCCTTGCTGGAAGCTATGTCTGGTGGCCGGGTATAGATAGGGATATCGAATAGTGGGTAAATTCGTGTAACAAATGCCAGAGAAATAGGCCTTCCCCACCACAGGCACCCATAAGGGACTGGGAAACACCACGGGGCCCCTGGTTGCGAATCCACATCGATTTTGCCGGTCCAACTAAGGGACATACTTTTCTCATTGTTGTGGACGCATACTCGAATTGGCTAGAAGTTAAAATTATGCCATCTACAATAACAGAAACCCTTATCAAAAAATTAGACAAACATTTTGCAACACATGGCCTGCCGGACGTCTTAGTGTCCGACAACGGGCCACAGCTAACAAGCATTCAATTTGAGCAATACCTAGCCTCCCTAGGTATAAGACATGCCCTAACCGCGCCAGCCCATCCGGCTGCGAACGGCAGGGCAGAGAGAATGGTTAGATTTACAAAAGAAGGGTTAGGAAGAATGGACACTGGGGATGTCCAAGAGAAAATAAATCGACTACTCACCCTCTAGCATATCACACCCAGTACCGTAACAAACAAAAGTCCGGCAGAACTACTCATGGGGAGGAAACTAAGGTCGCAACTAGACAGATTGCACCCAAACTACACACCAGAAAACCCCCCCGATTCCTCCACCCATGTTAGGACATTTGAAATAGGCGACCTAGTCTATGCAAAAAAATTTACCGGGGACCCCTTATGGTTACCGGGAACAATTACTCAAATTACAGGCCCCCAGTCCTACCGACTGACCGTAGACGACAGCAGGGAATGGAAGAGGCACATAGACCAGCCCCGGTCCCGTAACATTGAGAGAAAAACAAACTCAAAACCACTAATATTAAAAAACGATGAAAATCAAACCAAAGAGGGGGGGGAAATATGAGAAAATAATAAAGAACCGTTTAAATTAAACACTGAATACAATACATACCAAAAAGAGCAAACGAGAGACTTACAGTTAGAAGAAACGAGCGAGAGGAGTCCAGTCGAAGGGGCCAGCCAGGCCAGCTCGACCTTCCCGGAGAAACCAGGAGGGAGCGGCAAAACCACCGGCCTAAGAAACTCAGGCGGCAGTAAAATGGCTGACTCACCCTTCCAGGCATGGAGAAAGACCGAAGAGACGACAACACCATCCAAACCGATCGAAGTCTTCAACAGGAATGAACCGCGCAAGTCCAGTCGGGTCAAAAGAAGCCCCACCTACCTGCGCGACTACGTCACCATGTAGGACTAAACTAGGAGGGGAGGGGTGTTCTGTATATAAAATAGTAGACTCCTAAATGCAAGGTTCTGATTGGTCAAATATTTTGAATGGGGATTGGTTTAAAAAAGAACCAATCCACATAGCTGCTCAAAGCCGGCAAATATCAAATGCCTGTCACTGGTTACAAGCCGGCAGAGAAAATGCTATAAAAGGCTTCCGCAGCTTGAGACAATGTTCCGTTTTGCAACTGTTATTCAAATAAAGACTTTGTTGCTGGAATCCGGTCCATCTCGCATTTTTCCGGACGGAACAGTTCATATTTATGATGGTTGTAATTTCCTGGAGTTATGTGATCCTTGTTTTCAACCTTCTGACAAGCAAAGTCATAGGGAGGCCGAATTCACTTAACAACTATGTTACTAACTTAAGAACTGCAGTGTCAGGGTTCCAAGTAATACACCCATAGCAAACAGAATTCCATTGGAAAAAACAGGCACAGGCTAGCAAAAACTGACTTTGAATGTTCCCATGCTTTTCATCTAATTAAAAGTAAAAGTTTTCCCCCTTCCCCAAACAAACAGCCAATCAAGATGCCATCCGATTGTCTGGTAACTTCACTCCTCTCTCCATCCAGCTGTGGGAATGTCCTTGGGTCTAGTGGTGGGATTCAATTTTTTTTACTACCGCTTCTGTGGGCGTGGCTTGGTGGGCGTGGCAGGCGAAGGATACTGTAAAATCTTCACTCAGAAGTTTTTTATTTTTTATTTGCTGGTTCTCTGAACTATTCAAAATTTCTGCTACTGGTTCTCCAGAATTGGTCAGACCTGCTGAATACCACTTCTGCTTGATTCCCAAGAAAAAGTATTTTGTTTTGGCTACAAAACCCCAACTGTCTCTATTCCCTCCTCCCTATCCTTCAGCTCCAGTGTGGCAACATTGAAGCCTCAAAATGGCCTCACTCAGGTCAGCTTCAGGGTTGAAACAGTGATTCACTTAACAATTGTGGCAAAAAAAAAAATCATAAAATGGAGTAAATTTCACTTAACAAATGTCACACTCAACAACAGCAATTTTGGAGTCAATAGTAATCATAAATCGAGAACTACCTGCATAAAAAAGTCCTCATGCTGTGTTGGATTGATTTGGATTAATATATTCCTGCATGATTAGTGCTTACTTTCCGTTTTTTCCCAAACTCATGGGCTAAACTGAATTAAAAGATGCCTTATGTTCATGTAATTTTATTGGCAACAATACAGAAGTAATTTTCCACTGCCGTCTTCTGAGAGCTGTTTTATTTTGCAGTATAACTTAAGCCCATGTCACACTGAACCAACGGATGCAAAGAGGATGTAAAACGGACAAAAAAGCTTGCCATCCGTTGGTTAACGCGATGTATCCGTTCTGTACTCACTGCCTCCGTTTTGCTTCCTCTCTATCCGTCCAGCATCCGTTTATGAACGTTTCATCCACTCCAAAAGTTTTGGGCTGCCTAAAACTTTTGTAGGAAAATGTATCCAGTTTGTCCGTTCTGCATCCGCTACACACCTGCTAGGCATCCGTTCCGCATCCGCACAACTCCATCCACTCCAGCGGTAAATGGACACAGGGAGGAAGTGGAACGGATGCAAAATGGATGCAGAACGGATGCCTAGCGGATGCAGCACGGAAACAAAGTGTTTAAAACAGAAAAAATGTTCACAGAGGGGACCTATCTCGGATATTATGGATGTCTACAGGATGCCTAGAGGATGCCTAGAGGATGCCTAGAGGATGCCTAGCGGAAAACCTATACTGCCTATAAAAAGGGGGAGCAACTCTCCTGCATCGCACTTTCAGAACAGCAGCCCAGCGGTGCAGACCTCTGCAGCCTTCATCTGGCTCTTCCTCTTCCACAGCATCCAGTCATGTCCACCGTGGATTGTAACAAAGTCCTTTCGGCAGCCACCATCATTCTGCAACAGTGCGAAGCCATCTGTAGGCTCTGTGAACACTACTGCGAGAAGAAAAGGAGCCACCCAAAAAGAGTCTGGGTCCGAAGATGGTTCGCCAGTAGAGCGGAGGACGGACTGTGCAACAAGCTGATGGTGGAGCTCAGGAGCGAAGACACTCGGGCGTTCCAGAACTTCATCAGGATGCCTCCAGCCATATTTGACGAAGTTGCACAGCGCCTGACACCCAGGTTGACCAAGGCAAACACCAGATTCTGGCCCAGCCTGGAACCTGGGCTCAAGGTGGCACTCACTCTGCACCACCTGGCCTCAGGTACCACCTATAGGACCATGCAGAACGGCTAGAGGGTGCCATCCAACACCATCAGCATTGTGGTCAGAGAAGTGGTGCAGGCCATCATCGAAGAATACAAGGAGGAGCTCCGCCAGTACCCCTCCACTGAAGAAGGATGGAAGAAAGTTGCAGAGCAGTGGTATCAGAAGTGGAACTTACCACACACCGTTGGAGCCATAGATGGGAAGCACGTGGCCTGCAAATCTCCAGCCAAGTCGGGGTCCACTTATTTCTACTCTAAGGGCTTCTTCAGCATCATCCTCTTTGCCATGGTCGATGCTGACTACAAGTTCATGTACATCGATGCTTCAGGCAGCGGCTCATCTTCGGATGCCCAGGTATACAATGCCAGTCACCTCAAGAATGGGCTGGAACGCAACCTCATCGTGGGCTTCCCAGATCCAGAACCCCTGCCCAATGACACACAAGATGTGCCCTACTTCATCGTGGGGGATGACGACTTCTCCCTCACAACCGACCTCATGAAGCCCTACACCTCCAGACTCCTCACCCGTGAAGAGAGGATCTTCAACTACAGGCTGTCCAGGGCAAGGCGGGTGGTGGAGAACGCCTTTGGCATCCTGGCCAACAGGTTCCAGGTACTTCTCACCACCATGCAGCATTGCCCAGAAACCGTGAGGAGGATCATGGAAGCTTGCTGCATCCTGCACAATCTCATGCGCACCTACTACCCAGTCTTGCAGAACAGGCTCGTGGACCTCCAACAAGCCAATGGGGTCATGGAGCCTGGGGAATGGAGGCAAGGGCGAAACCTGATCGACACTGAGGATGTGCAAGGCCCCAACAGAGCCTCACGTGAAGGGAAGAAGCAGCGCAACCTCCTGAGACACTGGTGCAACTCCCCAGCTGGAGCAGTGGAGTGGCAAGACAGGATGGTAGATGCTTAATGGATGCTTCCTTCAGCCTGTCTCATCACACGGATGAGATTGGGCCATGTATGTTTGGTTGGCCTACAATGTACAGCGCGTTTAATAAAGAGTTGTGTTTATGTTGACATGTGTGGATAATTATTACATTATTATTGATAATAAAGGGCCGTAGGTGTGGCACTTGGGAGGGTGGACCATACAGTCCCACTATGCTTGCACTGGAGGTTTATCTATCCCACAGCTATTACCCATCCCATAGGTATCCCTGCCCATCCCACAGGTATCCCTTCCCATCCCACAGCTATCTTAACCCATCCCACAAGCATGCAAAGGCTTAAACCATTTCTAAAAGTTTCCAGCAAGACTTTATTAAAAAAAAGAAATGAAGCAAGTGTGTGAATCATAAATAGACTTTATTAACAACAAGCTATAAGACAAAAATGAGTCTCTGGCACTCCTCTTGGTTGCTCAGTCCCAAGGGTAAAGGTGCAGGTGCTGTGGAGGTGGCTGGTGCTGGAGTGCTTGTCATCAGCTCCTCCAGAAGCAGAAGCAGCAGAAGCGCCAGCCCCAGAAGAGTGAGCCCGTGCTGCAGAAGCCCCAGCAGAACCAGAGTGAGGGCCAGGGGATGGGGTGGTAGCCCCGTCCCTCTTGCCAGGGCTGGCAGCAGATGGCTGAGGCTTGCTGTGCTTCCGCATGGTTGTGGGGTTGCTGGCTGGCAGGGAGGCTGGCAGAAACCAAGGCTGGCAGGAAGGCTTGCAGGGAGGCTGGCAGGAAGGCTGGCAGGCAGGCAGGCACCAAGGCTGGTAGGCAGACATGAACTAAGGCTGGGAGGAAGGCTGGCAGGCAGACATGAACCAAGGCTGGCAGAAAGGCAGGCAGCAAGGCTGGCAGGCAGACCGGCTGGCAGTCAGGCTGGCAGGGAGGCTGGCAGCAAGGCTGGCAGACTGGCTGGCAGCAAGGCTGGCAGACTGGCTGGCAGCAAGGCTGGCAGACTGGCTGGCAGCAAGCCTGGTCACAAGGCTGGCAGCAAGGCTAGCAGGCAGACATGCAGGCAGGGCAGGCAAGGCAGTCAATGTGTTCTGCAGCAGGTCTTTCCTCTGAATGGCGTCCTGCTTCCGAGCTGCTTCCGTTATATCTGCGGGGCTGACGCAATGCATCCTCCCCGCATGCGCAGTGAATGCCAGGCATCCGTTAGGCTTCCGCTCTGCATCCGCTAGGCTTCCGCTGTGCATCCACTTCATCCATTCGGTGTCCGCTCTACATCCGCTGTATCCATTCTGCGTCCGCTTTGCTGAGGCCCCCCGGAAGCCCTGCAGATGTGCCACCCACTCCCATCCGCTCCCATCTGCTGGGCTTCCGTTCCGCATCCGCTCTGCATCCGCCCTGCGTCCTCCCCGCGTCCATGTTATCCACTCCGGTTATGCAAATTTTTGCCCCTTTTGAGAGCGGATAACAACGGATGGAACATTTTGCTCATCCGCTGTGTCCTTTTTGCATCCGTTGGCCAGTGTGACATGGGCTTTATATACAGTATGCCCTGGTTAACTCTCATTCAGATATTAACCAAGTCTGATATTGTGTGTTTGAAGACAGATAGGTGCTGCATTACATTAAAGTAGCTGCAAATCCAGTTTTAGTTAGCAAAGGACCAAGTTAAAGTCTGACTTCTTGATTTACCAGTTTTCCAATGAAGAAAGACAGTATCTACCCACCAGAAGAATGGGAAATATTAAAAAGGCAAAATATTATATTTCTCTAAGGGAGAAATGGAAAAAAAAACATGCTCTTAAAGACAGAAAACAGATTCAGTCTTCCTTAATAGCCCCCAGCAGAGATTTTGTGCCCATTAAGAAAGATTGGGCCAGCCTATTCAGAAATCAGCCCTAGTTTCCCTGCCCCAAGCAGAAACTGAGAAGACCAGATTTTAGAAATGCAGATTTTGTAATCCATTCAGAAAGACTGGGTCAAGACAGAAACTCACAAAGTAACAAGCAAAAAGTTGACAAAATTAACTTAGACAAACACCTAGGATTTCCTCTTTTCCCTCTATAGCCAGCTATGACTCCTTCATAACCCCTACATGACCCCCATAAGAATCTTATAGCAGCCAATAGAATATGAAAGGACATGTTCTTCACAGGAACAGGAAATTCAAATACAAAGCCCAAAGAAGGCATAAAAACCCACCCACTCTCTATTCTATTTTGTCAGCTGCCCAGAATCACATGTGGCTCTGCTTCATCAATAAACCATCTTTCCAATCAACTTCCATCTTTCCAGTGTCTTTCTTCCAGCTGGAACTGAACCAGATGGATATTTCTTCCAACACTAATCATAGGCAGGTGAAGTTTTTCCTTTACATGCTATCTTTCATCAAGTGCTTGAGGTGCAACCTGCTCTTCAGCATGTTGGATTTCATTCTCCAATAAAGATAAAGAAAAAAAAAAAGAAGGGCTCTGTTAAAGATACTCAAATCCAAGTAATGAAGACCTTTAGCCAACTCCCACAATGATAATTTGAAGAGAAGAATACAAAAACCTGGCCTAAGAAAAAGATGTTTAAATGATCCATTCCTAATATGATCACCATCTAATATGAAAAGCCATTGCTTGATTTGTGAGCCAATCTCTATTGGTGATGTATCATTCCCATTTAGGGAAATGATGCGCTATGAAAATGCATTATTTTAAAAAGCACGCAGAATGGCTCCATGTGTGAACTGCATAAGGATTCTCAAACCTTCTTAAGGTCTGATGATTTCTGGGTTGTTTCATTTTGCTTGGGTGCTTAAGCAAGCATTCTAAGTGGAAATGCACTTGACATGTTTTTTGGGGGGTGACTAGCTGTAATCAAACAGCATTAGAATTCAGCTGATATCATGGAGGATGATTAAACAAATTTCTCACTCATTCAAATTTCTTCTTAATGGGAAAACAGAGAAAAAGTCTTGTTGATGGAAATGATCCCCAGATGGAAAATGATGTCTCAAAATAAGTACAGGCATGAACGCTTATTTTCCTTCTATTAACATATGCGTAAGGGAATATCCATACTAGGTTTTTAAAAATGTTTATGATCAATTAATTCCTGAAATTTAGCAGGGGTTTAAGAAAAAAAAACAAAACTCAATTGCAGATTGGTCCATTCCCAGCCTCCTCAAAATAAGGTGAAAGGAAGAGAAGAAGGATGTGAAGAAAACAATTTTTCTGTGCAAAACTGAAAACATCATATGTGTAAAGAGCCTAGCAGGCATTGTCAAAATTTAAGCCTTAATACAGTGGTGTCAAATTCACGTCATCACAGCAACATCACATGATGTATCGAGACTTTTTTCCCCCTTTGCTGAACTGGGCATGGTCATGACCAAGTGCATGATGCATCCGGCCCATGGGCCAAGAGTTTGACAGCCCTGACTTAATATCTTTTCCTCCTAAGGATATATTTACATATATAACTTATTTCCACTGAACCTAAGAACTGTGCTTAAATGTTGACAACAGGTACAGAACACCATTAATAAAGAATCCTGGAATATTTCACTGATCTGCAAAATTTTACAATATCCTCTAGAGAACTCTGACAAAGAAGTATGGCTTTGTGTTATACCTAAACATTTAGGCACCGTTTCTGCAGCAAATGAACTCAACAGCATCATATTCCCTCCAAAAGAAATCTTCAAATATCTTATCCCCTTTGAAGTAAAAACAAATGTCCCTATTTTCTTGTTCATTACAATCAAGAAGATGGGTGAACATTAAAGTTGGTTGCTTTCTAAATTGATGGAGGAGTTTTAAGAGTCACTAACAAAAAAACCAAAACAATTTCGCAGCAGCTGAGGGTTTTATATATATATAAAGTTGTTTTGAAAAGTTTTTCTAAAAGTGTAGATTTACTAATTAATATAACGTTATTGTCTGATATGCCTATAACTTTTTGGTGATGTATATGCCCAATTCAGGTGTTCATAAAATGTTAAGCATTCCAAACAAGCTCTACCTCTTAGTAATAACTTCATTATTTCAGCTCTTTCCAACCATTTGTGGTCACTGGCTTTTGCACCAACAGTTTATCCAGCAGAGTTCTGACTTCTGGGGAAATATGTACATATACACTAATGCTAGAAGGCTTTCTTTCTTTGGACTCTTATCACAGAAGTTGAAGTATTCCTCAATTTAGCAATGCATATAGGGAATGAGTCGTAGCTAAATATAGCTTTTAAAGCTGTGGATTTGTCACTTTCTTTGGAATCAGCTAAGGTTATTTTTCTAAGCTACATTTAAATTCTTGGTGTTACATTGACATATAGCAGGTAGAAGCATCATCAATATTGATTATTCACCTGACTTCATGTCATTCAAAACATCCTTATGCTCGATCTAGAAAGACTGATACAATTATGAGGATAAATGAGAGAGAATTAGTGATCCTAACTGAGGAAGACAAATACGATCTAATAGGCTTCACTGAAACTTAATGAGCTACCTGATACTCATGATTGTATGTAACAATGGAAGGTTACCTTTTTGAAAAAGGAGCAGACATAGCAAGAGTGGGCTATTTATATAGAGAAAAATATTCAGAAAGCAGAGTAAAGAAATACCATTAAAAGTTGTTTCTCTAAGTTTATTATAAACTCGGGCAGGTCAAATAAACAAACAAGGCTTTTCTGGATCGAATGAGCAGTCTTTCAAAGAGATGTGTCATTATAATGGAGAATTTCTACTATCATGACATCTGCTGGGAATCTAACTCTGCCAAGATTAAATTATTATTCTTATTTTGCTGACAACTTCATTTGTCCAAAGATGGACAAGAGAGAGAACCTGATTTAAGAAATAAGGGTGACTATAACTTTGGGAAAGTAATTGTGTTATCCTTGCGATATCAAAGAAGAGAGAACTGGGAAGAGTCAGATGTGTGCACTGAACCTCAGGTCAGTGAATTTGCATGAAGTCCAAGAAAACAGTATTATCCAATCACTTGAATTCTGAAGAAATGTCCGGTGTCCAGGAAGGATGAAAAATTCTACAGAATATGACCCTGAACACACAGTTGCAAATATAAGCAGGAAGAATGCAAGGTATTCTTCAGAAATTATAATAACTCTGTCAAGTATAAAGTTAAAGTTCAGAATGAATTGAGGCTTTCAAGTGATACTACTCAAAAAAGAAAAAAAAAGTTTTGGGATATGTTAAAAATATAAATCTATTGTTAGGAGAACTGGTAATAGATAACAGCAAAGTCATTGATTAAAATGTAGTCCAGTTCTTCCTATAGTTAGTAAGACTATCTGTACTTTCTTAGGGTGTATTAATTAGAGATGCAGGTAGTCCTCATTTAATGACAGTTGCTTAGTGAATGTTCAAAATTAGGGACCCCAAAACACCTACGTATGACCTGTCTCCAAATTTATGACTGCTGCACTCTCCGGTAGTCTTGCGATCACATTTTGTGTGCTTGGCAACCATTTTGTGGTGTCCTTTGGCCATGTGACCATGAATTGCAATTTTTTTGCCAGTTTACAAATATTTTTTGCATGTTTCAAACATGCCCATTTGAGAGAACAAATTCACTTCATGACCATATGGTTTGGTTAAGGATCACAGTTGTTCACTTAATGACTGCAGTGATTCACTTGAAGACAGCTGTAAACATAGTCAAGGAATGAAATCAGACTGAACAATAACCTGCTTAGCAATTACAATGATCTAACATGGACATCCTGGACTCAGTTGGGGTCTTTAAGCAAGGGCTATTTGTAGAATCCAAATATAGGAATTAATTGTTCAATTTTGCTATGCCCTGATCAGACCACATTTGGAGTGCTGTGCCAAATGTTCTGAACACCACACTTCAAAATTATAGTGCTATGAACAAAGTCATTGGAGGGTTACTAAGATGTTCAAGAATCCGTAAACTAAGTTATGTAATGAATGGTCAAAGGATGTGGAGATGCTTCGTCTACAGAAAAGACAACAGAGAGAAACTATGAAAGCAGTCTTCAAAAATCTGAAGGGTTCTTACACAGATGAAATTTATCTTTGAGGATTTATCCTCAATTGTCCAAAAGGCAGGATGAAAACCAGTGAGCTAACTAAATGTCTATGGAAATTCTCAATCATTCAGGTCGCTGTTGTCCCAAAGGTGCTTTTTTTCAAGAAGCAACTAGAGTTTCTGGTTTTTCTTTGAAGACGTTCTACTTCTCATTCCAGAAGCTTCTTCAGCTCAGAAAATTAACATTACAAAGAAGGAAGCTTGATTTAGACCTCAGTATGAATTTCCTGACTGTATGAACTATCAGTAAATGGAATAAACTGCCTTCATAATATGGTGAGTTTTATTTTACTTCTGGATGCACAAAGCTGTTGTGATGAATCCTGCACTAAGCAAGGTTTTGGATTAAATAAGCTCTAAAAGTCCCTTCCTACTTTATGATTCTGGGACCTCCTATGACAGTTTATTCCACTCTTGAGTGTTCTTATTCAACAGTGTTGAAAATGTGCCTAATCTCCACCACAAATCTGCTTCCTAGTAATTTAAACCCCTGATTTCTTGCTCAATTTTCTGGAGCAACTACGAAGCATTTCTCCCTGTTTTCTGTATGAGAAGCTGTTAATGTACTTGAAGATAGCTCTCAGGGGAGGAGGGAGCAATTCAATCCCAATAAAACTTTAGACAGCATTCAGGCTTCTGAAGAATCATGAAACTTTAAAAAAAAAACCAACATGTTTAAAGACTACTCTGGTGGGCTAGAAGATTTAAGAGAATACTCAATTTTGGATCTCCAGATAATATCATACTTAAGTCTCATAATCCCAAATCAGCATGGCCACTTTTTAAAAAAGTCAAAAGTTGGAATATCAAACAACATTAGTTTAGCAGCAATATCTCACTCCAAGGCTTGGTTCCTCTATAATTTAAAACTTAAAAGTTATATAATCTTCAGATGATTGGTGTCTCCTGTACTGTACCTATTCTTCTGAATGGAAATCTCCTGCCTAAATGCTTCTCCTGCCATTCCTCTCACTTACTACTCAATCTCTTTGAATGTTTTTGTAATTTTCAAAACAGTTAAAAAGACCAGCTGCATTAGTCCATTCTTGACATCTTAGTAACTCTCAGTGAAACGGCAAAGGTGAAAACAGAGTGAGGTTCTGGTTGAAAGGTTATAGCTGAAGGTGAAATTTGCTCTCAAGTGACTCTAAGAGAAATGTGCACCATACCTCAAATAACTGAATGAGTCCATCAGGCAATTATATGGTTCGGCAGTTTTTTGAATCTTTGTATTAGATACCCACCGGACAGGAATTTCCCCACAGGAGTTGTTCCAGTCAAGGACATGATTACACAATGTATTCTCTGGATATAAAAATGAAAATACAGATGAAACGCCACATTGCTGGTGTCACTGAACTAGAATAAGATAGTTCTGAAATGTAGAAACAGGGAGAAGCCAGATGGGTAAGAAAGAACCAGAGTTAAAAGTTTAAAAACTCATTATATGAAACCAGTTTGTAGCTTTTTTTTCCACATAGTTTGTAGCTTTTTTATGGATATGTACAAGTGCAGTAGAAGAGTACCATCTGCACCAATATAGTAGAACCTGGAGAAGAGATTATTAAAGGGGAGCATCTTTAAATAGTTTGAAAGTTGTGCCATCAAGAGCAAAAAAAAAAAATCATCCAAAGCCCAAAAGAATATATCAATAAGGTCCCAGATTACTGGAATACAGATTTTGGCTCAATATCATTATAGCAATAAAAGCAGTTCCACAATCAAATCAGTTGCAAAGAACTGATGGAATCCCTGTAGCTGGAAATCTTAAGATAGATAACTCAAGTGATTTCAGTGTTAGCTTGTGTTCATTTTTTAAAAAAGGCTCTCAATATTCCACCACACTAAAAAACCAACCAATCTAAAAATGCTGCAGATTAAATAAAAAATTATGGAATCAAACCTGGATGACTCTAGCCAATGTGTTATATCAGATATGGTTTACAGCTTTGTGTCTTACAAAAACCCAAGCAATTGTGATTTATTCAATAAAATGTTGCTCACCAAAAATCTGGCTTATAACAGATTGTGAAGCTTGTCTGTCTGTATGGTACCTCAATATTTGTTGCAATTACTTTGCACAAGAGGGCAGTGGAACTGCTATGGTATTTTCATTCTTCAGGATGGAGCAATGAAGCTGTATGAACACACACTGCAAAAGTGCCAGCAGGAGCTGCATTCAATTCACTGTCATTCTCCCTTTTTAGTCTCAAGTCTGTTTATGCCAAAAACTTGCTCCAAAGCCCCTCTCACTTACTTGGTCAAAAATCTTGGTTAACAAATCAGTTGCTTCTTTTGCTCTTCACTTTTCTTATTGTAAGACTGGTCTTGAAACAAAACAAAACAATACTGTATCACTTTGGAAAGTGCCAGTTGAAATAGAAGAGAGAGAAAAGGAGATGGAGAAGTTGAGCTTTAATGAAAACCAGTTTAGAGAGTCTGACTCACCATATAAGCTGAATGTATTTACCTGACACATTTTTTTCTTGTTGGTATAAATCACTACGGAAAATCCTTTGCTGTGTTTGAAATATCTTGAAAGAAGGAGCTGGTGCTTTGCTGTTTTGTTTCAAAAATGGCTCCACTTTGCTTTTCCCTTGTTTTCAAGTGCATTGCTTTGAGGTTTGTTTTCTCCCCCTTCCTCTTTTTAAAGTGGAAAAATGATACCGCATAACTTTGTGTTCTTTAACAGTGTCTATTTTAAGATGACAAAGCAGAAAACAACATCAGATATGTAATACCTTGTACTGAACTGCATATGTAATACCTCTGTATATGTAATACCTCTGTACAAATTTGACATCTTTGTGACATTAAAAGCTGCTGTTTTTAAATTCAGAGGCATCCTAAGGGGGCATAAGAACAAGATGGTGGCTGTGTGGCCACATGAACCAAGCCCACCCCCACAAGTTTCAGGTACTATATGCTCCAACAATAATGTAGTATCTCTAGAATGGCTACAGTGCACATTCCTTCATCTGGATTTTATTTGAATGACTGACGGTACTTTAGAATAAGGCAAAATCTTAACAACCAGGCATGCTTTAGGTCTGGCACTAGTCATGCAGATTGAAAAGAAAAACAAATAATTTTGGAAGTGCAACTCAGAACACTGTGCAGGCTATTGTTATCAGACCAAATAGCATTTCTTGCTGCAAAAGAAGTCCTCTGCTGAGGTCCAGTTAGACTCCGCCAATTCAGTCTTTTCATTTTCCCACCACCACATGTTCCAAATCACCATCAGAACACCATAAAACAGCCTCGCTCAGGGGTATCAAACTGGCAGCCCATGGGCTGGATGCGTCACGCATAGACCATGCCCACTCCATGGGAAAACCATTGCAAAACATTGCATGACGGCAATGTGATGTGGTGAGTGTTCCGTCCGGAAAGAAGCGCATGAGATTGGGTTCCAAACAACAACTCTTTTATTTAACTCACTAGGCAAAAGATACGGAACTTAGCCCAAGCCGCGGCAGCCCTTTATATAGTGGCTTGCCTGCCAGCTTGTGGCCAATGACACTTGTTTAATTCTTCCCGCTGTTTGGCGGCTTCCCGGATTGGTTCCTAGTGAACCAATCCGTAAGTGGCCTTTTTGGCCAATCAGAATGAGGGACTTGGAACCTACCAAGTTCCATACAGAACAGTGAGTTTGACACCTGTGGCCTAGCTAATTTGTCTATACCCTGCAAATGTACAACTGGATTGGCTGTGTGTTGCGCTGCTGTAGGAGTAACATGAAAATCCTAAAAATAGTTATAAATTTTCTACCATATGAAATAAACCTGTTAATTAATGCCCACTTCCAGTGTACTAGACTCTCTTTTCCTTCTCATCACTTTTTCTTCTATCCCTCAAGTAACTTTCCATTGGTTTGTAGTATGTTTAGTTTCTATTGAGCTGTTGTGCATTCCTCCCTCTGTCCCCTGATCTTTGGATTTTTAATTTAAAGGATTTCATGTACTTCAGTAGATCTTGGAGTTTCACTGATGGCAAATTCCAGCTGGTATCTTTTTTTCATCCTGGTATGACATTTTATTATTCATTTATTATATTTATGTTATGTCTTTCTTTCAAGAAGTAGAGGAAGTGTACATAACATTCCCTTCCCGCATGACCCTCATATGGGGTAGGTAAGGCCAGAGAGATTCTGATTGGCCAAAACCCATTCAGTGAGATTCTATTTATTGAGGAATAGTTGAATCATGACTGCATGGTACATTATCATTAAACCACACTGGCTCTTATTTTAGTTCTGTGTCCCAGGTTCCAACAATATGCTTAAGTATATCTAGCTCCCCTTTTCGGGGTTGTCTGTCCACTAAATGTCTGGTACTTCTGCTTCCTGGTTTCTCATGTATCTTTTTTGGAACGGTACCATCTAGGTTGCCTTTCTATATGCCAAATCATTCTAAAGTTGATGTAGTTTTTGCTGTTTTTAAATAAGTGTACTTTGTAAAATATACAGTTTAGTAATGAGTGTCTCAAGAGGGCTTCTTTTGAATTTAAGAAGGAAATGGTGTGAAAGTTAATTACCTCAACTAAGAATCAACATTCTCCCTTCAGCAGCCCAGGATGATGATCAAAAGCAATCAGTACTTTGTTTTCTGCAAACCATTTGGCCTTCCTCTGTGGCATTTGATGTAATTAGGGCTTTTCCTCTCTGTCATTAAAAGACAAATTGTTTGTAAACCACTAGCCTTAGAGTACAGCACTTTGTCTTCAGCCTTTTATCATAATTGTAATTCCAAGATTCAAGGAAACCTCCTAAACTGGGGAATGTGAGCTAATTACACAGCTAATTGCTTGATAATGAATTGCTGCAGCTCTTGAAGTAATGTGGCACTTACTATTTTCTCCTTGGTTTCCTTTAGAGGACTTGGGATCAATGGTGGAAGAGAAGACACCTTCCTTAAAGATGTTTCTTTGTTTTTGCAATGTACACCAGCCAGATAGGCAGCTATTGAAATCAAACAAACAAACAAACAAACAAATAAATAAATGCTAGGTCCCACTGGCCGATGGACACAAAATGTATGCATAAAGGACACAGCGGATGAGCAAAATTCCGGGGGAGGCTCCATCCGTTGTCATCCACTCCAAAAAGTGGCGAAAATTTACATAAACAGAACGGAAAAGAATGGAAAAGAACAGACGGGGGGTAGTACGTAGTGGGGATGTTAAGCGGATGTTCATAGGAAGCCTAGCGGATGACAGTGGATGGAAGCGGATGACACATCCGAAGGGCTTCCGGAGGAGAATTGCGAAGCGGACGCATAGCGGAAGGGGCGGACGCATAGCGGAAGGGGCGGATGCATAGCGGATGACGCGAATGCATCACGGATGCCTATAGGAAGCAAAGCGGATGCATTGCGGATGTATATCAGATGCAAAGCGTTCACTGCGCATGCGGGGAGTATGAATTGCGTCAGCTCCGCGGATATAAAAGGATGCAGCTCGCATGCAGTCAGCATTCAGAGGAAAGACATGCTGCCACATACATCTTCAAAGAACACCATGGTTCGTCAGTCAGGGAAGAAGAGAAAGCCGGTGCCTACTCGTGCCAGCCCTGGCAAGAAGGCCAGAACCAGCATCCCACCCCCTGGCACTGACTCTGAAGCTGCTGGTGCTGCTGGTGCTGCTGGTGCTGCTGGTGCTGCTGGTGCTGCTGGTGCTGGTGCTGGTGCTGGTGCTGCTGGTGCTGGTGCTGGTGCTGGTGCTGCTGCTGCTGCTGCTGCTGCTGCTGCTACTGCTGCTACTGCTGCTGTGGTGGACCAGCCCCAAGGCCCTCAAAGGCCTGATGTTGAAGGCCCTGCTGCTCAAGCCCCTGAAGGCCCTGCTGCTGAAGGCCCTGCCAGAGGGAGGAAGAGGCAAGGGAAGGAGAAGGGAGAGAGGAAACAGTACACCATTTCCTAGGAGCATGAGGAGGAGGTGCTGGAATGGCTGAGGGAGAATGAGTACCTCTGGAGAAAGGGCCACAGACTCTGTCGCAACACCAAGAAGAAGCAGGCAGCTTGGAGAGACAAGGCAGAGAGCCTGGGCTACACTGCAGATGTACTCCTGGGATGGTGGAAGCACATGCACACCTGGTATGGCAAGCTACACCTTAAAAAGTCCAGGCAGCCCACTGTCAAGCTCACTGACCGGGAGATGTACATCATGGCCAAGTGCAGTTTCCTGGAGGGTGAGGTCTGCCACAGAGAAGCAGCCCCTCTGACACCACTCTCCCTCAGACAGCCCACAGACAGCCAGTCCTCTTCTAGCCAGGAGCAAGCTACCCTGTCCAGGCAGGTGTCTTCAGAGGGCCCCACGGCAGAGACCCCCATGACAGCTGCACTCACCATGCCGGAGGACTTGGAGGATGACGCCTGTTGTCACAAATGGAGGAAGAAATGGCAGCCACCAGAGACCAACGCACCCCCACCCCCAGCCCCAGCTCCACAGGATGCAGGCATAGAGGCAGACTGGAGGGCCAGAGCCACACTGTCCTGTTGGAGATCAGGGACACAATGAAGACCAGCACAGAACTGCTCTCTCAGCTGGTCCACTTGAACAGAGAATCCACCAGCCGCCACACTTTCATCACCTACGTGAGCCAGACCCTGAGGGACCTGCCCAAGGCCCAGTACCAGGTGATGAAGGAAAAGATCACAGCACTTCTGCACAACCCTCAAGGCCCAGCTGAACCTACTTTGACCCAGTCCAGGACTGCTCCTCCACCCCAGGCCATGTCACAGCCCTTCCACGGCTTTCAACAGCCCCTCACCTACCAAGGCTACGACTCCCAGACTTCCCACAGCAGAAGCAGAAATTCCCAGTCGAGGCCCAGGTTCATCGGACGCCATAGATGCCACTCCTCACCCAGCTGCAGACCAGACAGCCCCACTACATTCCTCCTTCCTCCACCCCACAGCCAAGCCCGTCAATGGACAATCTGTCATCAGTCTTGTGTTTGACATCCCAGGTACTTGATGAAGGGCCTCTCAACCTTATGGGACTGAGTCAGCTCTCTGAAAGCTTCCTTCACACACCATCCCCTGTTGTACTCTCAGGGCCAAGCACCCCAATGGCGCCTCAGACCAGCACTCAAGCCACAGCCACCTCCACAGTCCCTGGCCGCTTAGCAGCTGAGACCATGAACATGGCTCAGAGTGACTGAGAAGAGTGCCAGAGACTGAGTTGTTACTTGTCCACTTTATCTTTGCTTAAGACACTTTATTTGGTTCATTTTGCTTATTTAATAAAGTCATAAAGGTTACCTAAGAAAGTTAATAAAGGTTATCTTTGCTTAACACACTTGGTTCATTTTTTTTACTTAATAAAGTGTTGGTGAAAACTTTTAACAAATGCTTGTGGAATAGATAAGGATAGTTGTGGGATAGATAAGGATAGTTGTGGGATAGATAAGGATAGTTGTGGGATAGATAAGGATAGTTGTAGGATAGATAAACCTCCAGTGCAAGCATAGTGGGACTGTTTGGTCCATCCTCCCAGCTGCCACACATATGGACCTTTTGTATCAATAACAATTTATTCATTGATCAGCACATTTCAAAATAAACAAAACTCTTTATTAATGCCCTATTCATTGTAGGGCCATTCAACATACATGGCACAATCTCATCAGTGTTATGCAACAGGCTCAAGGAAGCATCCATTAAGCATCTACCATCCTGTTTTGCCATTCCACTGCTCCAGCTGAGGAGTTGCACCAGTGTCTCAGTAGGTTGCGCTGCTTCTTCCTTTCACGTGAAGCTCTGTTGGGGCCTTGTACATCCACAGTGTCTGTCAGGTTACGTCCTTGCCTCCATTCACCAGACTCCATGTCCCCATTCCCTTGTTCTGCAACACTGGGTAGCGGGTGCACATGTGATTGTGCAGGATGCAGCAAGCTTCCATGATGCTCCTCACAGTCCCTAGGTGATGCTGCATGGTGGTGAGAAGTACCTGGAACCTGTTGGCCAGGATGCCAAAGGCTTTCTCCACCACCTGTCTTGCCCTGGACATCCTGTAGTTGAAGATCCTCTCTTCACGGGTGAGGCATCTGGAAGTGTAGGGCTTCATGAGGTAGGTTCTGAGGGAGAAGGCGTCATCCCCCACGATGAAGTAGGGCACATCTTATGTGTCATTGGGTAGGGGGTCTGGATCTGGAAAACCCATGATGAGGTTGTGTTCCAGCCCATTCTTGAGGTCACTGGCGTTGTATACCTGGCTATCTGAAGCTGACCCGTTGCCTGAAGCATCGATGTACATGAACTTGTAGTCAGCATCAACCATGGAAAAGAGGATGATACTGAAGAAGCCCTTGTAGTTGTGATAAGAGTACCCTGAGTTGGGTGGAGCTTTGCAGGCCACGTGCTTCCCATCTATGGCTCCAATGGTCTGGGGAAAGTTCCACCTCTGATACCACTGCTCTGCAACTTTCCTCCAGCCTTCTTCAGTGGTGGGACACTTGAGGAGCTCCTCCACGTATTCTTCGATGATGGGCTGTACCACTTCTCTGACCACTTTGCTGATGGTGTTGTGTGGCACCCTCCACGCATACTGCATGTTTCTGTATGTGGTTCCAGAGGCCAAGTGGCGTCGAGTCAGTGCCACCTTCAGTCCAGGGTTCAGGTTGGGATGGAAGGTGGTGCTTGGCTTGATCAACCTGGGTCTCAGACACTCTACAATTTCGTCAAACATGGCTGGTGGCATCCTCATGAAGTGATGGAATGCATGAGGGTGTTCATTCCTCAGCTCCACCATCAACTGGTCATACAGTCCAAACTCCATTCTTCTCACAATCCATCCTCGGACCCACACAGCTGTTGGACGTCTCCTTCTTCTTGTGTATAAAAGGTGAAACAGTCTGAACAGGGGTTGGTTCTGGTGATGAATGATTGCAGCTACCATATGGATTGTATCATGATCCATGGTGGAGAACAATGGATGATGTGGAAGACCAAGACCAAGGGTGAAGAAGTCTGTACACCACGGCTGTTGTACTCATACTGAGATCCAGGTGATTTCCTCCCCCTTTTAATAGGAAATATCGGTAGTCCGCTAGGTGTCCTTCTACATACTCTAGACATACTCCAGACATCCTAAATGTCTGAGATACATCCCAGATACAAATGTTTTGTCCATTTTAATCCTTTATATATGAGATGCATCTGCTTACATCCTTTCTATTTCCATGCTACTAACGCTGTGTGGACGTTCCATGTACCTTTTGTTTCCTCCCTCTTTCCATTTTCAGCTGCAGCGGATGTGAATTGCAAGGATGTCAGGATGCCAAGAGGATACAGCGGACGTTTAATGGATGATAACGCACATAGAACGTTTGTTTCTCGTATATGTCACGGATGTAGATCGTACACAGCGGAAAGTTCATCCATTCACAAAGTTTTGTGCAGCTCAAAACTTCTTGCGCAGATGAAATCTCAGTGGAAGGATACTCGACTGATAGAGCATATGAAATACGTATGCAATGAATACACAATGGATGCATAGCGTTTTCCAATGGATGGCAAGCTTTTTTTAATGTTTTACATCCTCTTTGCATCCGTTAGTGCAGTGGGACAGGGCCTTGAATGAATGAATGAATGAATGAATGAATGAATGAATGAATAAATAAATAAATAAATAAATAAGCCAAAGCACCCATTCCATGTGATCAGTGGAGTTCTATCTTTGACTTGGAGTGTAAACTGTTGAACAGGAAAAACTTAACTGAATATGTTGTGCTTCAATTTCCTGAAAATAGCAATAGCATTTAGACTTACATATCACTTCACAGTGCTTTACAGCTTTCCCTAACTTGTTTATAGACTCAGTATATTGCCCCCAATGATCTGGTCCTCATTTTACTGACCTCAGAAGGATGGAAAACTGAGTCAACCTTGAGCCTGGTGAGATTTGAACTGCTGAATTGCAGGCAGCTGACAGGCAACAGAAGTAGCCTGCAGTACTGCATGCTAACCACTGTACTCAAAAGAGATTGTGAGAGTAATGTTAGCAAAAGGCTCACTTTCAGAAGTTTCAGAAGTGCAGGATATCCTTCTGTTGTTTCTAAATAATAAAAATCTGTTCATCCCAGGACCTTGGGAAGTACTAAACAGGTGGTTAAAATGCCCAGTCCAGGATAAACAACTGACTTATTATACAACAAATTATAATTTGGATCAACCCCTCTCTTCAAGAATACTAATGACTATTCATTAAGCATTATATTCCCATAGTGATCTTTCTAGGGTAGACAAGTCCTGTAGAAATGGAGACAGAGATTCAATTTAGGTAAAAAATAACTGTTGAAGAAGAAAAGCATGCATTGACTAATTATGTAAAAGACAGTCAAGAACAAGCATTTATGCTACTTAAAAATTGAAACTGAATGTATAGGAAACAAAATATGAATATCAAAATAATGTAATAAAATATGAACAAAATGCTGGCAAGGAAAAACATTACATGGCCAATTTCTACAAAAGATTGAGAGGAAAGTGGATAAAGATAAAACCTGATAGTGGCTTACAATTGAAATATTAAAAGAAAAACTGAAGGCTTAATTTGGCTTCAACAGCAATCAAGGCCAGAATTGAAAAATCATCAGATTCAACATGCACATTGTGCAAAGATTGTGTAAATTGATTATAAACATTTGCCATAATGATCCACTGGAACATCTGTAAAAATTATCATGTGCCAGTAATGAAAAATTGACATAATGAAATATGGGAAAATATAGTGGAAAATGAGTAAATGAGATATGTGTACTACAATGCACCTTTCTACCAATATTTGCAAGTCTTAAATTTTCTCTGATTTCCTATTTTTAATAAACATTTTATCAAAATACACCAATTTATCTACTTCCCTTTATTGTTATTCAAGTCTATCAACTTTGTCACATGCTTTCTCTAAACCAATTCATATAAAATAATGTTTATTTCTCATGTTCATACATTTCTCAGTGATCTGCTGAAGAGATAAAACCACACTTTATTTTCCATTTTTCTCAAATTTTGGTCATAATCATGGTTCCTACTCTTTGAATCAAAATTTGATCAAATAATTTTCTGGATAGACGTAAGAATCTTATCTTTTATAGTTTTTGCTTGCAATTTCTCCTACTTTACATAGAGAAACATTAATTGTATTTTTTATAGTTTTTGCTTGCAATTTCTCCTACTTTACATAGAGAAACATTAATTTCATTTTTTCAAATGTCAAGTGCAGATGGATCTTCAGTCACATATTAAATAAGTCACACAGATACTCTTGGAAGAAATCACTTTAATATTTTAACATTTCTCCATTTGCACAACCAAAATCTGCAACCTTACCTTTTTTTCAACATTCTTGTAGCACTTATAATTTACTTTATATGTGTATGATGAGGAGCTGTCATCAGGAGTAGTTTTCCAACAGCTTCCAGGCTAAGGGATTGTTCCTCTCAGTTGGAAGGCAACAGGAAGACAAAATAGATTCTCTTCAGGCAGGTCTTCACAATCTGGGCCATATGCATAGACTTCAATTTCCAAAATTCTGACATTGAATGTGGTATATCTGAATGATGTGAAGTTGGGAAAGGCTTTCTCAGGATTTACTGAGATTAAACTGTAATTGGTTTAAGTTAATTAAAGACTGCTAGAAACATTCAGCTGAATAGACCAAAGATTTAGCTAAACCAGCCTTGTAGATCGGCTTACGATCCAGATAAATTGGTAAAGTTCATAAATAGGTCAACAATTTCCTCTGGTACCTCCAACAAGCTCTAAAAATCTACATTTTTAAATGAAAGACCACCAGTCCTAAATCTTATTGTCTCAGACACAGAAACTATATGTTCATGAAGCAGCATGCACTTTTTTTTCATGAAGACACAACATCACCTTGCTGGAAGTAGGAATGCTGGGATGTAGAAGGAGCTTAAATTTGTGGAATGTAAGATCTTTTCACAGTCTCAGATTTAGTTGTGGAATTTTCAGGACAAATGGAAATCCAGGAAAAGAAGTGGAAGATTTAAAATAAATATTCTAGCCAGAAGTCATATTTACATTTTATTTTTTATTTCCTGTTTATTTCTATTTTTAATATAGTTATTAATGTCTCAGGATCTCCTGTCTTATATTTCTCTATCTAGTTTATGAAACTTGGTTTTAACTCAGCTTTTTATTCAGAATGTACATGAAGATGTAAAGTTTCTTTTAGAATCATCTTTCTGCATATTAATTTGGAATTTCTTTGTACCACAGTTTCCTCTGTTTGAAACAGGTTTGCTGTAAAATTTATTTATTTAAATTTAAGTTTCTTTTCCATATTATTTGAAAAGTTCTGCAATTTATCTCTTTCACCCTTGAGAGTTTTGCATTTTAATATTTCAAGTTAAAGGGTATTTTACATTTTTCTTTTCTTTTCTTAAAAAAATAGCTTATTTTTATTTGTCTCTTGTGAGATTAGTTTATCTCCTGAGTGTAGGGCAAAAACAAGAGCTGATTGCTCTAGTCACATGCTTCAATGAAATAGAGCCATGAGTGGATACTATTGGAATTATTTTGCTTTTTAAACTTTTTACTTCAAAAAGGTAACACAAGGGGTGCAAACTTTATCTTTGCCACACATGAAGGTTAGGGGAAAGCTGCCAAGTAATGTGCTCTCTAGAAGATAGGTAGTATATCAGGAACTGCTACACTGCTACCTCAAAGCAAGAGGTGTTTGTTTTGTTAGTAGAATAGGTTGACATAAGTGGTGTGCAGTAGTGGGTTTCCCGGTGATTAATTATCTAGTTAGTGAAAGATCTTGAGTGAAGACATATTGACAGCAAAATCATTCTAATTTGCTTCTGATATTCTACTGCAGAGCCGTGCACCTTTCTCATGAATAGGCCACAGTCTGCTTATTCCTTGCTCATCTGGAGCAGAGGTCTCCAAACTTTAAGACTTGTAGATTTCAACTCCCAGAATTCTTCAGCCAGCTATGCTATGCCAAATTTGGAGACCCCTGATCTGGAGGATCCCAGGGACAGCGCCAGAAATGGGATTGTATCAGTGTTGGGACAACTTATTTGATGCTTTTTATGGACTTTAAGGAGAGAAAAGGAAAGTTGGCTACATCAGGGGTGTCCAACTTGATTTCATGCAGAGTCAGCTGCATCAGGGTTGTGTTTGACCTTGGGGAGGGCAGTGGGGGGAGGGGAGGGTATGGCCAGAGTTGGTGGGGCCAGCTCAACGTCACTTGTGTGATCAAATGCCAAGTTTGCCAATACTTTGTTTTGCTAGCAGTCTGCCAGCCAAAATGGAGCTTATTTGGGCTGCGTATGGCCCTTCCGGGCTCTGCTTTTGGCTGAGGTGGCCTCCTGAAGCCCTCTTCCAATGAAAACAGTTCAGGAAGGCTGCATGCAGCCTTTGTCATGCTCCAGTTTTGCTGGCAGAGGGCTGCAGGAGGCTGTCACAGCTGAAAACAGATTCCTGGAAGGCCACATGCAGCCCTCCCAGCTCTGTTTTCATGAGCAGAGGCAATACGGGCTGATCTACCCTGTTTCCAGGGTGGCCGAACAGACCAGATCTAAGTACCCCACCGGCTGGTCCCTGCGACCTTGAGTTTGACACCCCTGGGCTGCATAGTTTTCATTTCTCCCATTAAATCGTCAAATTTAAACAGTGTAAATTAGGGCTCATTTTGATGCTTTGGGAAGAATTCTAAGTGTAGAAAAGGAAGATATACATTTCATAGGGACCTCCTGCTTCCAAGTTTAGTTATACTGCTGAAAAATAGGCAGTTTGTTGCCAAGTTCTGATAGTATATTCTTGGGAGTCTGGGTCCTGCTTGTGATCTGTAGGCTATAGGTTCATCAGCCCTGTCAAGGAAGCACTTCTCCTATTTCTTTATACTAATGTAATTCATAAACATTACATTAAGCAAGAAGATTTTTTTTTTTTGCAAGCAAACTTTATCCCAAACAATGTGTGTCAGATTTCAATTGTCTCAGTTCATGATCAGTCCATTTCTAAATTTGGAAATTCCAATTTAAGAGAAAAAAAAATTCAATATGCTCTTGGAGAAGTTAGAATGACATGCCTGGGAGACACAATTAAAATGTTTAGCTACAGTCTTGTCTTGCTTCAACTGAGCTGGTCTTTTGCATTTTGCACAGTATACATAATGCTTAAGGGAAAAAAATGAAAAATTTTTACCTTGCAGTGCCCCAGGAAATCCCGATGGGGGAATCCATGCAGCTTCTATAAGGTTATTCCTTCAGTTTATCTAAATGTTTATTTATTTATTTATTTACTTGTTTATTTATTTATTTGATCTGTCAATTGCTTACAAGATAATAGGTATAAGTATATACATAGTTATGAATACATGAAATGGGTACATATAAGAAAAATAAAAGAAACAATAGGACAGGGACAGCAGGCACGTTAGTGTGCTTATGCATGCCCCCTACAGACCTCTTAGGAAAGGGGTGAGGTCAACAGTGGAGAGTCTAAGGTTAAACTTTTTGGGGTTTGGGGAAGAAACCACAGAGTCAGGTAGAGTATTCCAGACTTTGACCACTCTGTTGCTGAGGTCGTATTTCCTGCAATCGAGTTTGGTGCAGTTAACCTTGAGTTTGTATCTATTGTTTGCTCTTGTGTTGTTATGGTTGAAGCTGAAATATTCATTGACAGGTAGGACATTCCAATGTACGATTTTATATACCATACATAGATCAGAACGAAGACGGCATAATTCAAGGTTTTCTAGGTCTAGAATTTCAAGTCTGGTGGCATAAGGTATTCTACAATGAGTAGAGGAATGGAGAACTCTTCTTGTGAAATATTTCTGGACTTTCTCAACTGTGTTAATATCAGATACATAATGTGGGTTCCAGACTGATGAGCTGTATTCAAGTATAGGTATAGCAAATGTTTTGTATGCTCTAGTTAGTCGTGTGATATTACCAGAGAAAAAGCTACAGAGGATTAGGTTAACAACTCTTAATGCCTTTTTGGTGATGTAGTTACAGTGGGCTCTAACACTTAGATAATTAGAGATTAGTATTCCAAGGTCCTTTACAGAGCTTGGATCATCAACAAGATCTTGACCATTCAGGTTGTATTTTATTTTCTGATTTTTTTTTTGCCAATATGTAAGACAGAGCATTTATTTGTTGAGATTTGAAGTTGCCATTTGTTTGACCATTCTGATGCATAGTCAAGATCTTTTTGAAGGGTAGCAGTATTGTCTGTGGTATTGAACAGCTTTACATCATCAGTGAAAAGAACGCAGTTGCTCTTAATATGATCACAGAGGCCATTTATGTAGAGTATGAAGAGAGTTGGTCCAAGAACACTGCCTTGGGGACACCACTATTGACAGGTACAGAATTTGATAGGACACTCCCAGTTTTGACCATTTGTTGTCTGTTTGGCTCTCCAAGGAGATCACCGAGCGATACTACCTGGTGAGAAGCCAAAATCATGTAAATGCAGGAAAGTTTCTTGGAATAAATTTGAAACACTTTTAACTGCTTCTTTGTCGTGCAACTAGTTTCTTGGTTTCCTTAAGAAAAGAATTAAATGATTAAGCAATCCTTATTAACATGAAGTGCCTTTTTTGAACCAGTAATGATTTTGAAAGCATTACTCAACTGATGAAAATATCCCATGACTAAATGACAGAAGAGTGGAATATCCACTCAGAAGCTTTATTTTAGACATCAACAGTATCATCAAACACTAACATCCATAGTTCTGTAGAAGAGCAGAATAACAGAATAGCAGATTGGAAGGGACCTTGGAGGTCTTCTAGTCAAGCAGGAGACTCTATACCATTCCAGACAAGTGGCTGTCCAATCTCTTCTTAAAAGCCTGCAGTGATGGAGCATCTACAACCTCTGAAAGCAATCCATTCCACTGGTTTATTGTTCTCACTGTCAGAAATTTCTACTTAATTCTAGGTTGTTTCTCTCCTTGGTTATTTCCCAACCATTATTTTTTGTCTTGCTGTCTGGTGCTTTGGAAAATTGGTTGACCCTCTCTTCTTTGTGGCAGCCCTTCAAAGATTGGAACACTGCTATCATGTCACAACACTGGTGTTCTGGTTAAACTATAACACAGAGTTATCTTGAGCCAAACACTTCAACCTATTGGTTTCATTTTGTGCATTGCTGGGCACCACTATTTTATGACGATTATCACAATCTGTCAAGTGAACCTTGAGTCCAGGGAATGTCCTGGAATGCTTCTTTTTCAACAATTTTCATTCCAACAATTTTTCTTATAAGAGTAGTTACATAAAAGAGATCAAATGGACTGGATGGAGTTAGGTTAACTCCATCAACATCTTTGCTTCAAGTTGAATTTTATGCTACTTGACCATCTTTTCTGTGTTGTATTGCTTCTATACTACATTAATCCCAATACTACCTCAGTGAAGCATATTATGGGAACATAATCATATGTAACTCCCAGTAGTCTTGTGACATTTATATACAAAAGGGAAGTTACAAGAAAGATGGCTGAGATGTATTTTGCATAGCTACAAATGGCAAAAAATAATGGCTATAAGTTCCAGTTAATTAGATTTCATTTAAATTTAAGAGAAACCCTCTGATAATAAGATCTGCACAATGGTTGAACAGTCTCTCTCTGAATTTGCTTCTGATTTGCTCTCTCTCTGTCCATCTCTGAAGGTTTTAAGAAGTGGCTGGACAACCACTTCTCACAGACAGTTTAATTGGTTTTCTTATAGATTACAGATGATGAGAATCAATGATACTTAAGATTCTCTCCAGTCTACAATTTGAACATAAATATTAATATCATACATTTATTCCTACAACTGGGGGAGAGAGTCGGGCAGGGGGAAAAGGAACAGAGTTTCAAAACTCAGTAGAGGCTGGATTATATGCTACATAGCTTTCATGAATGGTTGTGGAATTTATCCAATTCCTATTATTCATCCTCATTGATTAGATGGGCCAAATTATTTTAGTTTTCCTGATATTATAACCAGCTGCATAATTTGTGCTTGTTTCTCTATGATATGAAATATGCTGTAGATATTTTGGTTACTGCATCTGATGAGCAATTGCTCTATTTCACAATATGCCCTTCTACATCACTGTTTTAGATACATCAAATGCCTTAACAGTTTTCAGAACACATTTGAAATTTTAAAAAGGCAAGGCAAGGTGTCAAGGCAAGGTGGCTTTCTGGCATTTTAAAAGCACAATATTTATTTTGAAATGGCTATTTAAAATTTCTGTTTTTACTATACAAGCTTCTATTAGAGAGTAAAACATGCAAAATCATATCAAAATGTTACATTTGTTTGGTACGGTATAACATCACTTGTAAATTGCATAATAGATTTAAATATAAGAGTTTAAATATAAGAATGAATTCAGTAAGCTTTTCATTTTGTATATATTTGAAATGGTATCCGCATGCATTCTTCTTTTTTCTTCTTTATAATCTAATATTAGCTATTCTTATGATACATTTGATAAATATTTATGAATAAATTACTCCCAAACCATATAATATACTTACATATATTTTCCTGGAATGATTGATATATAGAAGATGAAACAATATCTGGAATATGTCTGCAGTGCAATATTTTTTGAGACTTTATGGAATCTTTCCTAAAGCATCTAATTTTTTATTTTATGATCCTTCCTTGATGCATATTCCATAGACATGGTGTCATTGTCACAAACCTGTCTCCAGGTTTACTGGAGAAGTGACTATTATTTCAAAATGAGGTCATGTGCATCATGATGTCATAATGCAAATGACACAGCACATGTACTGGCATCTGTTTACAACTCTATATAATTTGCATTATTTATGTGATGACATCATGAAAAGCAGAATGTTGCTCCCCTGCATATGCCATTGATATGTGTCACCTGATAATCAGGTCAATGTTAGAATAATTAATATAAGTTTCTTTCTATTGCATTACCTGCTAGTTTCTTCTTCCCCAAATCCCTTTTATTATTTCACACTCAACATCATGAGTTTTCTCATGCATCTTAGTGTTATTCCTGTGAAATCCAGTTGTGGCCAGATGTCTTCTATTTTGATTTAGTAATATTTACACCCAAATTGTGCAGATGGTGCTTCCTTTATCCTAATCCTTCCTATGAAATCCTTCCTTTCCCCTTCTACCCTGAGAATAATTTCAAAAGCAACTTCTTTTCATCAAATTAAAAAATAGCAGGTGAGAAAATTCAGAAAAACAACCCTCAGCATAGTTTAAAAGTTTCTTAATAGCAATAAAGGGGAATGTTTGTAGCTCAGGGTTGAAATGAGGGGTCCTGTCATGCCCCTGTCAGAATCTGATTCAGAGGGGGAGGCTGAGCAGCTGACAGGGAGTGGGAGTGTGGCTCCGTTGGTTGTGGAAGAAACTGGGCAAAGAAGGGCAAAGTCTGGCTGGGCAGAGCAGGGGAGAGGAAGAGGGAAGAACATAGGCAGACTTGCAAGAGTCTGCATTACAATCTATTTCAATAACAAATAGTTCTTGTCTCCCCATGGAGTCAGTTTAATCTACTGATCTAGTTTACTAAATGATCTAGTTTTATTTGTAACTTGACATCTTTTCTCCTTCTTCCTGATAAAGTATATGCAACAAATCATCTTTGCTATATTGATAATCTTTTAAATGTTATTTTTTAAGATACAGTTCCACATTAGTCCTCACACTATCAGACCTGGGCGCTCAATTGTTTGTCTCTGCTTAACATCAGTCGTCAGTGGAATGGATGGTAATTTATATCTTCTGCTTTGAAACTGCACAATCCGTTCCCATCATGAGCCTGATGCCCAATGAACATATATTTCTGCTCAGTGCTTATGGATGAATGGTTGCTACACAGAATTATTTTATTTGGGGCATGGGTATTACACTCAAAAAGAATACTATTTATTTATATGAATTTTGTAACTGATGACAGCACTGCTATAACCATGGAGGAATAAATATATTTCTCTCTCCCTCTCTCTCCTATCTACTCTATCTAATCTACTGACATACCCAGAGAATATTCAGTGTGACATTTTAAAGTCTAACTAATGTATTAGTATGTACTCTTTTGTGGTTTACAGTCCACTTCATCTGAAATATCCATGAAATTCTATGTGATAAAATTTTGTAGTGTGCTCAAAGGCTGTTTGATATAATTAGTAAATATACTAATAACCTCCTGTTGAGATATTCCTATAATATAATTTTTTGCTACAATTTACAACAATATCATAAAGCAGTACAATTTGTGTCGTATGTCTCATAACTACTAAAGTTCTCATTGTATCTACCTGTTTGCCTGTTTGAACCCTCAAGTTAGCTCAAATAGTGCGTATACCACAGCAATTTTTGAATCAAGGTTCTTAATATTCACCAACTTAAAGAATATGTAAAAAAATGTGGGATCCATTGCTCCTATGGAATTGAAATTTCTAAAATGTTCAGACCAATTTTATTCACAAAGGCAAGCCAGTTGCAGCATCCCACAGTTGCTTGACTGTGGTTGCTGAATGTCCCCTGCCAACTTCCCACAAGCAAAGTCAATGGGGTCCTGGAAGTCAGCAAGATGTCTTGTTCCTACTGCCTTTTTTTCTGCTATTCTGTTAATATATTTAGTCAGTACATATTCATTTATTTTGAACGTTCATTAAAATTATTTTTCTATTTAATAACATATGGTATATTCTTCTTAGATGATCATGGGACCATTCAGATTGAGTTAAAAAATGTAGCTAGCCTAAAATTTAATGTTCTGGTCACATCAGACTACACTACCTTTCTTTCAAAAGATGACCTAATACAGGGGTGTCAAACTTGATTTCATTGAGAGACACATCAGGGTTGTGTTTGACCTCAGGGGGATGAGTGGCCATGGCTGGGGTGGACATGGACACTCAATGTCCTGCAATCCTCTGCCAGTGAAAACGGAGCTCTGTTTTTGCTGGCAGAGGCACCATGGGCTGGTGCTTTGCTGTTTCCAAAGTGGCCCTGCGGGCCAGATCTAAGCACCCTGTGGGCTCATGGACCTTGGGTTTTATTAAGACCTTGACCTAATAAGTTACAGGGTTGGTAAAGTATAGTATAAAGTGAGCATGGAAAAGTGGCTAATATTTAGGAGTGATCGAGATTCAAGTCAACCTTTAGCTGTAGAAACTCACTAGATGACTTCTTAGCCCAACCTGCCTTTTGAAGTCATTACTATGATGAAAAATCGGAGAAGAGAGTGCTAAATATTATGCCTTGATTTTCTAAATAAAAACCAAACTGTAAAACATGTACACATTGAGGTAAATAATGAATAATATGTGGTGTGATATATTGGGCATTTTCTGCAACAATGGGCCTGACTGTAGGCAAGTCAGAATGACGGGATATAAAATGTTTACACCCAGCTGCTCATCATAATCTCTAAGGTATCTGACAACATAATCCAAAACAACAATATATAAAAACAATGGAATATGCTCCATAAATTTCCTAAATTAGGGATAAAGCTTCCATCAACTCAATCATTCTGCTTCAAACATTGAGGGTCACTTTGAAGAGAATTTCTGTTGTTTTATGAATCTCCAGATTCTTGCTATAATAGCCTTTCTGCTGCTGTTAAATGTTTGTGTTAAAAGGAAGCCCTGTTGGTATGGATCTCTAAATAAATATAATTCCTAGAACGAATCATTCTAGCTGGGAAAAAATAGCCTTCACTTCAGAACAGGCATTAGATCAGGGGTGTCAAACTCGTGGTCTATGGACCAGATGCTTCATGTGCTGGCCACGCCCACCCCCAGTTTAGTGAAGGCCGGGGGAAAGGTTGTGGTATGTCATGTGGTAACAAAGTGATGCCATGAGTTTGACACCCCTGCACTAGATTGAGAGAAGGGCTGTAGAACATCCTCTAATAATTGCTATTAGAAAACCAATAACGAAATAGGCGCTCATTCTCCAGTTGGTATGCCATTCTGGAAAAAAATGAGTGCAAAAAATGGTTTGAAATTGTATATAAATATTTATAGGGGCCCTTAGCGTACAAAACAAAGGTGTGAAACAGCAAAGTGGCACTTGATGAGAGAGAACTAATTCCTTCAGATGCTCCCAGTTCATATTTCTTTGGCATGAAGTGATTTTTGAGATAGCAGCACTTTCAATTATGCACGATATTATGATTAGATGGGTTAGATGTAGTGAAGCAGGGAGGATGGCAAGGGAGACCCCTGGGTTTTGCCTCATGGTGCAGTGAGAGTCCCAATTCATTTAAATTACCTTAATAAGTTTGACGACTTCTGATTCACAGAAGACGTAGTGACAGCAAGAGCTTTTGAGATGCACACAGAAAGGTCAAATAATAATAGTGATCCTAATCATTCCTGGAATGGAATATTGATTCACCAGAGTATTCATTAGTTGTAGGTGCAGGACAAGGAATTCTTATATTTGGTATTTTTTTAAAAAAAGAGTATTGATGAGTATTATTACATCTGTAGCATCACTGATGCCTATGATAATTTATAAGATGCCTGCAAATGCAGCAAAGGGAATTCTGGTATATACTGGCTGCTAATAAAGAAAGCAAAGAGACAAGCAAGATGAGACTTATCATTAATTTAGCAGTGGGCAATCTGAGGCATCAGGGCTCTGGAATCATGGCAACTATTTTGATGCAACTTTGAAAAAGTTGTAATATAAATCTGAAAGAATCTGGAACGTTAAGCTTTGCAAATTTTCCTCAATATGTGTGAAGCAAAAAGGCAGCAACACAGTGCCTGTTACATGCAGAATGGCAACAAGGCTATTAAGAGGTACCTTATTGCCCCCAAATAAATAGCTAAAATGTCATTACTGAGGTATGAGAATAGCTCGCTAACTCCCTCCTAAATCCCATAAAATTTAGGCAGTCTTATGTGATTTAAGTTTAAATTTAAGTTTAAATTTAAGGTCTTCTGTAGTCATGATATAAGCCTCAGGTTGAAAATCAGGCTTATCAGATGTTATATTTTTTCTATCCTGTTCTATAGAGTGGAGAGTTGATCTCTGATAGAAAGCCACTTGAAGAGACTAAAAGCATTTGAAATGTGGATTTACAGGCGGCTGCTACATATAAACTGGCTTGACAAAGTCAGAAATGAGGAGGTGATAAGCCACTTGGGGAAGCCAAGAGAAATAAACAATTAAAAGCGAAAGTTAGAATATTTTGGATATGTGATATGACACCCGGAAAATATGGCATACTTCACTTAATCCTCCAAGGAAACATTGAAGGCAAATGAGGTCCAGGCAGAAGCAGAACATCAAAATCTAAAGGCCCTGTCACACTGCCCAACGGATGCAAAACGGACACAACGGATGAGCAAAATGTTCCATCCGTTGTTATCCGCTCTCAAAAGGGGCAAAAATTAGCATAACCGGAGCGGATAACACGGACGCAGGGAGGACGCAGAGCAGATGGAAAGCGGATGTGGAATGGAAGCCCAGCGGATGGAAGCAGATGAGAGCGGATGGTGCATCCGCTAGGCTTCTGGGGGACCTCAGCAAAGCAGACGCAGAACAGAAAGAGCGGATGCAGAGCGGATGCACAGTGGATGAAGCGGATGCAGAGCAGAAGCCTAGCGGATGCACAGAAGAAGCCTAACGGATGCCTGGCGTTAATTGCGCATGTGGGGGGATGCATTGCGTAAGCCACACGGATATAAAGGGAAGCAGCTTGCACATGGCCAGCATTCGGAGGAAAGACCTGCTGCAGGATACATCGAGTCCTTGCCTGCCCTGCCTGCATGCCTGCCTGCAAGCCTTGCTGCCAGCCTTCCTGCCAGCCTGCCTCCAAGCCTCCTGGCCAGCCTTGCTGCCAGCCTTGCTGCCAGCCTGCCTGCCTGCCTTCCTGCAGGCTTCCTGCCAGGCTTCCTGCTTGCCTGCCTGCCAGGCTTCCTGCCAGGCTTCCTGCCAGCCTTGGTGCCTGCCAGGCTTCCTGCCAGGCTTCCTGCCAGCCTTGGTGCCTGCCAGCCTCCCTGCCAGCCAGCAACCCCACAACCATGGGGAAGAAGCGAACGTCTCAGCAACCTGCCGCCATCCCTGGAAAGAGGGACAGGGCCACCCTCCCGCCCCCTGTCCCTGACTCTGCTTCTGCTGGGGCTTCTGCTGCTCGGGCTCACTCTTCTGGTGCTGGAGCTTCTGCTGAAGCTGCTCCTGGAGGTGGTGCTTCTGCTGCTGCGTACTCTGCTGAAGCTGATCCTAGTCCTGCTGGTCCTGCTGGTCCTGCTGGTCCTGCTGGTCCTGCTAGTCCTGCTCATGCTCCTGGTCTTGCTCGTCCTGCTCATCCTGCTTGTGCTCCTGGTCCTGCTCGTGCTCCTGGTCCTGCTGCTGCTGCTGCTGCTGGGGCTGCTGGGGCTCCTGGTGCTTACTCTGCTGCTGCTGATCCTGGTCCTGCTGATCCTGCTGCTGCTGCTGCTGCTGATGATGATGATGATCCTGCTGCTGCTGCTGCTGCTGCTGCTGATTATGATCCTGCTGCTGCTGCTGCTGCTGATGATGATGATCCTGCTGCTGCTGGTGGTGGTGTGTAGGAGCAGCCCCTACCACCTGGGAGCCCCTCTGATGAGGGCCCATCTGGTCCTGCCAAAGGGAGGAAGAGGCGTATGCGGGGACGGGAGAGGAGGCAATACTTCATTAAGGAGGAACACGAGGATGAGGTGCTGGAGTGGCTGAGAGAGAATGACTATCTGTGGCGGAAGGGACACCGGCTGTACAGGGACACCAA
>BLBF01000026.1:24022773-24033533 GCA_015471245.1 Laticauda colubrina
GCTTACTCTGCTGGTGCTGCTCGTAGTGCTGGTGCTTCTGCTGGTGCTTACTCTGCTGGCACTGCTCCTGGTGCTGGGGCTTCTGCTGGTGCTTACTCTGCTGGTGCTGCTCCTAGTGCTGGTGCTTCTGCTGGTGCTTACTCTGCTGGTGCTGCTCCTCGTCCTGCTGGCCCTGCTGGTGCTCCTGGTCCTGCTGGTGCTCCTGGTCCTGGTCCTGGTCCTGCTGGTGCTGCAGTTGCTGCTGGTGCTGCTGCTGCTTCTGGTCCTGCTGGTCCTGCTGGTCCTGCTTTTGCTGATACTGTTGTTGCTGCTGCTGCTGCTGCTGGTGGTGGTGTGGAGGAGCAGCCCCTACAACCTCGAAGCCCCTCTGATGAGGGCCCATATGGCCCTGCCAAAGGGAGGAAGAGGCAGAAGCGTGAACGGGAGAGGAGGCAATACACCACAGAAGAGGAACAAGAGGAGGAGGTGCTGGAGTGGCTGAGGGAGAACGAGTATCTATGGCGGAAGGGACACAGGCTCTATCATGACACCAAAAGGAAGCAGGCTGCTTGGAGAGAGAAGGCAGAGAGCCTGGGTTACACTTCGGAGGTGCTCCTCGGCTGGTGGAAGCACATGCATACCTGGTACGGGAAGCTGCACCTGAAGAAATCTGGCCAGGCCACAGTCAAGCTGACAGACAGAGAGACCTACGTGATGGCCAAATGCAGCTTCTTGGAGGGTGAGATCCGCCACCGAGGAGCAGCCCCTCTCACAACCCTCTCTCTCAGGCAGCCTGCTGAGAGCCAGTCCTCTTCTGGCAAAGAGTCAGCTCCTGTGTCCAGGCAGGTATCTGTGGAGCATGCCATGACGGAGACCTCCCTGACAGCTGTACTACCCATGGCGGAGCATGTGGAGGACCCCCTGATGCAGTGGGAGAAAGGAGACGGCACTTCCACCACAGCCCAACCTGCATCCATCCACAGCTCCACCTACACAGAAAGGCAGAGAGGCAAACCGGAGGGGCAGAGCCACACTGTCCTGCTGGACATAAGAGACACCATCAGGAGCAGCGTAGATCTCCTCTCTCAGCTGGTACACACTGACGCCCCATCCTCCAACCGCAAGCCCTTCCTCACCTATGTCAACCAGACCCTCATGAACATGGCAGAACCCCAGTACCAGGTGGTGAAGGACAGGATCAGCGATCTTCTTCACAACCCTCCAGACCAAGATGAACCTGCTCCCACACAGTCCAGGCCTGCTCCTCCACCCCAGGTGATGTCACTGCCCTTCCAAGGCTTTCCACAGGCCCTCACCTACCAAGGCTATGGCAACCAGGAGTTCCAGCACCACAGGCAGCCCGTCCCAGTCCAGGCACAGGTACATTGGACACCACCAGTGCCACTGATGCCACCGATGCCACCCACGCCACCGATGCCAATGACGCCAGTCCTCACCCAGCTGCAGACCAGACAGCCCCACTACACTGCTCCTTCCTCAACCCCACAGCCAAGCCTGGCCTCAGTACATCTGTCATCGGTATTGCGGTTGACACCCCATGTCATGGAGGTAGGAGCTCTAAACATCATGGGTCTGAACCAGCTGTCTGAGAGCTTCCTCAACACACCGTCCCCCTGTTGTCCTCTCAGGGCCAGGCACCCCAGTGGCGCTTCAGACCAGCACTCCAGCCACTGCCACCTCCACAGCACCTGGACCCTTCACCCCTGAGACTGGGCACATCTCCAAGTGACCAAGAAGAGTGCCAGAGACTGGGTGGCTACCTGTTGACTTTATTTTTTCTTTGGACACTTGACTTGGGTCATTTTTCTTTCACATCTTGTTATTAATAAAGATTATCTTTGCTTCACACACTTGGTTCAGTTCTTTTAGTCAATAAAGTCTTGGTGGATACTTTAGAAATGGTTTAAGCCTTTGCATGCTTGTGGGATGGGTTAAGATAGCAGTGGGATGGGAAGGGATACCTTTGGAATGGGTAATAGCTGTGGGATGGGCAGAGATACCTTTGGGATGGGTAATAGCTGTGGGATGGGCAGGGAAACCTTTGGGATGGGGAATAGCTGTGGGATGGGCAGGGATACCTTTGGTATGGGTAATAGCTGTGGGATAGATAAACCTCCAGTGCAAGCGTAGTGGGACTCTATGGTCCACCCTCCCAGGTGCCACACCTATGGCCCTTTATTACCAATAACAATATAATCATTCATCTATACATATCAACAAAAACACAACTCTTTATTAAATGCCCTGTTCACTGTAGGGCCACTCAACATACATGGCACAATCTCATCAGTGTGATGAGACAGGCTCAAGGAAGCATCCATTAAGCAACTACCATCCTGTCTTGCCACTCCACTGCTCCAGCTGGGGAGTTGCACCAGTGTCTCAGGAGGTTGGGCTGCTTCTTCCCTTCACGTGAAGCTCTGTTGGGGCCTTGCACATCCTTAGTGACTATCAGGTTTCGCCCTTGCCTCCATTCACCAGGCTCCATGTCCCCATTGCCTTGTTGGAGGTCCACGAGCCTGTTCTGCAAGACTGGGTAGCGGGTGCACATGAGATTGTGCAGGATGCAGCAAGCTTCCATGATGTTCCTCACAGTATGTGCCTCATGCTGCATGGTGGTGAGAAGTACCTGGAACCTGTTGTCCAGGATGCCAAAGGTGTTCTCCACCACCCGCCTTGCCCTGGAAAGCCTGTAGTTGAAGATCCTCTCTTCACGGGTGAGGAGTCTGGAAGTGTAGGGCTTCATGAGATAGGTTCTGAGGGAGAAGGCGTCATTCCCCCATGATGAAGTAGGGCACATCTTGTGTGCCGTTGGTCAGGAGTTCTGGATCTGGGAAGCCCATGATGAGGTTGCATTCCAGCCCCTTCTTGAGGTGACTGGAGTTGTATACCTGGGCATCTGAAGCTGACCCGTTGTCTGAAGCATCGATGTACATGAACTTGTAGTCAGCATCAACCATGGTGAAGAGGATGATGCTGAAGAAGCCCTTGTAGTTGAAATAAGTGGACCCCGACTTGGCTGGAGCTTTACAGGCCACGTGCTTCCCATCTATGGCTCCAACGGTGTGGGGGAAGTTCCACTTCTGATACCACTGTTCTGCAACTTTCTTCCAGCCTTCTTCAGTGGAGGGGCACTGGAGGAGCTCCTCCAGGTATTCTTCAATGATGGCCTGCACCACTTGTCTGACCACAATGCTGATGGTGTTGTGTGGCACCCTCCAGCCATACTGCATGCTCCTGTAGGTGCTCCCTGAGGCCAGGTGGCACAGAGTCAGTGCCACCTTGAGCCCAGGGTCCAGGCTGGGCCAGCAGTTGGTGTTTGCCTTGTTCAACCTGGGTGTCAGCCACTCCACAACTTCGTCAAACGTGGCTGGTGGCATCCTCATCAAGTTCTGGAATGCCCGAGGGTCTTCATTCCTCAGCTCCACCATCAGCTTGTTGTACAGTCTATACTCTGCTCTTCTCCCGATCCATCTTCGGACCCAGACACTTCTTGGATGCCTCCTTTTCTTTCCATGGAACAGTTGAAAGAGCCTGATGGCTTCGCACTGTTGCAGAACGATGGTGGCTACCAAAAGGAGTGTTATGATCCATGGTGGAGATGACTGGATGCTGTGGAAGAGCAAGAGCAAGATGAAGGCTGAAGAGGTCTGCACAGCAGGGCTACTGGACTGAAAGTGAGATCCAGTTGAGTTCCTCCCCCTTTTTATGGGAAATATCGTTTTTATGCTCGGTGTCCTTTTACATCCTGTAGGCATCCTGCAGACATCCTTAATATCCGAGATAGGTCCCCTCTGCGAACGTTTTTTCCGTTTTAATGCTTTGTATGCGAGCTGCATCCACTTTTATCCTTTCTCCGTCTGTGCTACCAACGCTTTGTGTCCATTCTGCGTCCGTTTCGCTTCCCCCTGTGTCCGTTTTCTGCTGGAGCAGATGCAAGTTGCGCGGATGCACAGCGGATGCCTAGCGGATATAGCGGATGTGTAACGGATGACGACGGATGTAGAACGGATGTTCCCCGTATGCGTTGCAGATGCAGAACGGACGCATTGGATACATTTTCCGCTGAAAAAGTTTTGAGCAGCTCAAAACTTTTTGAGCAGATGGAACCTCAGTCGATGGATGCTGGATGGATAGAGAATATGAAAAACCGACGCAGTGAGTACAGAACGGATGCATCGTGTTAACCAACGGTTGGCAAGTGTTTATCTCCATTTTACATCCTCTTTCCATCCATTGGTGCAGTGTGACATGGGCTTAACAATCTTGCTGCCAACCCGTCTGCTGAAAAATGTTACTTTCTAACACACTGAGAGAATACAGCTGGAGAATTTCTAACATTACTTGCATTAATTTAACATCTCTGAGACTATTGCTAGCAAAAGCTTGCAAAGTTTGTGATACTTAAACCATGCATGTGCATTGTTTAGTCAATTGTAGATTGGAAAAACAGATTTCTTTATTGGGATCTTTTTTCTAGCCACAATTAAGGCAGAAATGCAAGACATGAGAATCTAGAATATAATGACCTCGTTGCCTTCCCATTTACTTAGTGTCCTGTTTTTTAAATTGGGGAAGATCAGTGCACATGTCAAAGATGAGTAGATTTGATAATAGTGTAGCCTGCTACCCCATGGCAGGAACTGAATAATTTTTACTTCTCTGTGTCATCTTGGCACCAATGAAGATGACTTAGAGATAACTTGCTAGGAAATTACCATTGTGATTATTATGGAGTTTCACCTCCTCCTGTCTGAGGACATGTTGACATGCTATTCATTGATTTGGTTGTGTCCTGACAGTTGCAGACACTATATTTCAGTGTATCAATGCCAACAGGTGTGATGAAACTCTAGAGAGATGTATGAGATGTCAAAATGTCCCCTATTAGTCACACGAGAGGCTCTCTGGTTGAAGCATGCCTTGTTTCTTGCTGCTCAAACTAAAGCAATATATTCTGTAGGAAAGATGATAAATACTCAATCCAACAGTATCTATGACTATTTATAATACATGCCTTGGAAAAGCTAAAGCAGCCATGACCACAGTGACTGAAGGTCTTCTCCATCTGGATATGGTAAGGGGTTGATAAAATATGATATTTAGATTTTCTCTCTTTTCTATATGATACACTTTCAATATAGAAAAAGAAAAGGTAGAGGTGAACTATCCATTAACCAGACCACTCAATATAAGATGTACTATACATTACATTAGTAGTCTTCAAACTTGACAGCTTTAAGACTTGTGGACTTCAACTCCCAGATTTCCTCCTCCAGTCATGTTAGCTCAGGAATTCTGGGAGTTGAAGTCCACAAGTCTTAAACTTGCCAAGTTTGAAGATCCTTGCATTATATGAAGAATTTCAGTGCAGTGCTAGTTTTGCAGTTGAATCTCCATCAAAATAGATTTTGAGATTTATGGAAGTACATTGGAACTTCTTTCTTACATGAAAAAAGAAAACCAAAAAGATATTCCAATTTTACAAGTACTGGTGAACCATGATTTCTACAAGGAATGTATAGAACAGTGGTATCATTCATTTGGAATTTATTGAAATCTTACAGACTTGGCTCCGAAATAACTTGAAAGAGAAACTGATTTTCCAGGTAATTTACATATTGAGTAGAATAAGGATTTAAGTCCGTTCCTAATAATAAAAAGTGACTGGGTGGTTACGTTGAGACAATTATTCTCTTTCAGTTTAACTTTTCTCTCAGTTTTCCCCAATTGTGAGAAATGAGAATTCTGTCTACATTACTTGGGAGACAAATCAGATATCTATCAAATGGATGAATGAATGAATGAAGCAGAGAGAGAATATAGCTGGAGAATTTCTAACATACTGAGCATGTCAGTGTGACATGTATGATTATTAACTACTGTATACTGTAGTAAACTTTAAGATCATTTATAAGGGAGATAACGCTTTGGTTCTATTTTTAAAAACTATAAAATATTCTGAAAATTATGGGCATCTGATCAAATTTTACTATGTGGATAATACATTCATTAAACAAATCAAGATAACCAACCCTCCCTAGCTTTCTACTATTTTTATTTTCCTTTGTATTTTATATTCTGATAAATTAATAAAAGATTTCAAAGATCAGAAAAAGTAACTGACTTTTTTGACAGTAAATGGCCATATTTATATTTTGAGATAATCAACTGACCTAGTGTCTGAGAGAACACTGTTACTCTGTTTCCCCAATATAAGACCCATCCAAAAAATAAGACCTAGCATATTTTTATGAGTGCACCTAATATAAGCCCTAACCCCAAATAAGCCCTGCTTAAAAGCCTGTGCAGTTGTCCCCCACCTATTATTTCTGGTTGCTCGTGGTGCCACAGCTATGAGGTGAGGCAGAGGTGGAGTTGCCCCACATGCCCCACATTGATGGCACTGATGCGTCGCTTAGTCTCCTGCTCTATTGTGGCCACAAGCAAGCAGAAGTGAGCTGGTGCCTACATAGGGTCCTTCTGGACCGGGCTTCAGGAGCTGCCACTGTGAGACAGGTGTCAGGGCATGGGTGGCCTGGCTGTGGAGGTCCTGAGGTAAGCCTGTGTAGGGCATGTGGGGCAGCTACATGCTCTGCCTCGCAGCGATGGCATTAGCCCACTATGTGGCCTTCTGCCTCACCATGAGCAAGCAGAAGTGGGCCCCCCATACATGAAAAAAAAAAAACATTCCCTGAAAATAAGCACTAGTGCTTATTTTGTGCTTATTTTGTGCCCAAAGGAAAATAACAATTGGTCTTATTTTGGGGAAAACATGATATTAACTATAAACATTCTAAAATTCTTTTGGGCTGCTGTTGCTTCTAAAACTAAGTGCTATATTAGGTTTTTACAATCACATACACCCATGTACATACAAAACCCTGCTTGTTTCTGACTAGACAAGGTTATTAACTTGGTATGGTAAAAAAAAATAAATGGCAAGCTGGAGGCACATGATGATGCAACTGAAACTTCACCAGGATTTTTGATGCTTTGTTGTGTCCACTGTCTTGGCCCTTTTCATCAAACCTCTGGTCCTAGATATATATCAACAATAGGCTACTTTCTTAGGACTAGGGGTTTTTTCCCCTCACCTTGTTGTTTCAGTTCCAGAAAGCAGCAGAAATGCAAAGTTATAATTCTTTCTGACTGAGAAAAACACCATAAAATCTATTTTGTGAAGGCTTGCAGAGTGGAATTAATATTAATAAATCCAACTGTCAAAACAAACTACAGTTTCGTAGAGCTGTAAAAATAACTTTAAAGATAATTATTTTAATGTAATAATGCTATAATTAAAATAGCATTACTGAACAATTATACTCATTAGAATAATGATTATTACAAAGGTTGTTAATATTTGAATAGCATTTTTGTGTGAAAAATTCATATCTCTCATCCAACATATGCAACACATTTGCATCCAGAATCACTTTAGATAAATAGAAATAGCAAATGTAATATTCCATAATTACTGTAAATAAAAGGGTTGTAATCAGATGCTTTTGAATATAACTGATGAATCTTTCCAGATTCCTGCTTTATATGACTTTAATTTGATTTCCATTTTTAAAGAATAGTAATAGTAATTCCCCAGTATGGCCCTACCTTTATCTGAGGCTTATGTGTTATGAGGAAGATAAGAGCTATTCCAGAGGTTCAACTATAGTAGACCCAGGTGAAGGGTGTGTCTTCCATAAACCATTTGATGAGTTGTAATTTACATAAACCCACACCAACTTGGTGGCTACCTGGGTCAACATCACATTAGGTGTTGAAGAATGATTACAGGAACTAAACTTGACTAGTCTAGTGAAGAGAAGGACCAGGGGAAACATGAAAGCAGTGTTCCAATATTTGAGGGGCTACCACCAAGAGGAAGGGGTCAAGCTATTTTCCAAAGCATCTGTAGACCAGACAAGGAATAATGGATGGAAACTGAACAAGGAGAGATTCAACCTGGAAATAAGGAGAAACTTTCTGACAGTGAGAACAATCAACCAATGGAGCAGCTTGCCAGCGGAAGTTGTGGGAGCACCATCACTTCAGACTTTCAAGAAGAGATTGGATTCCCATCTGTCAGAAATGATGGAGGGTCTCCTGCTTGGGCAGGGGGTTGGACTAGATGACCTACAAGGTCCCTTCCAACTCTGGTTATCTGTTTCTGGAAATCTGGTGAGAAATGGGCTACAGGACTATGGACAAAGCAACCAGGTCTAACAGCTGCAGGACGACTGGAAGAAAATTGTTTTAACTGTCGCAAATCTATGGACCTGAAAACAAAGAAATGATATATTATTACAAATCAAGTCCTACGACAAAAGGATATTTTGAAAAGAATGCACTGGTTCTGGAAAGGACAACATTCAGAATCAGAAAACACAGAACAAAGCTTAGAAGATCAACATGGATTTATAATGCAAAATAAAGTATTCATAGAAGTAGAATTGGAAGAACTGCAAAGATCTAGCTAGAGCAACATAATTTAAAGCCTAGTCAGAAATAGCTCAGACCATAAAGGCAAACCAGGGAGAAGTTGGAAGCTGGAATGAAAGAACTTGTAGGAGTAGTGAAGAAAAGGGCAAGGAAGATCAAGTATGATCAGCATAAGATGAAGATGAACTGTGCAGTTTTTCATTGAAATATCTGATTGGTTTGGACCAACCCATTGCCAAGCAGAGGTACTTGACAGAGGTAAAAATTGAAGATTGGTTAATATCTGCCAAAACGACTGATAATGAAAGATCGAACTTAAGAGGTTTACCAACAATTTTCAGATTGCTAACTATTGTGGTAGCTCATGGGGGTCAAACTCACTATGTCATGTTGCTGTCATGTGATGTATTGTGACATTTTCCCCCTTCATGGAGCTGGGATGGGCATGGCTTGCACGTGATGCATCCAGCTCATGGGCTGCCAATTTGACACCCTGTGGTAACTGATGCAGTCTAATAGCATCCAGTTGAAAACAAGCTCTTTCCACTTGAGTAGAAAGGAAATTGCTCAAACAGCAGACAGACAAAAAGATCAGTTCCTAATTGACAAGACGATTTTTTTTTTTTTGAAAACTGCAAGAGAAGGATGACCAACATGACTGGCCTGGCCTCAGAGTCTGATTTAGCTGCAAAACACTCAAACCAACCCCCCTCCACCATTTCTGCTGGGATCTGTTTGCTTCTCCAAAGTATGTGACTTGCAAACAAGTCACTGAACTGACAAGCAAAGCTTTAAAAAAAAGATTGGAAACTTCTGTGCACATTTAGCAGGGAGAGAATTTATATATCACATTAAGTTTTCCCTTGCTAGAAGTAATTGAGCATCTGGTTTCATGTTCTGTGACTCTTGCCTGGAATTCAGTTATTTATGATCCCAGCTTGTGAACTGATTAAGACGTTGTCTCTCCTTGACTTAGCATGGTACATCTTTGGCTTGACCTTGGACTGCTTGACCTGGAATTTGCCTTTGTCTTGCTAAAGGCTAGGTCTCACTGGCCGATGGATGCAAAACGTATGCAAAAAGGACACAGCGGACGAGCAAAATTTCGGGATCATCCACTCCCAAAAGTAATGAAAATTTGCATAAACAGAATGGAAAAGAACGGAAAAGAACGGATGGGGGTAGTACGTAGCGGGGATGTTAAATGGATGTTCATAGGAAGCCTAGCGGATGACAGCGGATGGAAGCGGATGACACATCCAAAGGGCTTCCAGGGTAGAATTGTGAAGTGGACGCATAGTGGAAGGGGCGGATGCATAGCGGATGACGCAGATGCATCATGGACGCCTAGAGGAAACAAAGCGGATGCCAAGTGGATGTATATTGGATGCAAAGTGTTCACTGCACATGCGGAGAGTATGAATTGCGTCAGCTCCACGAATATAAAAGGATGCAGCACGCACGCAGTCAGCATTCAGAGGAAAGATGTGTTGCCACATACATCTTGAAAGAACACCATGGTTTGTCAGTCAGGGAAGAAGAGGAAGCTGGTGCCTACTTGTTCAAGCCCTGGCAAGAAGGCCAGAACCAGCATCCCAAACCCTGGCACTGACTCTGAAGCTGCTAGTGCTGCTGGTGCTGCTGGTGCTGCTGGTGCTGCTGGTGCTGCTGGTGCTGGTGCTGCTGGTGCTGGTGCTGGTGCTGCTGCTAATGCTGCTGTGGTGGACCAGCCCCAAGGTTCTCAAACCCTGCTGCTGAAGGCCCTGCTGCTCAAGCCTCTGAAGGCCCTGCTGAAGCCCCTGTCAGAGGGAGGAAGAGGCAAGGGAAGGAGAAGGGAGAGGGGAAACAGTACACCGTTTCTGAGGAGCATGAGGAGGAGGTGCTGGAATGGCTGAAGGAGAATGAGTACCTCTGGAGAAAGGTCCACAGACTTTATCGTGACACCAAGAAGAAACAGGCAGCTTGTAGAGACAAGTCAGAGAGCCTGGGCTACACTGCAGATGTACTCCTGGGATGGTGGAAGCACATGCACACCTGGTATGGCAAGCTATACCTCAAAAAAATCCAGGCAGGCCACTGTCAAGCTCACTGACCAGGAGATGTACATCATGGCCAAGTGCAGTTTCCTGGAGGGTGAGGTCTGCCACCGAGGAGCAGCCCCTCTGACAACCCTCTCCCACAGACAGCCCACAGACAGCCAGTCCTCTTCAAGCCAGGAGCCAGCTACCCTGTCCAGGCAGGTGTCTTCAGAGGGCCCCACGGCAGAGACCCCCCGACAGCTGCACATCCCATGCCAGAGGACTTGGAGGATCCCCTGTCAC
>BLBF01000026.1:24033933-24048159 GCA_015471245.1 Laticauda colubrina
TAAAGGTTACCTAAGAAAGTTAATAAAGGTTATCTTTGCTTAAGACACTTAGTTCATTTGGTTCATTTTTTTTACTTAATAAAGTGTTGGTGAAAACTTTTAACAAATGGTTAAGCCTTTGCATGCTTGTGGAATAGATAAGGATAGTTGTGGGATAGATAAGGATAGTTGTGGGATAGATAAGGATAGTTGTGGGATAGATAAGGATAGTTGTGGGATAGATAAACCTCCAGTGCAAGCATAGTGGGACTGTATGGTCCCCCATCCCAGCTGCCACACATATGGACCTTTATTATCAATAACAATTTATTCATTGATCAACACATTTCAAAATAAACAAAGGTTTTTATTAATGCTCTATTCATTGTAGGACCACTCAACATACATGGCACAATCTCATCAGTGTTATGAGACAGGCTCAAGGAAGCATCCATTAACCATCTACCTTCCTGCCTTGCCACTCCACTGCTCCAGCTGGGGAGTTGCACCAGTGTTTCAGGAGGTTGCGCTGCTTCTTCCCTTCATGTGAAGCTCTGTTGGGGCCTTGTACATGCACAGTATCTATCAGGTTACGTCCTTGCCTCCATTCACCAGGCTTCATGTCCCCATTCCCTTGTTGGAGGTCCACAAGTCTGTTCTGCAACACTGGGTAGCGGGTGCGCATGAGATTGTGCAGGATGCAGCAAGCTTCCATGATGTTCCTCACAGTATGTGCCTCATGCTGCATGGTGGTGAGAAGTATCTGGAACCTGTTGGCCAGGATGCCAAAGGCATTCTCCACCACCCGTCTTGCCCTGGACAGCCTGTAGTTGAAGATCCTCTCTTCACGGGTGAGATATCTCGAAGTGTACAGCTTCATGAGGTAGGTTCTGAGGGAGAAGGTATCATCACCAATGATGAAGTAGGGCACATCTTGTGTGTCATTGGGTAGGGGGTCTGGACCTTGAAAACGCATGATGAGGTTGCATTCCAGCCCCTACTTGAGGTCACTGGCATTGTATACCTGGCTATCTGAAGTTGACCCGTTGCCTGAAGCATCGATGTACATGAACTTGTAGTCAGCATCGACCATGGCAAAGAGGATGATGCTGAAGAAGTCCTTGTAGTTGAAATAAGTGGACCCCGACTTGGCTGGTGCTTTGCAGGCCACGTGCTTGCCACCTATGGCTCCAATGGTGTGGGGGAAGGTCCACTTCTGATACCACTGCTCTGCAACTTTCTTCCATCCTTCTTCAGTGGAGGGGTACTGGAGGAGCTCCTCCTTGTATTCTTCGATGATGGCCTGCACCACTTCTCTGACCACAATGCTGATGGTGTTGGATGGCACCCTCCAGCCGTACTGCATGCTCCTGTAGGAGGTCCCTGAAGCCAGGTGGCGCAGAGTGAGTGCCACCTTGAGCCCAGGTTCCAGGCTGGGCCGGAAGTTGGTGCTCTGCTTGGTCAACCTGGGTCTCAGACACTCTACAACTTCGTCAAACATGGCTTGTGGCATCCTCATGAAGTGATGGAATGCATGAGGGTGTTCATTCCTCAGCTCCACCATCAACTGGTCATACAGTCCAAACTCCATTCTTCTCATGATCCATCCTCGGACCCACACAGCTCTTGGACGTCTCCTTCTTCTCCTTGTGTATAAAGGTGGAACAGTCTGAACATGGTTTGGTTCTGGTGATGAATGAGCGCAGCTATCATACGGACTGTGTCATGATCCATGGTGGAGAACAATTGATGATGTTGAAGACCAAGACTAAGGGTGAAGAGGTCTGTACACCATGGCTGCTGGACTCATATTGAGATCCAGGTGATTTCCTCCCCCCTTTTATAGGAAATATCGATAGTCTGCTTGGTGTTCTTCTATATACTCTAGACATTCTGCAGACATCCTAAATATCCGATACACCCCAGATACAAACATTTTGTCCATTTTAATCCTTTATATATGAGATGCATACGCTACATCCTTTCTATTTCCGTGCTACTAACACTGTTTAGACGTTCCGTGTACCTTTTGTTTCCTCCCTCTTTCCGTTTTCAGCTGCAGTGAATGTGAGTTGAGGGGATGGCCATAGGATTCAGAGAGGATACAGCGGACGTTTAACGGATGATAACGGACATAGAACGTTTGTTGCCTGTATATATCGCGGATGTACATCGTACGAGGTGGAAAGTTCATCCATTCACAAAATTTTGTGCAGCTCAAAACTTCTTGCATGGATGAAATTGCAGTGGACGAATGCTCGATGGATAGAGCGTATGAAACACATATGCAGTGAGTATACAACATAGCGTTTTCCAATGGATGGCAAGCTTTTTTTAACCTTTTACATCCTCTTTGCATCCTTTGGTTCAGTGGGACAGGGGCTTAAGCTCTTATCTGCTTCCCTGCTTCCTGTTTCCCTGTTTTTGCCTTTTTTTTCAGCTATCACATGCTACACTGTACTGTTGGAACTTGATGCAACAAACCTTATCTTTAACCCTGTGTGTGTGTCCAAGGACTGTATTTGGTTCCTGAAGTGGGGTTAATGCCATGGCCTGAATATGAATGTAGCTTGAATTGATTATAAGAAGGTAAAAGACTCCATACTACATGATGGGGTAAGCCAATGTCTAGAAATAACAGGGTTTAGTAAACATATCAGAAGCTTTGTGAAAAGATCAGTGACACAATGAAAAAAAACACTTGCTGGTCAATGATGGTAGACTGGGAGAGGTTACTATCAAGAGAGGTATCAACCCTAAACAATGTTGAAGTCAGGTCATGGCTATCAAGCATCAAAAACACGATCAGGCTATCCTACTTTCTTTACATGAATAGTCTGAAGCTGTAAACATTTCAAACCAAAACAGAAAAGCCCAGTTGCCATCATTCAAGTTCCAGACTATGTGAAATAGAATCACTGCTGAACAATGTCTTTATATATGGCCAAGACTTTGCAACAGAGTTTGGATGGAAAATTTGTGCTATCCTTCCCCTCCCCCCCAGACTTTGAAAAACTATGCCAACATTGAACTATGCCAAAAAAGAAAAATAGGGGCAGTCCAATGCTTGCTTCTATCCTCTTCACACTTGTCCAGAGAACAACAAAACAAAGTAACAAGAACAAGGGAAGTACAGATAATATAATTTCATGGCAGTAGTCAGCCTGAGCAGTTGTGTTTTGATAAATGAGTGTTCACCTTTTGACCCTGCCGATAGCGGTAACCATTTTATAAGAATGTTTTAAATGTTAAGTTTAAAATTAAGATGGGCAAACTTGTAGGGCTTTGACCATTCCGAAGTATTACAGCAGCATTGTATGGATTATTGTCATTATAGGAGTCTATTTCAAGTGTAGATTCCCCCCCCCCCCAAAAAAAAAAAAACTGGAGCAACATGGGACCACTTCACAGAAAACCATTTGAAAACCTAAACAATTGTTTGAAATGTTTAAGCTTGACAAGTTTTGAAACCAAACATTTTTGTAGTGTGAATTCTTCCCTTAATTGTGGTCTCACCTATTTCCATGATATCAATACCACATTATCTAAGACTGAGAGGCTTTTTTAAAAATGTCTCACAAAAATATTGCTGACTACTACCAATTCTTATGAGAAACGTTCTGTGCAGAGCTGAAGGAAAAGTTGAGGGAATGGTCTGTTTGACAGCCATCAGGGAAGACCGATAAAACAAAAACCATAATCTAAACAGCTTTAATAGTAGTGTGATATGTTGATATTGGAGCTTAAATTCCTGGAATGAAGTTATATTGTACATTATGATATGCAAGGTTGACTTTGTTTTTCTCTAGTTCAGTGGGATATGTAAGGATGTAGATTAAGAATCACATGTAATCCCATGGTTATGGACTCTGTTGTCACAGAACTCTTCTACCAGATTTTTAATATTTAAACATTCAGTTTTCTAAAGGGAATCTTAATTTAATTTCTAGTAACTCAGAGAATCCCAAAGCTGTTGTTAGAACTTTCAGCTCTCTAGTTCCCCACAAATTAAAATTCCATCAGAAAGAGCCCTGGCATCAGGCATTACAACCAGTCTCTGCCTCCAGAAAATGATTTATTAACTAGAGTTGAGCTGCTTTGTGCTTTTGTTACTGTTGACAAAAGGCATGTTTAAGCATGTTAAATTGGCTTAATGTGATAAACAAAAAAGATGGCCAGGAAAGGTTGAACTTGCTGCCAAAGCATGCTAAGTCTTTGTGCTGGGTGTAAGGAATCGTTAATCTGACCTAAAAAAAAACATATGCTCTAGCAGATAAGGTGCTTGAAATGAACAGATCTGTCTACTATTGTTCAGCATTCTTTGATATGTAAGCAGGAAAAAGTGGATTCTTAACAAAAAAATAAATAAAATCAAAAAAGTAGAATCAGATGGAATAGGAGGAAAACTGCAAGCTTCCCCATTATCCAAAGAATCAAGAAACAGATATATCTGAAGGCTTGGCTTCTGCACAGTAAGAACCAAACAGAAAAATGGGGGTGGGGAATGATGTCACATTATGTGATGTTGTTTCAGATCATGGGTGCAATGTGCCCTTCATGGAAATGTGATCACCAGAAACATCTGGCATCAAGCAATACAAAAGAATCTCACCACCAATCCAGCTCAGAGAGGATTTTGATTTCTTGTTCTAGCCAATGCATGGGAGGATAAAGTGTAGCAGTGCCCAGGAGTATCCTTCTTTCTCTGCACATCTTTCTCCTTCTATCCTTTATTTTTAAGTTTAAAAATAGACTTTATTTACAAAAAATTAAAACACGAACAAACATACAAATATGTAAAAATAAAAAGAATATACATAACAATAAACATATATCTTTCTATTGCATTTGATATTAAGATTGATAGCTCATAGTAAACAGTAGTAAGTAATCATTGGCAAGTATTCCTTATCCCTTATCAGATGAGGAGAACACATCTTTCTCCTTCTGTCCTTTCAACACAGGCACAATTAAGAGCGTCTTGACAAACTGCATCACTGTTTGGTTTGGTGGCAGCAGATAGAAAGTCCATACAGAGAGTGGTGAGGTTAGCTGAGAAGATTGTTGGAAGCTTTACTTCCTGTCATTGAGGATACTGCTTATAAGCACTATGTGCTTAGAGCTCAAAGATTGTTAGGGACCCCACATACCTACTTCACAGTCTGTTTCTGTTGCTCCCCTCTAGGAGGAGGGTTTCAAAGTATTTCTACCAGATTCTTTAACAGCTTTGTTCCCTATGCCCTCCAGTAAACTCACCGGAGTTACCCTCTGGTAAACTTACAAGATTTGTTTCTCTCGCCATGTACATGAATACATCTGAACTAGACTGTGGTGTTTCTCCGTCTCATATAATATATGTGGGTATAGGCATAATTTTGTATTTATGCATGTATTTATTTATTTATTTATTTTGTCATGTTTATGTTGTGTATATTGGAGGTGGATACCCTTTGGGAGCTGTATGCAACAAAATTTCATTTTAATTTATGCCGATTAGTATTCATTCAAAGTGACAAGGAAGTTATTCTAAGTCTAAATTTTAAGTCTAAGTCTCTTAAAATAGTATAATTTACATTTGAAAGTGAATTGAGAAAATCACAAATATATCCTGTGTAACAGTAGGATAATTTCTTTATGGTTCTTTTGGACTGACTATGCCTTATCCAGCCTGTAACTCACCTCAACTCATCTGCAGGCTGAAGATCTGAAGGGCAGCTGCACTTAAGTTTATCCGAACATGAGTATAGGCCTTTGCCTGACACAAATAAAGCAGGAACTCAGAATGTGCTTTAGTTCAAGTGAACATAAATTCAATTGCTTTTCATACCTACTACTTGATGCTGGAGGCTGGAGAGAAGCAGCACCGGAGTTGCATTTGTGCCCTACTCTTTCCCTGTTTGTATATCCTAATTTGAACTGGATTATAGTCAGTTCAAGAATTGTTCCAAAGGAGTGTTATTGAGCCAGGGGCATTTTTGCTTTGGAAAGAGAAGGGCCAACATTCACTTCACTCCAAAAGATATTTCTGGACATTTTGAATATAAAAAAGTTTAAGATAACTTTATTGTCATTTTTTTACTGCTAATATATCAGCCCACATTAAAAATGAAATTCTGTTTCCTGCTTTCAAGAGAAAGTATATCTTCCCAAACACATACATAACACACGTATACACATGCTATACGCACACACACACACACACGCACGCACACACACACACACACACACACATGTAAGAGAAGAAACAGACATCTTGCCATCTCCAAAACTAAAATTATATTTGTTATACTTGCTAAGTTTTCGTCAGCCTCTGCTGACATTGTCAGAGTATTTAAATACTTGATGCTGCCTGGTGATAAGCAATAAAGGCTGGCCAATTTCATATTAGTAACCATGTTTGGTTACCTAAATGGTCCTTTCCAGGGCCACAAACAATAAAAATGTAAACAAAACACTAAAGCCCTTGTCACACTGCACCAACAGATGGAAAGAGGATGTAAAATGGAGAAAAACGCTTGCCATCCATTGGTTAACTCGATGCATCCGTTCTGTACTCACTGCGTGCATGATTCATACGTTCTATCCATCCAGCATCCATCTACTGAGATTTCATCCGCTCAAAAAGTTTTGAGCTACACAAAACTTTTTGAGCGGATGAACTTTCCGCTGCGTCCATTCTACATCCACTACACATACGGGGAACAAACGTTCTACATCCGTTACACGTCTGCTGTATCCACTCGGCATCTGCTGCACATCCGCGCAACTCGCAGCCGCTCCAGTGGAAAATAGAAAGAGGGAGGAAGCGAAACGGACGCAGAATGTCTGCGCAGCATTAGTAGCACAGACAAAGAAAGGATGTAAGCAGATGCAGCTCACATATAAAGCATTAAAATGGAAAAAACGTTCGTATAGGGGACGTATCTCGGATATTTAGGATGGCTGGAGGATGTCTAGAGAATGCAGAAGGACACCAAGAGGAAAACCTATATTTCCTATAAAAAGGGGGAGGAAATCACCTGGATCTCACTTTCAGTCCAGCAGCCCTGGTGTGCAGACCTCTTCAGCCTTACTCTTGCTCTCCCACAGCAACCAGTCATCTCCACCATGGATCGTCGCACACTCCTTTTGGTAGCTGCCATCATTCTAAAACAGTGCGAAGCCCACTTCAGGCTCTTTCACCTGTTCTACGCAAGGAAAAGGAGGCATCCAAGAAGTGTGTGGGTCCGAAGATGGATCGCGAGAAGAGCTGAGTATGGACTGTATGACAAGCTGATGGTGGAGCTGAGGAACGAAGACACTCGTGCATTCCAGCACTTCGTGAGGATGCCACCAGCCATGTTTGACGAAGTTGTGGAGTGGCTGAGACCCAGGTTGACCAAGGCAAACACCAACTTCCAGCCCAGCCTGGACCCTGGACTGAAGGTGGCTCTGACTCTGTGCCACCTGGCCTCCAGGACCATGTACAGGAACATGCACTAGCCTGGAGGGTGCCACACAACACCATCAGCATTGTGGTCAGAGAAGTGGTGCAGGCCATCATCGAAGAATACCTGGAGGAGCTCCTCCAGTGGCCCACCACTGAAGAAGGCTGAAAGAAAGTTGCAGAGCAGTGGTATCAGAAGTGGAACTTCCCCCACACCGTTGGAGCCACAGATGGGAAGCAAGCTCCAGCCAACTCAGGGTCCACTTATCACAACTACAAGGGCTTCTTCAGCATCATCCTCTTCGCCATGGTCGATGCTGACTACAAGTTCATGTACATCGATGCTTCAGGCAACAGGTCATCTTCAGATGCCCAGGTATACAATGCCAGTGACCTCAAGGAGGGGCTGGAACGCAACCTCATCATGGGCTCCCCAGATCCAGACCCCCTGCCCAACGATACACAAGATGTGCCCTACTTCATCATGGGGATTGACACCTTCTCCCTCAGAACCTATCTCATGAAGCCCTACACTTCCAGATGCCTCACCTGTGAAGAGAGGATCTTCAACTACAGGCTGTCCAGGGCAAGACGGGTGGTGGAGAACACCTTTGGCATCCTGGCCAACAGGTTCCAGGTACTTCATGCAGCATCGCCCACAGACCGTGAGGAACATCATGGAAGCTTGCTGCATCCTGCACAATCTTATGCGCACCTGCTACCCAGTGTTGCAGAACAGACTCATGGACCACCAACAAGGCAATGGGGACATGGAGCCTGGTGAATGGAGGCAAGGACGTAACCTGATAGATACTGTGGATGTGCCAGGCCCCAACAGAGCTTCACGTGAAGGGAAGAAGCAGCGCAACCTACTGAGACACTGGTGCAACTCCCCAGCTGGAGCAGTGGAGTGGCAAGACAGGATGGTAGATGCTTAATGGATGCTTCCTTGAGCCTGTCTCATCACACTGATGAGATTGTGCCATGTATGTTGAGTGGCCCTACAGTGAACAGGGCATTTAATAAAGGGTTGTTTTTATGTTGAAATGTGTTGATGAATGATTAAATTGTTACTGATAATAAAGGGCCATACGTGTGGCACCTGGGAGGGTGGACCATTCAGTCCCACTATGCTTGCACTGGAGGCTTATCTATCCCACAGCTATTACCCACCCCATAGCTATTACCCATCCCACAGCTATTACTCATCCCACAGCTATTACCCATCCCACAGGTATCCCTGCCCATCCCACAGCTATCCTTACCCATCCCACAAGCATGCAAAGGCTTAAACCATTTCTAAAAGTTTCCACCAAGACTTTATTTAGTAAAAGAACTGAACCAAGTGTGTGAAGCAAAGATAACCTTTATTTATAACAAACTGTAGGACTTTATTAAAAAAGCAAAATTAACCAAGAAAAGTGTCCCAAGCAAAGATAAAGTCAACAGGTAACAACCCAGTCTCTGGCACTCTTCTCAGTCACTCTGAAGTGTGCCCATGGTCTCAGGGGTGAAGGTCCAGGTGCTGTGGAGGTGGCTGTGGCTGGAGTGCTGGTCTGAGGCACCACTGGGGTGCCTGGCCCCGAGAGGACAACAGGGGATGGTGTGTGGAGGAAGCTCTCAGAGAGCTGGTTCAGTCCTATGATGTTGAGAGCCCCTTCCTCCATGACATGGGGTGTCAGTCCCAAGACCGATGACAGATGTTCTGAGGCTGGGCTTGGCTGTGGGGTGGAGGAAGGAGGAGTGTAGTGGGGCTGTCTGGTCTGCAGGTGAGCGAGGTGAGGAGTCGGTGACATCTGTTGTGTCGGTAGCATCTGTGGCATCTGTGGCATCTGTGGCATCTGTGGCATCAGTGGCATCAGTGGCATCTGTGGCGTCAATGGCATCTGTGGTGTCTGTAGCATCGGTGGTATCGGTGGCATCGGTGGCATCGGTGGCACCTGTGGTGTGCGATGTACCTGTGCCTGGACTGGGAAGGGCTGCCTGTGCTTCTGGAACTTCTGGTAGCCGTAGCCTTGGTAGGTGAGGGGCTGTTGAAAGCCTTGGAAGGGCTGTGACATCCCCTGGGGTGGAGGAGCAGACCTGGAGTGGGTCAGAGCAGGTTCAGCTGGGCTTGGAGGTTGGTGCAGAAGACCTGTGATCCTCTCCTTTATCACCTGGTACTGGGCTTTGGGCATTTCCATGAGGGTCTGGTTCACGTAGGTGAGGAAGGGCTTTCTGTTAGAGGATAGTATGTCGAAGTGTACCAGCTGAGAGAGATCTACGCTGCTCTTGATGGTGTCCCTGATCTCCAAGAGGACAGTGTGGTTCTCACCCTCCGGTCTGCCTCTCTGCCTGCTTTCTGTGGAGGTGGAGCTGGGTGTGTGTGTGGGTTGGTCTCTGGTGGCAGCAGCCTCTTCTTATTCCATCTGCGTCAGGGGGTCCTCCATGTGCTCCGGCACGGGGAGTGCAGCTGTTGGGGGGTCTCCGTCATAGGGTGCTCCAAAGATACCTGCCTGGACACAGGAGCTGACTCTTTGCCATAAGAAGACTGGCTCTCTGTGGGCTGCCTGAGAGTGAGGGTAGACAGAGGGGCTGCTCCTCGGTGGTGGACCTTACCTCCAGGAAGCTGCACTTTGCCATGACATAGGTCTCCAGGACGATGAGTTTAACCGCGGCCTGGCCAGACTTCTTCAGGTGCAGCTTCCCGTACCAGGTGTGCATGTGCTTCCATCACCCCAGGAGGACCTCCGAAGTGTAGCCCAGGCTCTCCGCCTTCTCTCTCCAAGCCGCCTGCTTCCTTTTGGTGTCTCGATAGAGCCTGTGTCCCTTCCTCCAGAGGTACTCGTTCTCCCTCAGCCATTTGAGCACCTCCTCCTCATGTTCCTCTGCAATGGAGTACTGTCTCCTCTCCCCCTTTTCTCATGAATGCCTCTTCCTCCCTCTGGCAGGGCCTTCTGGGTCCTCATCAGCAGGGGTTTGAGGTTCTAGGGGCTGGTCCACCACACCACCACCAGCAGCAGCAGCAGCACCAGCAGCAGCAGCACCAGCAGCACCAGCAGCAGCAGAAGCACCAGCACCAGCAGAGTTAGCACCAGCAGCAGAAGAAGCAGCAGAAGCAGAGTCAGCACCAGGGGGTGGGATGGTGGTCCTGTCCTTCTTGCCAGGGCTGGCAGGAGTAGGCACAGGCTTCCTCTTCTTCCCCATGGTTGTTGGCTGAAGATGTGTCTGGCAGCAGGTCTTTCCTCTGAATGGTGACCTGCTTGCGACCTGCTTCCCTTTATATCTGCGGGGCTGACGCAATGCATCCTCCCCGCATGTGCAGTGAATGCTTTGCATCCGCTAGGCATCCGCTAGGCATCCGCTAGGCATCCGCTAGGCATCCGCTAGGCATCCGTTAGGCATCCATAATGCATCCGCTGTATCCAGTAGGCATCTGCTCTGCATCCGCTCCTTCCGCTGCATGTCCACTTCGCTTTTCTCCCATGGAAGCCCTGCGGATGTGTCATCTGCTTCCATCCGCTTCCATCTGCTAGGCTTCCATTGAGCATCCACTTAACATCCTTGCTACGTCCTCCTCCCGTCCGTTCCTTTCCGATGTTGTCCACTCTGGTTATGCAAATTGGGGGCACTTTTGAGAGTGGATAACAACGGATGGAAATTTTTCTCATCTGCTGTGTCCTTTTTACATACGTTTTGCATATGTCGGCCAATGTGACCTAGCCTTCACATCGGCCTTAATAATTGCAACTCATATGTCACTTATATGTCAGTTAATCATCTTAGTCATTGTAAGCATGCATTGTAAGCATGCAAGAAAATTCACAATCCCCATCCAAACAGCACCAAATTGCAAAAAGCTTATGCTTTTCACTTAAAAACCACCAGTATTTATTTAAATATAACAAAAGTTGCCTCGCAATTAGCATAAAATATCATAAAATCAATGGCCTATCCAAAAAATGTCATAAACCTTAAACCGTAAAGTGTAAAGGTGCTGTTTTCAGGACTTGTCCATACCAGCAGAGCCAGCCTTCTGTCATCCTCTCTATAATTGGTGCCACTGTAAAATGTTGTCAAATGGCAGCATTTGTGATATGGTCAAGAAGGAGGATGCCTGATATCCAATGGAGCATTCTCATTTCCATCGCATGGAGAATGTGTGTGTGCATGTGCGTGTCATGTGCATGCGCGCACACACACACACAAGTTTACAAGGTTGATACTATATGGAACAAAACTGTGACTGAATCTAGATGTTCTGATTTGGATCCCACAAATCCTCCTCCCAGAAGGTGACAAGGAAAACAGGTCGAGAAGAAGATGAGTAGTGTCCCAGACAATCCTGCAGATTCTGCTCAAGCATCGCTTATGTGCCCTGTCCTGGATAGAAGGAAGTAAACTACCAATGATCTTTTCTGCTATCCTTACCACTCTCTGCACCGCTTTCCTGTCTGAAGCTGTAATGCTTCCAAACCAGACAGTAATGCAATGTTCTTTTCTGCTTCTTCTTGGACAATTTGATTTTAAAAACAAATCTCAGAAATCTTATATTTAAAAAAATAATAATTAGCGCTTTGATGCTTCTATGACCATTTGCTATCCTCTGATATCTATGCTTGGTTTTTAACACATTACAGGTAATGAGAATGAAACCTTAGATTTACTTGTGTGTCTATATTATGCATTTTGTTGAATCCAGAAAAAAATATAACTTATTCTGATTTAATTCTCAGATCTCTTTAAGGCAAAAATGCAGCTACAAATCTCTGTTTAAATCCATGAAATCATTTCAGAGAGCAAAAACATTGCAAATGAACTAAGTCTTAATGTATGGCCAGTGTCCTTCATAATCACAGACCATTATCATTCTACAGACTGATATTAACAGGAATGGCAAAACCTATTACAACAGAAAAAAAGCCATTAGCCTCTGTCTATCTCATGATCAAAAAAATAAAGTCTGTTGCTCTCGGCAGTCAGTCATCGGTTTCCATTTGCCCATGAACCAAAGTCCACACATTTAACTTTTCTATTTTTAATGGATCTTCTCATTTTACATTTGCAACTCAATCCTGCTATGTACTAGAGAGCTTCAGGTAGTTTGTAAATAATAGAGAATATTGTCTTTAAAAAAATCCTTATGGATAGACTTATGTGGATAGATTCAGCAGTGAGTAGAGGTTGCCTATGTCACTTGCCACCCAGAGACTTTTACTCAGGGTGAAAACAGTGGTGGGATTCAGCTGGTTCATACTGGCTCAGACAAACTAGTTGTTAAATTACTTCCCCCCCACTATCAAAGTAGATCCTGGGCACTGCACTCCAATGGAGAAATGGGCAATGAAACAGACAGAATGAGGAAAGGAGATGGCTGCTTTCCCTCTTTCTTCTCCCTGCTCCACCTCCTTTCCTCCTTTCCTTGTGCCGGCTGCTCTATTGCCCATTTCTCCATTGCAATACAGTGTGCATTATCCACTTTGATATTGTAGGAGGGGGGAGAGATTTAACAACCAGTTCACATGAACCAGTGCAAACCAGCCGAATCCCACCACTGTTTTCAACCCTCATAAAAATCTTTGGATGAAAGATGTCTTGGCCAACCTCTGCTTGCTGCTGAATCTATCCACATAAGACTACCCATAAGAATTTTTTAAAAAGACAATATTCTTTGGTATAGTGGATGATGCCTGCTTTGCTAATCAAAGCTAAGTTGGATTGTGTAGATAGTTTGAGGACATTTATTCCAAAAACCTAAAGTTTAATAGATGTTACAATTAAGTGTTATAATTAAATGTTACAATCAAATAAAAAATAACAAGGATGACTTTACTCTTTCCCATTATCTTTTTCCAGCATTGGTTGAGAGAAAAATGAAGGGTCAAGTAACAATAGAGGCAAGGTTTTTTTCCCCTGAATTACATAAAAAGAAGCTGCCTGAATCTACATGTCATACATAGAGGCTTAGTTAGGAAGACTCTCTCTAGATATAATGCCTACATCTGCTGGCTTCAGATATGAAGCAACTATTGCTCAACTCAATGGTTTTTGCCCTGGGTCTTTAGAAACTGCACTTACAAACTGGAGTGAAACGTGCCCTCCTTTCCAAGTAGCTATGAATATGCATTGAGAACTTTAGCTCTATCTTTTCATGTTACAATAGGTTGCCAGAAGGCCAGAAAAAAATTATAGGTGATGGGATCTTGTGCTTTTAATGAGTAAAGAGTCTCATAGCATAAAGGCAAGAATTGTCATCTGCTAGTGTCTATGAAGAGTGGAAAACAAGACCATGAGGGGAAAAACAAGTTGATAACTCCTCTTGTAACTATTCTGAAGTTTTCTTTGCACTTTTTGGGAATAAATCTGCTTTTGGGGTGATGGAAATGAAACTGGTGAAGTCATATTTTGATGCTTTGACTGGCAAAAGATGAAAATTACCAGCATCAGTAATTCTCTAAAGGCCCTGTCACACTGGCTGACGGATGCAAAATGTTAGTAAAAAGGACACAGTGGACGAGAAAAATGTTCCATCCGTTGTTATCCACTCTCAAAAGGGACAAAAATTTGCATAACCAGAGGGGATAACACGGAAAGTAATGGACGGGGGGAGGATGCAGGGCAGATGGAAAGCGGATGCTCCACGGAAGCCTAGCAGATGGAAGCGGATGAGAGCAGATGGAAGCGGATGACACATCCGAAGGGCTTCCGGGGGGGCTGCAGCAAAGCGGATGCGGAACGGATACAGTGGATGCAGAGCGGACGCCAAGCGGATGAAGCGGATGCAGAGCGGAAGCCTAGCGGATGCCTAGCGGATGCCTAGCGGATGCCTAGCGGATGCCTAG
>BLBF01000026.1:24057377-24096684 GCA_015471245.1 Laticauda colubrina
TCCCTCCCTCCCTCCCTCCCTCCCTCCCTCCCTCCCTGTTTATCTATCTATCTATCTATCTATCTATCTATCTATCTATCTATCTATCTATCTATCTATCATCTATCTGTCTATCATTTGTCTACCCAACACTTGTCATCTATCCATTCATTGTTCACTGTTTACAGTAATGTTGTTTTAACATGATTCTTAACCATCCACGCTGGTAACCCAGCCATACGTAGCACAAAAGATTTAGGGCCAGCATCAACAATGATGAGGCTGGTTGGGTACAGGTCAAAGTTTATCACATTTGTTTTATACTTTAAGGATGGGGGAAAGATGTGGTGAGAGATCTGGTGTCCAAGAAATCTTAAGAAGAGGCTTATCATTTACATGGTCATTCTCAGTGTCAAAGTAGGAATGATGATTACACAACAGTGGTGGTGGAGAGATATTTTAACATACGATTTTTAAAAATGGAGTAAATACTATTCCCAGAAAGGCACTTTCTTCATATCTTAATTAGGAATTAATTAGGAATTGCACTGCCAAATTACAGCCACACAGCTGTCTCATGTATGCAATCTTCAGTCAGTGGCTCTGATGATGACTGGTAAACTGCCATACCAAATCATAGGAGTATTTGGCTTAGCTCAACTGCAAGACTTTTCCTTGAGAAACTCTCTACTGAGAATGCATTAAATCTGGCATAGCCTTGATTATGACTCATATGAGTTATCTGAGTTACTCAGAGCAAAAGAGGAAATAAATCTAAGTATATTCATGGGGTGTATAAAATGTCATAGAGAAACATGAACTAATCTTGACATTGAGAAAAAACAGAAGATACTTTCTATTGTCTCTCTGCCGCTCTACTAACTGGTGATAAGGAGACAGGTCTGCTGAATGAATAGGCATATGGTTCTGCTTATAACATAACTTATTGTTTCCATTTGTCTGCTTTTTGTGGTAACTTTTTACTAGCTCTAGACCAGTGGTGGCTAACCTTTTGGGGCTCCTGTGCTGAAAATTGCACGCACGCTTGTGCGTGCTTGCTCGCATGCCAGCACCCAGAAGGCAATATATGCACCCCCCACACTCCCTGTGCATGTGTGTGTGCCCCGTCTGTGCGCTGTGCAACTCTGTGCATGCACATACATCTCTCACGCACCCCCACCCCCCACGCATGCATGCCAGATACCCGACAGCTGTCAGGCAGCACACACACATGCACAGTAAACCTGGGTGAGGGTTTGCGTGCTGGCAATAATGACTCTGCATGCCATTTCTGACACGCATGCCATAGGTTCGCCATCACGGCTCTAGACTATCTTTGTTTCTTCTAATTGCTTAGTATGAAATAGGCAGATTATAGATCAGGATTTACTGTTAGATCACCTGATTATTTGAATTGTTTTGCTAACAATAAAAGCCTGCCTTTTATTTCTAAAGTATTTCTAAAATAGCCTTTGGAATCTTTGAATTATAGTAACAACAGAAACAGAGTTTATGGAGGTGTACCATTCTAGCTGATAAGTAACCAAGAACAGCTTTTAACTTTCCTTCTCAAGGTATTGTTTTTGATTGGGCGTTATTTGTGTTCTAATATGAAAGTTAATCAGTTGTTTTAAGTTGCAACTTGGTTTAGCATGTCAAAGAGGCTAACGATGAATTTTGGGATCTATCTTCTCTATTATAATCCATTTATCTCCTATATTGCTAATGAATGTTGCATTTGTTGTGGGTTTTCAATCAAAGGTAGGAAACAGGCCATTCTTCAGCTTGTTTGATTTTTGACCTTACGATTTTATTTGTATGGCACCAGGAGGTTGTTTTTGAAGGAAAATATGGGGTCCAAATGATCATAGGCTGATGATTTCTTTGTGTCTAGATTTAGAACTTTATTTTTAAATTTTTTTAAAATCTTAATTAGTCATCATTATATATTGTTTTGGAGGTTGATTGCATAGAACCTGCTCTGATAAGTTTGTATTGTGGGTTTGAGATCTCCTACCATGATAGTGCCCGAAGAACACACAAATTTGGTCCTTTGAATATCACTGGTACAGGAAGGAATCTATTTTTCTACTTGAGTACAGACTGCCAATCAAAACTCAGGGTAGTCCCAAAACTGCTTTTTTCAGGAGGCAATTGGACTTTTGAAGACATTTCACTTCTCATCAAAGAAACTTCTTCAGCTGTGATAGGATAGTGGGGAATGGAAGGATATGTACTCCTTGCAGACAGCTGGTCATTTGCACCTTTGAGAGGGCGGTACTCTTAATTCAGGGTACTGTGATAGATGGAAAAAAAGTTTGGTTCAGGATAGCATATTTTCTTATTTTCTCATTTCTATTCTTTCAAAATTCTTTTTCTCAGTCTCCTGTTTCTCCTCTTCTATAGGATTTTTCTTCCATCAACTTTCCCTCAGTCACTGCCTTCTTTAAGATTTGAATATCTATCTTCTTGAAGACATCCAGACTTTCCTGTGAAGCAAGGCCTTCACAGAATATAATGATGTTCATTACTTTTCCTTCATTTGCCTTTCCATCTATTTTTTGTTAGTAATTCCTTTTCCTGTCTTCTCCCTAACTCCCCAACCATTGTGGCACATCTCATCAAAATGTGTTGCTACTTAGCAGGAGGTCTTCTTCAAACAGATGATGGAAAGGGCACAAGTCAGATAATGCATTTTCTGCTTCTGTGTGAGTTTGTTTCTTCTCTTAACAAGGAGAACCGCTTGCGGTTGACCTAAATCTAATTCCTGGGTCAGGAAGGATGATGTCTGCAGGGCTGTTTATTATGGAAAACAAAGCCAGTTTGTTTGTGGGTAGTCAAAGTATGGAAGATTGGATGAAAAAAAAAACCTTTAAATGAAGTGAAAAGAATAGTCAAAGTAAGTGAAATGTCATCCTCTTTCCAAATAGCACTTAGCAACATCACTTAGACTTGTATACCACTTCTTGGTGCTTTATAGCCCTCTCTGAGCAGTTTACAGCATATTGCCCCCAACAATCTGGGTCCTCATTTTACCCACCTCAGAAGGATGGAAGGCTGAGTCAACCTTGAACCATTCATAATAGAACTGCAGGCAGTTGGCAGAATTCGCCAGCATTCTCACCATTCTGCATTTTCTGCATTCTAACCACTCTGTCACCAAGGAAGAGTAGAGTAGAGTAGAGTAGAGTAGAGTAGAACAGAACAGAACAGAACAGAACAGAACAGAATAGAAGTGGCCAAGTGTGATTGGACACACAAAAAATTTATCTCTCATGCATAAGCTCCCACTGTACATACAAACAACAAATTAATATAATCATAAGAAGCCAATAGGATAAAGTAATAGAAAAGATGAGAAGGATAACAATAGTAATACAGACATAATACATGAGTAAATAGATAGAAGACAGCATAGTGATAATTAGGTATTCAGCGGCATGATTCCACAAAGGAAAAAGCTTTCTTTGTGTCTAATTTACTATTATAGTTTTGTCTATAAAGAGAATAAAGAGAATTTAATATTCAAGTCTAATCGAACATGTTCATATGTACAGCTTTATTTCACAGAATCTTTTCCATGGCTAAGTGAATAATCATGCATACCGTCCCTGTCCTATTGTCCCCATTTATTCGTACCTATTTCCTGTATTCTTACTCATGTTTATATCTACTATTATCTTGTAAGCGATTGACAAATAAAATAAAAATAAATAAATAAAAAAGCTGCTTGGCAGATTTGAGTGTACGAGTCCTATTTATACACTATTTTTCTATTTCTATTTTTTCTACACTATTTTTCTATTTATATGGAAGAACCTGTACAAAGGAAGGCTGGGGGAATATTTATAAAGTATTTTGGAAGAAAATTGAGATAGATGCATGCTTTGGAGTGTTTTTAAAATTTTCCATCTATTTATTCATTTCTTAATAATTTGCTTATTCATTGGCATGCATGCATGCTTACTTATTTATTGTCATTTACAGCTAAAAGAAAAGAATATCTTTTTTAAAAAATAAATTTTATTATGTTTCCAAATTTTAAACACATAAAATGAAACTTTATACATTGTTATCAATATCAAAACATCTTTTGCATCTCCTCATTTTTCAGTATATGTATTTACTTATTCCTTTATCATACATCTTACTCTTACTATAAATCAATATCTTTTATCCTTACATCTCAATCTTCTCCATGGTATATTTACACATACCCTCATTCTTTTCCTAATTGCCATTTTATTTTATTTTTATTTCTAAACCACTCATCCCAGGCATCCCAGGCCCTATAATAAATTGAATCTTCTCTCTCTTTTATTTTCATCGTTAGCCTGCCCATCTCTATACAATCTATTATTTTTTTTATAATCATGCCTTCTGGTGGAAGCCTTTTTTCCTTTTAGAGTTGTGCGTATGAAATCCTTGCAGCTGTTAATATATGTAACATAATATATCTATCTGTTTTATTACATTTTTGTGCTATTATACCTAATAAAAAAGTTTCTGGATTAAATTCGATTTTATGATTCGTGATTTCTTCTATCCATTGTCTAATTGTATTCCAATATTTTTTCACTTCCTGGCATGTTCACCTGGTATGGAAATAAGTGCCTTTTTCTTTTCCACATTTCCAACAATTTGGGTCTGAGCTAAACATTTTTGCCAATCTAGCGGGTGGAAGGTTCCATCTGTAAAACATTTTGTATTGATTTCCCTTGTATGCTGTGGATGTAATTAGTTTGTAATTTGATCCCCACATTCTCTCCCAATTTTTCAGGTCTATACTGTGGCCAACATTTTTTGCCCATACCACCATCGTCTCTTTGACCACCTCCTCTTCCATTTTAAAATCTAGTAGAAAGTTATATTTTCTTGAAATCGTTTTCTTTTCCATTTCATGTAGAATTTTATCCAATTGATGCTTTTCCATGCAGAAACCAAATTGTTCTTTGTCCTTCTGATATCTCACCTGAATTTGCATGTATGGCCAATCTATCTTTATATTTTGTTGCTGTAATTGTCTCATTTTTAATCTTCCTTGTGTGTCTAATAGGTCTTTGTAATTCCTCTTTTTCCCCAGATCCATTGCATTTGGGTAGATTTATGCTTCCATAGTTGAGAACCAGTTCAGTATTTTAGTATAACGATTCTTTTTAATTTTGTTCCATGTCCGAATTAATGAATCTCTAATCATGTGTCTCTGAAAATATGCATGCTGTTTACATTTCCCATCCCATAGGAAACTATGCCACCCTCTCTGCAAGTCGTGACCCTCTATTGACAATACTCTTCTATTTTCCATGTTGATCCAATCTTTAATCCATACCATAGCCTCAGCCTGATAATACATTTCCCAGTCAGGGAATCCAAAGCCACCCCTTTCTCTTTTGTCCTGTAACAATTTCATTTTGCTTATCTTTTAAATTTTTAGTCAATAATTTTGTTTTGTTTTTATTAATCTTAAGGCCTGCGACCTTGCCAAATTCCTCTATTTCCTTTATTAATTTTACTCCCGTATCCTCATCTTAAAAAAAAAACAACACTATATCATTGGCAAATGCCTGTACCTTATAATGCTCCTTTTTAATTAAAGCCCCTTTGATTTCTACATTTTTCCAATCAGTTTTCTAAGGTAAGAATGAAGAGAAAAGGTGAAAGTGGGCATTCCTGCCTCACTCCCTTGTTGATCTTGAATGTTTCCATTCTGTCATCGTTCATTATTACACTGGCCGTCTGTGTCGTATAAATTGTCAAAATCAATTTAATAAATTTATTGCCAAATTGCATGCTTTTTAATTGTGTTATGAACTGCCAATTAACATTGTCAAATGCCTTTTGCACATCGAGGAAGACCATTGCCAATTGTTTTCCTGGGTTTGCTTCATAATATTCTATTATATTCAATACCATTCTGGTATTATTTTTAATTTGTCTGTGCGGTAAGAATCCATTTTGGTCACTATGAATGATCTGATTAAAGGGGTTTTTTTTCAATCTTTCTGCCATTATGGACATAAATATTTTATAATCAACATTTAAAAGGGATATGGGCCTATAATTTTGAATTAATTGATGGTCTGAATCTTCTTTTGGGATCAATGTTATGCATGTCTCCCCCATGACTTAGGTAATTTTTCTGTCATCAGTACCTCATTATAGAGTTCTAATAATTGCATTTCTAATTATTCTCGGAGCATTTTATACAGTTCTCCTGGGAGACCATTTGATCTTATTGTTTTTCTGTTTCAAGATTGCCTCTTGCAGTTCTCTTAATGTTATTTCCCTGTTTATCTCTTCTTTAACCTCTTCCGGGATCACAGGTAGCCCTTTTCCTTCTAAATAATGTTGGATATTTCCCTCTGGTACATCTTCCCTACTGTATAATTCCTCAAACTGTTTTTTAAAAATATGTTTTTTCTTTTCAGTTTAATGTTGTAGCATACCATCAGCATCTTTCAATTGCTGGATTGCTCTTTTTTCTTTTTCTTTCTTAAGTCTATAGGCTAGCCACCTTCCCGGCTTATTCGCGTGTTCAAAATAATTCTGCTTTATTTTTTTCATGTCCTGTAGCCATTCATCTTGTGCTAACATATTCAATTTATGTCATTATCCTCTCTGTATTTGCTGTCTTTTTATGTGGTTTTTTTTTCTAGTGTTTTTTTCTTACTCCTTAAGAGTATTTAGTAGTTTAGATTGTTCTCCTTTGTTTTCTTATATCTATGTGTATTATATGAAATTGGTAGGCCCCTGATATATGCTTTAGTCATGTTCCATAGATTTGGAATTGATGTTTGTTGTTTTTCTTCAGAAAGAACTCCAATTCTTTTTCCATCATCTTAACACATTACTTTTCTTTTAGGATCTCCTTGTTTAGCATCCATCTTCTGTTTTTTTCAATCCTTTCCAAATTGTTTTAATGGGATTATGGTCCGCCCATGTGTTAGATTCAATTCCTATTTCTTTTATATTACATTCTATTTCCCCATTTGTCCATAACATAACCAATCTTGACCATGATGCATGTGGTGCTGAATAGTAAGTATACTGTTTTTTGTCTGGATTTCTTTCTCTTCTAATTCTAATTCTTCCTCCATTTGATAGAATACTTTTGGTAGTATTTTCCTTTCCCTAGAAAAGGAAGAATATCTTCTATTTCAGCCACTACTATTATTTTATCATTATACAGGATTAGTATCCCAAGGCTAAGGAGAAACTTTTAAAGACTTTATAGTAAAAATAAGTGAAGACTCATATGAACAATAAAAAAAAGTTATTTGACTCTTAAAATGGATTTCAGGCTTCCTGCCTGATGAAATCTTGAATACAAATATTCTTTGTATCAGCTGCTGATACTCTGAAATATTTTATTGTAGAGACTGACTTGTCAGGATCAAACCAACCTAAGACAATGAAATGGCCTATTTTACAAAGCAGCATCCTCTTTCTGAAGATATCTCCACCCAAAGATTATTTTAAAGTTAAAGCATGATAGTTTTAATGATAAAGCAGAATGATTTACAGAACCATGCCTTTAAACAAATTTTACAGGTTGCATTTAATGGTCTACTCCAGGGGGGTCAAACTCAATTTCATCACATCAGGGCCACATCAGGGTTGTGTTTGACCTCAGGGGTCAAACACTTGTGTTATGGAAGGAACTTGGTAGGCTCCAAGTTTCCTATTCTGATTGGCCGAAAAGACCATTCTCGGATTGGCCATTAGAGAACCAATCTGATTGGCCCGCCGGACGACGGGAACACTTAAAGTGGTATCATTGGCCAGAAGCCACAAGCAAGCTGCTATATAAAGGGCTGCCGTGGCTTGGGCTGTTGTTCCGTTACCATTGCTTTGCTGAATTAAATAAAGAGTTTGTGGTTGGAACCCGGTCTTGTGCAACTTATTTCCAGACAGAACACTGGTGATGAAGGTGGGATCATTGTAGAAGAGTGAGACCGAAGCACGTGGTGATCTGAACCGAACGAGAGAGATGGCCGGTAACAGTGTGCCGCCCGCACCATTCAATCCTGATGAGGAGGATTGGGAGTCGTATATCAATCGCTTTCTTATGTTTTTGGAAAGCAGTGAACTGCAGGAAATAACTGATCAAAGGAAGAGGGCTGTCTTCCTTACACACTGTGGACCAACCGTCTTTAAAATGGCGAAGGCACTGGTTAAACCAAGAGATGTCAAACAGATGACTTGGCCCGAGCTGAACAGAATGCTCTGAGCACATTACGCACCCGTGGTCTCCAACTTGATAAAGAGACACAAGTTCTACAAGAGAGACCAGAAATAAGATGAAACCATCAGAGATTTTGTAGCAGCCCTGAGACACATCGGAGGAGCCTGCGAGTTCCAGATCATGGATGAGGCCATGAGCGACCACATGGTCCTTGGTTTGAAGGACACTACACTTCAGAGTAAACTGCTGAATAGACCAAACATAACCGTGGCCGAGGCTATTGCAGAAGCAACTGCTGCCAAAGCAGCAAAGAAATCCGCAACCACCATGCTCCAAATGAATGCGATTCCAGATCTGCCAAACTAAGCCAGAGAAAAGAAGGTAGAGGGAAGCAAGAAACAACCCACAGTGACCGCCCACTGCGAAGATCTCGAATCCCAGAGTGACACCAATGACAAAAATGAAGATGTCCGTAGACTTCATTCAGACAAGAAATGGCGGGAAAAGAGAAGAAACAGGTGGGAGTTTCAGTGTGCGGGATGCGGGGGCAACCACCCGTGAGCTGAATACAGGTTCCTAGATGCTATCTGTAGGGCTTTTAACAAACGGGGGCATATTGAAAGGGTCTGCCGAAACAAAAAGAGCTATAGTCCTAAAAGATGTGGCAGCACCCCCCCCCCCCAGACATGAAGAGAGACAAGTTGGAAGCAGATGGAACCAAAGCAAAAGAACCAGTGACAGAGAGGAAACGCACCAGACGGTAACCATTGGAAATGCCAGGGCAAAAACTGGGAAAAAGGTCTGGATAGAGGTGAACATCGAAGGAAAACCTTGCGAGATGGAAGTCGACTCAGGGTCTTTTCTATCTATGGTATCCTGGAATACCATCCGGTGCCTGATACCGGACATTAAACAAAAAGAACTACAAAAACAAAGACTGATTTTAAAAGACTACCAGGGAAATCGAATCCCGGTAGTGGGCCTTGGACATTTCTTCGTCAAATGTAAAAATCATGCTGAAATCTTACCTCTGACCATCGTCGACTGTGATTGTCCTAACCTGCTGGGGATCGAATGGTTTGCACCCCTGGGAATTGGGATGACCGGGATAAACTGCATTGTTGCAGCCAACTGGGAGAACTGCTACAAGAATTCCAAGATGTTTTCGATGGGACCCTAGGCAAGTACAAGGGGTCCCCAATTTCATTTAGCCTAGACCTGAAAATAGCCCCCATCCGGTTAAAAGCCAGATACATCCCGTTTGCTTTAAAACCAAAAATGGATGAACAATTAAACAAATTAATAGCACAAGGGGTGTTAGAGCCAATTGACCATGCCAGGTGGGAAACACCCATCGTGACTCCTGTAAAACCAGATGGGTCAGTGCACATCTGCAGAGATTATAAGGCAACCCTAAACCATGCGCTCCAACAAAGCGCATACCCAGTACTAGAAGTGCAACACTTATTGCACTCCTTAGGGGGGGAGGAGGAAATTTTTTTGTGAAGCTTGATCTCGCACAGGCGTACCAACAGCTACCCATTGACCCCACTACCGCAGAGGCACAGACTATTGTGACACACAGAGGGGCAGTTCAAGTGTAACCATCTCCAGTTCCGTGTTCGCGTCACCCCAGGCATGTTCCAAAGCCTCATGGAATGCCTGTTAAATGGAATCAAGGGAGTCATCCCTTATTTTGACAATGTTCTGGTGTCAGCAAAAAACGCCAACCAACTAGAGATTTAGAGACACAGGCCTTAAGGTAAAGCAAGAGAAATGTAATCTAGCCACAAACCAGGTTGAGTTTCTGGGCTACCGAATAGATGAACAAGGGATACATCCCACTGAAAAAAAGATAAAGGCAATCAAAGACGCACCTAGACCTAGGAACAAAACTGACCTTCAAGCATTCCTAGGTCTCATAAATTTCTACAATGTGTTCCTGCCCCATATGGCAACCATAGCAGAACCTTTACATCGGTTATTAGACAAAAAAACGATCTGGAAATGGTGCCATCGGGAACAAGCAGCATTTCAGGGTATCAAAGACCTATTAACGTCTAACACCGTTTTAATCCATTATAGCAATACCCTGCCTTTGATGGTCACCTGTGATGCATCGCCTTTCGGAATCAGCACCATCCTGAGCCACAAGCTATCAGATGGCAGAGAGGCACTGGTCGCTTTCTATTCAAAAACGCTTTCCAAGTCAGAATGCAATTACAGCCAACTCGACCAAGAAGCCCTCGCAATCATTGGCGGAGTCAAAAGATTCCATGAGTACCTTTACGGAAGAACTTTTTTGATCATCACCTGTCACAAACCCCTGTTAGGAATCCTAGCAGGAAACAAGCCAACCCCGAACATTCTGTCACCTAGAATGACGAGGTGGTCTGAATTCCTCGCTGCCTCCACCTACACGCTGATTCACCGCCCAGGAAAGACCATCACCCACACTGACACCCTGAGCCGTTCCCCGCTGCCCATCACAGAAGAGGACCCAGCTCCCACCATCTCCACACTTCAACTCGAGACTTGCCCAAACCTGCCACTAACCACAGTGGACTTCACGAGAGCCACCACAAAAGACCCTTTGACAGCTCGTATCCTGAATTGGGTAGGTAAGGGCTGGCCGGAAGAGAACAAAACTGAGACTTTTAAGCCATTTCACACCCAACAGACTGAACTGTCTATCGAAAAGGGTTGTATTTTGTAGGATGACAGGGTGGTGATACCAAACAGACTCCAGGAAGATATTTTGTGCATGTTGCACAAGGGGCACCGGGGCATAGTCAAAATGAAAGCCCTGGCCAGGAGTTAATCTGGTGGCCAGGGCTGGACAAGGACATTGAACTTTGGGTGACAACATGCCATGACTGTCAAAAATCGAGGCCTACCCCCCCACAGGCACCAGTTAGGGAATGGGAAACTCCCCAGGGCCTATGGTCTAGACTACATATTGACTTTGCTGGGCCAACAAAAGGCAATACTTTTTTAATAGTTGTGGATGCCTACTCGAACTGGTTAGAAGTCATCCTCATGGCTTCCACAACCACCGAGGCAGTCATGAAACAACAAGACAAACTTTTTGTCATGCATGGATTGCCTGATGTACTGGTGTCGGACAATGGGCCTCAGTTTACCGCATTAGCGTTTGAGCAATATTTAGCTGCCCAAGGCATCCAAGATGTTTTAACGGCGCCGGCCCATCTGGCTGCAAACGGCAGGGCTGAACGCATGGTTCGGTACACTAAGAAGGGCCTGGATAGAATGGACAAGGGGGACATTTAAGAAAAACTAAACTGATTACTAACCCAAAAGCATATTACCCCTAGTAGCACAACCAGCAAAAGCCCAACAGAACTAATGGGTAGGAAATTGCATTCGGCACTCCATTTACACCTGGGATAAACCCCCTGAATCCTCCAGCAAATATCTGTGCTTTTGAAATAGGTGACCTGGTTTATGTGAAAAACCTCACCGGGGACCTGTTATGGCTTCCAGCCACGATCACCCAGATCACAGGCCCCCAGTCTTACTGACTACTCCTAGACAACAGAAGAGAATGGAAGCGGCACATCGACCAGCTTCATTCTCGCACTCTCGAACGCACAAATGCACCAGCGCCCAAAATAAAAACCGACCAAAAAACAACCGAGGAGGGGGGGGGGAATACAAAATAATAAAAAAGGGAGAGATGAACCTCCTATAGCAGACAACAAACACTGCACAAAGACTATCAAACAAATCAAAAAGAGCACTCACGGTTCGATGAACCCCAAATGAGAAGTCCGGGAGCAGGAGAGCGAAGCGAGGCCTTCCTGAAAAGAGACAGCCAGGCCAGCTTGACCAACCCGGAGAAACCAGGAGGGAATGGCCGAGCCATCTCAACCGGCCCGAGAGACTCAGGCGGGAGCGGCAAGGCTGACTCACTCTTCCAGGAGGTTCCATGGAGAAGAAACAGAGAGACAGCGATCCTGACCGAACCGCTTGAAGACCACGCCGAGACTGAGCTGCGCAGGTCAACCAGGACTTGAAAAAGCCCCACCTACCTGCGTGACTACGTGACACATGTTGGACTGAACCAAGGGGGGAGGGGTATTATGTATGGAACTTGGTAGGCTCCAAGTTCCCTATTCTGATTGGCCGAAAAGGCCATTCTCGGATTGGCCATTAGAAAACCAATCCGATTGGCCTGCCGGACAGCGGGAACACTTAAAGTGGTGTCATTGGCCACATGCTGTGAGCAAGCCACCATATAAAGGGCTGCTGTGGCTTGGACTATTGTTCCATTACTATTGGTTTGCTGAATTAAATAAAGAGTTTGTTGTTGGAACCCGGTCTCGCGCAACTTATTTCCGGATGGAACAACTTGTGTTGGGGGCACCTTGTAGTGGCCTCAGCAGTCTGCCAGTGAAAACAGGCTCCCGAACTCTGTTTTTGGCTGTGACAGTCTCCTGCAATCCCCTGCCAGTGAAAATAAAGCTCTCAATTTTTGCTGGCAGAAGCACCACAAACCAGTCCTTTGCTGTTTCCAGGATGTCCCCCCCAACCAGATCTAAGCACCCCTTGGACCAGATCTGGTCCCTGGGCCTTGAGTTTGAAACCCCTGGTCTACTGGGATGCATATATACATATATATTGCTTTGCATATTTTCAGAGTAAAATTCACTGCATTGTACTGGATGGATTTGCTCTTTCTGCTGAATGAGACTTTGGCTTTTTGTCCAAAGACTTGCCTTGATGGCACTATGGACATTGGTGCTTTGATGTTGTCCATTAGCACTTAAGCCTTGGGACAGAATTCAGATCCAATGATCACTGGGTCACAGACCTATCCCCCAGGGTGAGAATTGTTGCAATGTATTTAATTTAATTGCAGGTATCTATTTCAATTAGTACATGGACTTTTTAATACAAATATCTCTCTTGGTTTTGTTTGATGTTGTATTTCACTTCTCCCTCTCATCTGTAAGTGGTATTCTAAGCACAGATATTTTCCCTCGTATTCTCAACATTCTCACTGTACATCCTATGGTGAGGGTTTAATACCAAAAACAGGAGTATTTATTGCAGGAAAGAAGGTCAGATACTTTTTCTGCTGCTTTTATAACAGTCATATCTCATTAAAGAGCATTTCTGACCTGGATCATCAAGCTATCATTTCCTTTCAAATCTAAATGAATTTCCAGGGCAAAATGACATTCTAAAAATAGATAAAAACCTGTCACAATTAGTAATACAGAAACTGCAAGGTATATATAGTCATTATCTTACTTTCTCTTCATGTTATTATCCTTCCTCTGGATTATTATTGGCATATGGTCAGGCTGTCATGACGGAGTCCAATTAAAATTATATATCATTGCAGCTTTCCCTTCATGTGTGCCAATATTTCCATCAGACAGGGAATCCCTTTGATAACACTGATGTCCATTACTTGGCATTTAATTTCCTGACAAATCCATCATGTGTAATTTGCCACTGGGAACACTTTGTCTCAATATGACTATAAAAAAAGTGCAGGTTCTGAGACTTTTGTCTTGAACTTTAACATAGAGATGATTTCTTTAAAAAGATGTACAATTCTGAATCATTAGGTTTTATCCTCATTTTTCTTAAAGGAATTTTAAAAACTGCACATGCGATGTTAGTTTTCTGGGAGTGTTTTTGCTTAAAAACAATACTTTTACCATTGTTTATTGGGATATCAGGTTTAGCAGTGTGACAATTACAGAAATGTTGCATTTTCAACAGCTTTTTTGTTAAAAAATGGATTCCTGCAAGGTCATCCCAAATATCTAATCCAGAATCCAATTATATTCTTCAGAAAAAAAGAGAATCAGAATTAAGGAAAGAACCCCTTTCTTTTTGTTCTTCTGTCTGGCATGGTAGGAAAATCCAGCCAATCCTGGTTTATTCAGTAAATTGTAGAGAAACAAGCCATGATTTGTATGATCTATGAAACAATGTAAAAGCTTGGGATGCCTTGAAAAATGTAGTGAAATCATTCCATTGTATTTATTGTGGCATAGCCTTTCTTGAGGCCACTTCCAAGTAATTTATCATCACAAGAGGAGGCATAAAATTGCTATCTTCTAATAATAATGTTCATAAAGTAGGAATCTTCCATGCTGATATATTCTTTGTCTTTTCCTCCATGATCATTTGTAAATGCTAAAGAATTTTCTCTTTGGTTAATTCCCTTCTGACGCTTCTAGCTATTAATTTTTCTTTAAACTTGCTTTTATAGTTTTTAAATCCTTTTTTTTTCAGAAGAAAGCACTAAATGCCAGTGTCTCAAAAGACAACTGTTAGAACATACATGTGACTGACCTTCCGATTTATCATGCATAATTGCATAGTTTTTAATTGCAGTTTGTTAACCTCAACAGTCAGCTTAGGCATTCAGTAGAACAATTAAGGGATAGATCCTCAGTCAATGAAAAATTGGCTAGAACTTCATATCTGAGAAGTGCAAAAAATACTAGAATGATTTACATTCAAGCTTGATCTACTTTGGCCTTCTTGCATTCAATTTAAATTAACTGCAAATTACTTCTGTTTAGACAATTTTTAACAAGGCTTCTCTTTTAAAAAAATAATGAGCCTCTTTTCATAAGACACAAAGTAGGCAAAATAGAAAGAGTTTGGGAAAATTATCCATTGTTGTTGAAATGACAGTTTTGAAACCAAGAAAGAATGTACCAAACAAACCCCTTCTCTCTTCTGGATGGCGTCGGATGGTATTGGGCAGAAGACTAGAAATTCAAAATAAAATATAAGCAATTATAAACAATCATGTTCTGTCACTGTAGCAACATGAACAGGTTATCCTCATTGGTTGCCAGTTTTCTTGTCAGTCCAATTATTTTAAATCCATTGTTTCATTTGGAATAGATGCCACAGCACAAATGGTAGTCACTTGTCTGCGACACATTCAATTAAAACAATCCGGAATAGATTTTGCAGGCCTACTGCGTCTTGTCCAATCTTATCACCCAAGAAAGAATAACCTTGGAGACTCGCATGCAACTCGCATCAAGAATGACTGTCAGGTGGTTTGAACATGTTGCACCTTCCCAGGGTTCCTTGGTGGCTTCCTTTCCTGCATCTTTTCCAGCCAATGGCAGGCATTTTAGCAGCAGTGCTCAAGTTGACTTGTGCCAAGAAGGCTTATGGCTGTGGAATAAGGTGACAGCTGTCACAGCATGGACAGTTGGTTTGAGATCAGGGTGGCAAGATGAATTGGATTTGTCGCAGTTGGGGTAGCATTGAAGTATGACCACTATTATTGACCAGCAGATGTCAGTTTCCACCCTGACAGTTATTACATTTGACAGACATTTCACCCAAGTGCACAACCGGCCACATATTTAAAGATGCTCTTTGCATCCCCTGTGAAGATTTATCTGCTTTGTACCCACAGGAAGAAATATTTAGTGGTTTAAGTAACAGAAAGAAGAATTGCCTTGGCCACAGCAGTTTACTAATATGGTTATTTTCTGTTGCTAATATGCTATTTTATAAGAGGTGACACATAAGAGATGGACCCCAGCAAGTGAATTTGATCAATATGGAAAATGAGAAGTTAGGGCTATGTTATTCATAATGAGAAATTATGATTGATTTCCCTGATTATTTTTCTTTCTTTCTAAAAGCTGGTGCAAGAGAATTCACCTTGGGTCATGATTGTACATATTTGTAAAGGGTCTGCTAGAAGTTGTATTTGCAATCAAATTGGTGCTTTGAATGAGAAAAAGGCAAGTATTGTTTTTTCTCAATTCTTAAATACAGTTAGGCTTTTGTTCACACATGATGCCTCTTTCATTCTAGGACCCATGTAAAATATCAATTAAATGTTACAATAAATTTTCAATTTTCTTAACTTATGTTATATTTTTCATTTTTCACAAGATTCTTTTTTAAATGTTCAATTTACAATTTCACTTGAAATGTGTTGATTTCAAATTTGGATTGATTTTTTAAAAATTCTGTTTGATCTGTTTTAGTTCAAAATGTATTGCTTTTCTTGTGAAAAGTGTAAAATACACATTTCCCCCCCACTACAACAGAGCTATTTTTGCAGATTTTCCAATTATCAGGTGGGCCACCAAAACCACATGGATTTATCTACAAGCATCCATTCTTCTTCACTACACAACATCAACATGAAGAAACATACATTGTGATGTAATGATGCAATTTCTGCCCTTTTGTACATTCAGCACTGCATCATACACAAGTTTGTGAAAGGAATAAAGTTGCATCATGATACCAATTCCTTGGTAACAAGGCCATCCATAGTCGGAGAGATTTTGGATTCTATGTTTCTGTGGAAAAAAACTGGAGGGTTCTCTGATGGATTGGAAAGCTAAATATGGGAAGAGATATCAGAATGGCCTTAAATTATTTGGATCCTTAAAATTATTTGGTTATTAACATTTGGAGAGAGCCAATATAAATATTACTGTATTTTGGGGGCTATAAGACACACTCCCCCCTCCCCAAAAGTGGGTAGAAATGTCTGTGCATCTTATAGTGAATGTTGCCAAAGCCCCAACCACCCCCGCCCCCCAGCCTTCAGCCTCTGCCTCCCAACAATTTGCCTCCTTGCAGCAAACAGCAAACAGCCTGGTCAGCTTCAGCACAGCTTGAACAGCTGATTAGTGGTTGGATCTGCCTCCTGAAATACCACCAATCAGCTGTTCCAGGCTGCAAGGATTGCCACCACCCATCACTGTTGTCACCGTCCATCGCCACTGCCACTGATCGCCGTCTCTGCGTGCCCCATTTTTTACTTCTTGCATCCCGTTTTCAGCTTCTGCGCATCCCATTTTCAACCATCCATGCGTTCTATTGCGTTCCATTTTTCTTGTTTTTGTCTCCAAAAGCTATTTTTCATCTTATAGTCTGGAACATGCAGTAATAGGGAAGAAAATGCAGAGAACTTTAGAAACCCAACGTGTTGTAATATTGTGTTAGAAGGGATGTTTTAATCTAGTGAGTTGGAGTAAAGCAAGTAAACCTTTATTATGGTCTTTGATGTGTGTGTGTAGACCCTGCTTCAGATTTCACCACACATGGTTTCTCAGAAGATTATCAGTTTTACTTCAAGGTTGAAAAGTAAAGCATGAAGCAATGGAATGCAAGTCAAGAAAAAGTTTGCCTGCAAAGTTTTCTTTGAAATAGGAGCACATAGCAAAACTGTCCACAGTCAGTCTTCAGTTTCAGAGAATTGGGTTGTCAGCCAGTCCAAGGATCAGAGGATCAAAAGGTAGAATCCACACACAAGCTGGAGGTCAAATACTGTTTCCAGCAAAGAGAGCCCAACTCAGAGCAGTTTCTTAAATAAGGTTGAAGCCAGCTGTCAATAATCAGAAGGTTTGGCTCTTTTCTTGGTGAGGAGCCTAATAGACTGTCACTGTTCTGTTCTGTTCTCTACTTGTCTAGTGTGAAGATTGGGAGGCCTTATGTTACCCTCATGTGTTCGATCGGTCTCATGTGATTCCTGGCTTTGTCCTTCTTTGAGATTAACATTCCACAGGTTCAACTAGAGCAGATTCTTCAGGGTCAGTTCAAGCTCAGTATTTGAGTCCTGAGCCAAGACCACGGCAGTGTGTTTGTGCGCGTGCATACACATAAAATGTATGTAAAGTTGGCAATTAAAATAGTTTACATGAGTTGGGATATTTTGCACCATGAGGGAGTGATGTATCTCCTCCCTGAATGATCCCAGAAAATTGAATTGAAGTAGACATAAAGAAGAATATAAATGTCAAGTATTTCCTCATGTCATAGGACTTGTTATGAAGAAAGAGCGGTATTATTATAACTCTAAAATCCACAGCATCATGTGAATAATGTCAGAAAGAAAGAAACACTTTTAAAATAGGTTATATGAAAATATAGAAGAAATTTTAGAGCAGGGGTCAAATTCAAGGCCCATGGGCCATATCTGGCCCACGGGGTACTTAGATCTGGCCTGCAGGGCCGGCCTGGAAATAGCAAAGGACTGACCCATGGTGCCTCTGCTAGTTTTCAGCCTGGATGGCATCCTGCAATAGTCTGCTGGCTGAAATGGGGCACTGGGGCATGGGCAGCCCCCCTGTGCCTAATTTTTGGCCTGGACAGCCTCCTGAAACACTGTCAGTGGGGGGCCCCCATGCCTCATTTTGGCCAGCAAGGTGCTGCAGGAGGCATAGGTCCCATCTCCCCACGCCCCATCTTGGCCAGCCCAAGGGGGACAACTACAATGCTGATCCAGCCCTCCAAGAAATCCAGTTTGACACCCTTGTTTTAGAGCAAGCTTCATCACCTTGGATTCCTCCAGATGTATTGGTTTTCAAATTGCAGTGTTCCCTGTGCCATGTGGCACCTGTTTTGTTTTTTACTAGTTTACTGTTTCTGTCAGCCTTTTGAGGTAGGCCAGGCAAAGATCCAAGGTTATAAATGCTAGTACTATTTTTATTATAGGTTTACAACACCAGAATCTTGCAAGTTTGAATGTGCCTTCCCCGCTCCCTGCCTTTATCCAAAGACAACCAGGAGAACTAGGAACTGATCAAATTTGAGATGTTTTGACAAATTACATTTCTACTTTAGATTCATATTTCTGTTATTTACCCATTGTCTTAGCTATGGATTCCCTGCTCTCCCTTTTCCTCAAGGTTATTCTCGTGGCCCATTATAGTTTCTTTTGTTTTTATTGCTACATATAGGTATTGTTTTATTTTGGGATTGTAAACCATCCAATTATGGAGGAAACACATCTGTGTGATCACTAGGAGTAGAAAACAACTTAATGGCACAGCATTTGGCTTTAAGGTGGGTGGCTATACTAATGTTTTAAATAAATTAATGAAGTTATTGCTGGAGAATGGTGGGTGTAAAACCCTAACACTAGGTCTAGAAGATGAAAGGGAAATATGAGAAAAAAGCAAGAAAATTATAAGGAAAAAATGATTGTAAATGAAAGGCAAATGTATGCAAGCCTTGAAGATGAATAATGAATACTTTTGCAGAGAGAATGAGCTGATGAAAAAGATGGCATGTCCTTTGAGAAAACAGCAATTGGGGAATAAATTGATTACACAAGCATCTGAATGTTGATGCAAAATATTTCTTTATAGTTGACTTCAAGAAAGCTGAAGAGTTGAAAAGAGTTAGAGAAAGCAAGGAGAACATGACTTCTGGAATTCTTTCCCACAAGGTATTCTTACAAATAGCTTCATTTAAGGACCCATCACTGGGAAAAAAAAGTATTCTGTTTTCTATTACAAAGGAGTAGAAAACAATAGAAAACATTCTGAGCCACTGACCAACTCCTTCTTCCATTAGGATGTATTGCAATTATTTTCTGAACTTTTTCCTTTGCTACCCTTGCCTGAATCCAGTCCATTTTTGAACTCAATCTTTTTTGTTGTTCAGCTTTTGTCACCATGTCAAATTTGATCCCATTTTGTTCAGTTTCCTGCTGATGGACAGACAAACAGCATTCATCTCTTTTCATTTGTTCTTCCCATCTTCCTATTTAATTGAAAAAAATAAAGAGGCCTTCATTTAATACCATCAATAGGAAGTCATGATGATGACCTCATGATGGCACTGTCACAGCTTTTTCAGCCACCCAGTTAGATTTTTCTGTTTGCTTATCTGTCTTGTTGGTAGATCTTCCATGTTGTCTTGCTCTCCAGCATATTATGAAGTAGTTTTTTAAAATATATATATATATATATGCTATTTTAGAAGGGAAGTTAATGCTTTGCTATTACACAGAAACAAGAGAGTCAAATGCGTAAATTAGAAAGGATAAATATTATGCTCATAGCAACAGACAGTGCATGCCATTTAGAATGTGAGAATTAGATTATTCTTTATTAGGAAAGTAGACTTTGAAAATTCTAGAATGAGACACGTGCAGACTAAATGTTTGTATCTTAATATACATGGCTTTGCGAGGTTTTGCATAGATGCTTTTGCCTTATGTGCTGAATAAAAATCTTGAATTCTGATTTATGGTGTCTGATATTTTGAAATGAGCAAGTGATAAAGGGAAGGAACAAGCTCAAATAGAGCAGAGGTGTTAAAATCACACCATCGCGGCATCATCATGTGACATATTGTGACTCTTCCCTCCCTTCACTAAACCAGGCATGGGTGTGGCTCAGTGATGGGATTCAATTTATTTTACTACCAGTTCTGTGGGCGTGGCTTGGTGGGCATGGCAGTGGAAGGATACTATAAAATCTCCAGTCAGAGGTGGTATTTGCCAGTTCTCCGAACTACTAAAAAATTCTGCTACCGGTTCTCCAGAACTGGTCAGAACCTGCTGAATACCACCTCTGGTGTGGCTAGTATGTGACAAATCCGGCCTGCAGGCCGTGAGTTTGGCAGTCCTGAAATAGAGGATCTAATAAATCATGAGAAGGATAATGTTTAGACCTGAAACCTCTTTCTTATATTACTGACCACTTACAAAGGCAAGCTTTGAGTTATCCTTTGGATGTGCACTAGACTTGTTAGCTCTCAGATGTTACCTATCTGAACCTTTGATTATCTGAGTGCTGATTTGGGGGTTGAGTGAAAAAAATTGGAAAATATCCTGAAAAAAGAAGGAATCCTCGCAATGGAAATTGGATGCTGAATTTCTAGTTCTCATTTGAAGCATTGAACTTATTATTGATGGATATTTCACAGCTGGTGCCATGGTTAGAATGCAGTATTGCAGGCTAACTCTGCCCACTGCCAGTAGTTCAATCCTGACTGACTCAAGGTTGACTCAGCCTTCCATCCTTCCAGGATCATTAAAATGAAGACCAAAATTATTGAGGGAAATATGCTGACATTTGTAAAATGCTTAAGAGTATGCTGGAAAACACTATGGAGTGGTATATAAGTCTAAGTGCTATTGCCATACCAGAAGGAAACCAAACACTGGAACATTTTTATTGAAGCCTAAAGAGACCAAAAAACATGGATAGAGGAGAATATTTGTAACTCAGGGATGAAATGAGGAGTCCTTGTGCTCTCTGAACTTGATTGGTTTCTTATAGATGCTTCATTACCCAAACTAGGTAACATCATTACAGAATGACGATCAAAACTGAAATGTCCTTATTTCTAAGAGAGAGATTTCCCTTTCTGCATTCAAATTATTATGAAGCTGACTGCACATCTTTCTGTTACCAAGTGACCTGATTCCCTTGTTCACATCAGCATACATTCAGATGATATAGATATTAGTATCACTGCTTCATATCAAGCTTCAATGCCTTCTGGCATTCCCCCCCACCCTCTGTTTTATACTGTGTCAGCAATTTCCTCCATATATGCTTTACTTAAAGCTCATTCTATAGGTCTGAAATAATACATTTTTTTAAAAAAAGAAGATGCTGCTCTACCTCTCCTGTTTAGACTCCCACATGTAGTAAAAATTTATAATCATGTCTGATGTAGTTTAGTTTTTAATAAGATGGAAATAAAATACATGTTTTCTGGATGTTTTCCATTTCACGTAACAGATTTATATACTATCCCATAGTGCACGTATATGAGTCAAGACTTTTCTGCTGTAAGTGGACAAAAAAGTGAATCGACACAGAAAATTAATATTTAAAAAAGAAAGTTTGCTAGCCTATTTTACTCTTAGCTTTCTATTTTATTGGTAACTTTTAAAGTTGACATGGTGCACTCATGTTTGCTATTATTATTTCAGAAGGACATCATGTCTAATAAATGCCATTCAATGGATATAATATTCAATGGAAATATTCAAGTAGAACAATAAATGTTTTCCTTTAGTTCTTAGTTTAGTTTTTCTGCCAAGGTGATCTAAAGATTCTCTGGCCCATTACAGGGCATGAAAGTGTAACAAATTGGCTGCAGATATTTATGTCATCCAGAAAATCTTATTGCTGAGATGCTACCACATGGTGTAATGCCCTTTCTAATTACATAGCCAGGTGATTATGCTAAGAGCCATTCCTCCCATCTGCTGAAAATTAAATAAAAGTATTGTACTATTCCTGCTGGAAGGTTTACTGTGACCCAGAAATGAATTGGACATTGTGAAAGTTCTTACATGGATTTAATATATAAACTTTTCAGGATAATTTTTTTGTGAACTGCACAAAAATGGTTGTTCTTCTCACCTAGCAGTTGCTATGTAAAATGGACAGAAGGGTAGGTTTTGCAAGATTTTGAGAATTTCCTTTCAGAGTGGTCCATAATATACAGGTAAGTCCTCCACTTACAACCACAATTGAGCCCAAAAATTCTGTTGTTAAGTGAGGCATTTAAGTGAGTTTTGCCCCATTTTACAACCATTCTTACAACAGCTGTTAACTGAATCCAGCGGTGTATTAACCATTAAGCTGATTAAGCACATGCTTGGGGCACCAGCCCCAAAGTATTGAAAAAAGTTGAGAATATGACTTCATTTGTACTGTATGTACAAAGTAAGGGGGCACCAAGATCTATCAGTGCTAAGGGTACCAGTGAGCCTTAATTTGCCACTGATTGAATCACTGCAGCTGATATGTTAGTAACCTGGTTCTTAAGTGAATCTGACTTCTCCTGTCATGCATCTTCATTGATATTGCTTGTCAGAAGGTCGCAAAAAGGAATCACATGACCTTGGGGCACAGCAACGGCCATAAGTTTGAACCCATTGCTCAGCAATCTGAATTTTGATCATATGATCATGGGGATGCTACAAAGATCTTAACTGTGAAAAATCATCCAATGTCACATTTTTCAATGCTGTTGTACCTTTGAATGGTCACTAAATGAACTGTTGTAAGTCGAGGATTGTACACATACACTTACAATGGCATAGGGATTCCTATGTTTTCTATCTGAAAAGAAAGCAAAACCGTAACTACATTCCCCATCTACCATCCCAGAGATGTCCGAATCATTGCAGCTATAACAACTGGGAAAAAAAATATTTTGTTAGATTTTATAATCTCCCAGGAAATGGCTAATTCCATTGACACAACACCAACAGCAGCAGCAACATTTTTTTGGAAGGGGGTGGGACATGAGAGTCATGAAAGGAAACTGTGATGACCCAGGGTGGGATACAAAACAAACACAGTCACAGAAAACAGCTGAAGCCCCTTTGATTCCTTCACTTTGCTTCCAAGCCCTGAATATCTTTGACAGAAGACAAAAAAACTTCCACATGGTTACACAAAGAATGAAAAAGCAACACAAACCAGGCAAGATAAGGGCTGGAGGATGTTCACAGATAACCCACACTGGGAAGGATTCCAAATTCAGAGAGGAACTATAAACTAGAGCTATTTACACAATTTGTTTCCAGCATTTGCTAGCACACAGGTCCCATGAAGAGACCCTCTCCTCCTGAGTAGACCACGTCTTTCCCTTATCCTCTCCTTTCTGCGTACCCTAGGATGGAGAGGGGATGGGCCTGGGTCCTCCTCTGACTGCTCAGCCAGCCTCTGCCCTTCCCCATCCTCCTCCACAACCTCCAAAGCCACACTTCCACTCCCTGTTGGCTGTTCCTCCTCTCCCTCAGAGTCAGTCTCCACCAGGGACATGACAAGTCTTAATTTCACAAAATTTCTTTTTTCGTCATTTAAATGGAAGGCATAGTGCATATGCTGATAGTTTTTCTATGGCTTTTTTAATTCGGGGAGGGCCTTTTAAGGGAAGAATACACACACACACACACACACACACAATTATTTATTATTCAGTTCCACTTTGCATTGTTGAACAGTGTCAAGCTGTGCGGAGGATTATGGGCTGATTGGCTTATATTTGTGATGACAAGGTAAAGATCATTGAGTGAGACTGGCAATTAAGAGCAGCATGAGAATTATCTAGTTTCCGTTCTCCTACAATGATCTGTCAGCTGGGGGAAGGGTTGTTCACAATAGACTGAACTTCTGTTTTAAAGTTCATTCTTGTAGGAGACCAATATTTCGTCAGGGAAAAGAAGCAACATGGATGCTGCTCAACTTGGGTGTCTAATCTATTTTGCAGCAAAGGTTCTTTTTCAAGAAGCAACTGGACTTTCTTTGTTTTTCTTTGAAGACATTTTGCTTCTTGTCCAAGAAGCTTCTTCAGCTCTGACTGGATAGTGCGAAATGGAAGGAACCAATGGTGGAATGCTACCGATTCAGACTGGTTTGGCTGAACTGGTAGTTAAGAAAGCCTCTGGTGATCAGCTGAGAGGAGGGAAAAAACCTCTGACAATCAGCTGAGAGGAGAATAAAGAGAAAAGCACAGGATCTGTCCTCCCACCCAGCCTTGCACTTTTCTCTTCTTTATACTCTCAGCTGATTGGAACTGCAGGCCTCAGTTCGTGTGTGGAAAGCTGTGCACATGTTAGATGCATGCGCACGCTATCACCAAATTGGTAGTGAAACAGGTAGGATCCCACTGCTGGAAGAAACCTCACCTTTCAGTCAGAGCTGAAGAAGCTTCTTGGATGAGAAGCAAAACACCTTCAAAGAAAAAAACCCAGAAAGGCTAGTTGCCTCTTGAAAATGCACCTTTGGAAAAACCATGACTAGGATGATTGAGTATCTCCATAGACAAGTCTGTCTTGCAGCAAAAACAAAATAGCCACAGAAGGCAAGGCCCCGAAACCAGGTGAGGGAAAGGGTGTGTAAGAACTGAGAAGATCACTAATCCTGTCACTCCCAGGCGAGTTTTATTTATTTATTTTATTTATTTTTTCAAGCATGTATTTGATAATATATATGTATAAACATGATAATTAATACATGAAATAGATACGAATAAAAGGGAACATTAAGGCAGGGACAGTAGGTACATTGGTACACTTATGCATGCCCTTACAGACCTCTTTGGGATGGAGTGAGGTCAACAGTAGACAGTCTGAGGTTAAAGTGTTTGGGGTTAGTTGGTGAGACAATGTACATTGTTTACATGGGTAGACTTGTATTGGGAGAAGATGGCAAGCAACTCTTTAATAATGCTTCAGAGATGCCTCAGAAGTCCCTCAGAAGTAAACTGGAGATAAGATGAAAGAGATCTAATCAGGACATGTTCCTAAAAAATGGCTAGTGAAGACTATTCATTATGTGATTTGGGGAAGATGAGGAGTTCTAAAAATGGCACACTAAGAAAGCAAGAATCAGGCACATGCATGATAGGTGGTTCTTCTTCAAGGATCCTGGCCCTATCTTCAGGCAATACATTCTGGAAAAGGTGTTACATAATGATGTAACAATGTTGGCTTCCAGTCACATATTAACAGATTCTGTTTATTGGAAATTGAGAAGCTAAAGCAGAACATTGCCCACTTTTTAGAGCAGGGTTTCTCAACCTTTGCAACTTTAAGATGAAAACTGTGCATTCTAATCCTACCTTAGGCTGGTTGGTTTTGAGACAATCACTCTCCCTCAGGTTAACTCACCTCACAGGGTTATTAGTTTATTTATTAAATTTATAATCCTGCTTATCTTCCTTGAAGGAGACTCTAGGATGTCTTGTTATCGGGAAGATAGGAGGAAGAAACTGCTATGTTGGTAGGAGCTAGGACAGCAACAGGAACTCACCTCATCGTGTGACACTTGGATCTCAAACCTGGATTATTGACTTTTCACACAACAATCCAGCTTCTTAATTACTGTGCCGCTGTGCCACCTCTAATGACTTAGAGCAGGGCTGTCAAACTCCTGGCTCGTGGGCCAAATGTGTCACGTGCTGGCCACCCCCAGTTTAGTAAAAGGGGAAAAAGTCCCGATACATCATGTGATGCTGCTGTGATGACATAACTTTGATACCCCTGACTTAGAGTATACATCATAGAAAACAATTATATTGATTTATCAACTTTCTATACTACCCATCTCACCTGCATGACTTTGGGTGGCTTTAAGTTATAAAAAGACAAATCCAAATTTGTATGTTGGTAAACATGTCCTACTGGTAAGATTAGTCTGAAATCAATGTGATAGTCTCACCTTTGCTGTACAGGTTCCAAAAGAGGCTGATCAACCTTTGGTGGAAATTAGTTTATTTGGATTGCTACACAAAGCAGGTGGTTGCCTGCTTGATTTTTTCCACTTAGATGGTTCTGTCATTCTGATCCATATCTATTCTATTCATATCCATATGGAACAAATCCAAAACCAGCAATTGGATATCACTGTGTTTTTGCCTCAGCAGTTATTGCTCATTGGCAGAACATGTGCTTTGCATGAAGGTTTCTAGTTTCACTGATAGCATCTCCAGGTAGGGACAGAAAATGACCTTGCCTAGAATCTTGAAGAACTCCTGCCATTCAAGGAGACACCACCAAACTAATTGGACCAACAGTGTGACTTATTATAAGACAAATTTTCTATGTTGCTGTAAATGTAGAAGTTCTGAATACTGTAGTTATGACTGACTAAACAGTATTAAAACCCGTTCTTCATGAATAGGGTTTCTTTTAAAAGATGGATGACTAACTAAACTCCATATTTCATTTGCATTTAAAGAATTAATCAGTACATTGAAGTGATTATTCAATTAAAGATTTCTGCAACAGAATTATAGAGTGGTGTTATTTTCATTTTCTTGTATAGAACAAATTTACACCATCTGCTCGAAGCTATACTCAAAAGGACAATCATAATTACTTCTTAAAGTTGCCAATATTTACTATTAGTCTTAAGGGAACTTGAATAATTCCCAAGATATCCCGAACGTGTGTAAGAAAGACAAAAACTGACTTGAGAAGACAGCATACCTGATAGTATGCATACTACATTCTCATTTTAAGTTAACCATTGAAAAATTTAAGTAGATGCAAAACAAAAAACAAAAAAAACCTTCCTCCAATATTTTCTACTTTTTCTGACTTTTGATTGCAGGGATTTTGAAAGCTTCAAAGTTGGAAGTAGTCAATTCTAACTTTTATTTTCATCCTCTGCAAATAAATCATCCCCATTTCCTTGTTTGACTTGGGCAATCTATACTATGCAAATAGATTCTCTTGGAAGGAACTCAACTAAGTTCACGGTAATTACTTTGGAGTAAATATGTACAGAACATCAGCTATGAAACACAATCCTATGAAGATTTTGTCATAAATTAATACCACAGAATGGATTTTATTTTCTGAAGAATAATATTTGAAAGGTTAATTTTTTTGTATAGGGAGTCAGCTTTCTATGGTGCCTTCAAAATGGTTAGGATCATTATTTTGGAATTTCCAGCCAAAATGGCTGATGATTGCAACACTGGCTCTGAATCAGGGGTGGGATTCTACTTGGTTGGTCCAGTTCTATAGAACTGGTTGTTATAATTCTGCCCAGTTTGGAGAATTGGCAAATTGCACCACTGGCTGGCCCCTCCCCTCCCACTCACTCCTTATCTGGCACGTTCACCATTCAACGTGCCTGCTTTAGCCTAATTTTTGGTAAGTTGCTATTTTTCCTTTTACTTTCTGACCATCAACTGTTCCGACTCTCTGGAGTCCTGGGAGATTTAGATAAGCTGACAAGCAGGAAATCACTGGATTTCTTGCTTTCTTGCTAATCTAAAAGGAGAGCTAAACCTTCCTGAGGACTGAAGCTTTTATTTTTCAGTGCAGACTCAGGTACCAGATTGCAGAATGGTAGATCTTGGAGTGAATCTGTGATTCAGTGAGCAGCTCAATCTGCCTGCCTGCTTTGCCTGATTTTGGGTAAAAGTTTCTCTTTTTTTATAAAAAAAATAATATTTACATAAATATTTACAATATTTATATACAAGCCACACCCACCCAGTCACGTGACCAAGACACACCCACAAATTAGGCCATGCCCACAAAACCAGTTATTAAGAAATTTGAATCCCACCCCTGCTCTGAATGCCTTTTGATTTCCACTTACTGCTTGTTTATTAACTTCATGTTTGCTGGGTACCAAAAATGACTATTCTGGGAATACTGGTGCCTAATGGATTTGATCAGTGCTGCATATTTTATTACATTTGTTTTCTGGAAACAGCTGACTAAAATCCTCAAATTTCTTTCATGTAATGGAAAGAAATGAGAATTAAAAGAAAACAAGAAAAATGTGTAACAAAATGAACTAAAAAGTTTTATGCATCCTGAAAAAAAGAAGTAAAGAGACAGCTTTAATAATATTCTAAGAATGTTGGTACTATTATGTCTTGCAATTTTGTTTTTGAACATCTTATAATATTTGAGATTTTCATTATACTTTATATACATTCTTTATTTTTTTAAAAAATAAATTATATAGGTATATACAGTATTTTATATGTACCGTATATACTCGCATATAAGCTGACTTTAAAATGCAATTTTTTTTTCAAATTTGGGGGTCGGCTTATACATGCATAAATCTGATCTCACACAAACGACATGACGACATGACGCCACTTCTCAGATCACGCAATATCATCGATATTACCATTCAGTCATACATACCTACAGCACATTTTTTTTACTCTGGGAGCCTCCATTTTGCTTTTTCTACCACCAGATCATAGCACGCTCTGATTGGTTAAAGCACGTGACTGCTTTCGTGTTTGCGATCGTCACATGCAACTTTGTGTCCAGTTTCTTTGAATTTGTAGTAGTAAAATTCATTAAAATATACCCATGCCTGATGAAAAAGATTTGGGGGTTGGCTTATATGTGAGTTTTGCAAAATTCCTCATTTGGGGGCAGTTTTTTAAGGGTCAGCTTATATGCGAGATTGGCTTATATGCGAGTATATACGGTATGTATAAAAGTAATCAGCACTAAGCTTCTGCTTGGCTGAAACCTCATCTAGTTTTGACCCTTACTTTGTTTCTACTCCTTCTCCAGATGTCAACTTTCTTAATATAAGATTCTTTTTTAAACAAAGAAGGAATAAATTGTGTTCTGTATAGAATGGTATACTCCAAACTTTGCAATCTGATTGGCTAAAAAGACTAGTATTGGATTGGTTCATTAGGAAGCAATCCAAAAGAGCTGCTGAAAGGTGGCAAAGTCAAATAGCTGCCATTGGCTACAAGCTGGCAGGCAGCCTGTATAAAAAGGCTGCTGCAGCTTCAGCCAAACTGTTCCGTTACTGTTGCTTGCTTTAATAAAGACTTTGTTTGTTGGAACCCGGTCTACCTCGCATTTTTCTGGATGGAACACTGGCGATGAAGGTGGGATCATCCTAAATGCGAAACCAAGCACACGGCAGAAAGAATTACAGACTAAAAGCGATGGCTGGGAATAACGTGTTGCCCGCACCTTTCAATCCCAACGAAGAGGATTTTCTGATGTTTTCTGATGTTCTTAGAGAGCAACGAAATGGAAGAGATCTCAGACCAGCGGAAGAGGGCTGTATTCCTAACGCATTGTGGACCAACCGTATTTAAAATGGCCAAAGTATTGGCGAAACCCAGAGACATGAAACAAATGACCTGGTCTGAACTTCACTGAATGTTAAAGACCCACTATGCACCAGTAGTGTCAAATCTTATCAAATGGCACAAATTCTAAAAAAGGGATTAGAAGGAAGGTGAAACCATCACTGACTTCGTGGTAGCTCTCTGACAACTGGGAGGAGCTTGTGAGTTCCTGAACTTGGATGAAGCCATGCGAGATCGAATTGTCCTAGGTCTGAGAGACTCTAACTTACAAAGTAAACTACTAAATAAACCCAATATCACAGTGACTGAAGCGATCGCAGAAGCCACAGCAGCAGAAGCCGCGAAAAAGTCAGCGGCCACTATGAAGCAAATGAACTCAAATAATGACGCGATGACCCTATCCAGAGGAAAAAAGCAAGGTCTCACCACAACTCATCATGAAGAATTTGACAGTTCATCAGAAATGGAGGATGAGGATGATGAGGTCAACCGCCTGTACGCCAACAAAAAAAGGCGTGAAAAAAGAAATTGGCGGGAATGCGCTGGCTGCGGAGGAAACCACCCTCGAGCCGATTGCAGATTCCTTGATGCCATCTGCCGAGCTTGCAAGAAGAGGGGACACATCAAAAAAGTCTGCAGAAATCGAAAAAATAACAGCCCAAACAGATGCGGTAACTCCCCACTAACAGCTGAATCAAAGCAAGCCGAAAAGAAATGGGAGTGCAACAAACGAACCGGTAAATGAGAAAAGACCCATCAAACTGTCACTATTGGAAGCGCCCAGACGGAAAGCGGGAGAAAGGTCAAAAATGTTGTAAAAATTGAAGGAAGCCCCTGCGAGATGGAAGTCGACTCAGGATCCTTCCTGTCAATGGTGTCTTGGAACACAATCAGACGGCTGGTTCCAAACATCAAATTAAAAGAACTCCAGAAACAAAAATTAACTTTAAAAGATTACCAAGGAAACCGAATCCCTGTGGTAGGTCTAGGACATTTCCAAGTCACATACAAGCAGCACGCTGAAGTCCTGCCTCTAACAATAGAACCGCCGGTCTGAAAGAGGTGTTAACAAAATTTAGAGAATCTGGCCTGAAAATCAAAAAAGAAAATGCTTTTTAATGACTGATCGCGTTGAATTTTTGGGTTATTTAATTGACGGAGAGGGTATACACCCTACAGAAAAAAAAAAGTAAAGGCTATTAGAGACGCACCACTGCCAAAAAACAAAATGGAGTTACAAGCATTTTTGGGTCTAATAAACTTCTAGAATGTATTCTTCCCTCACAAAGCAATGATAGCAGAACCGTTACATTGTTTATTGGATAAGAAAACTAGTTGGACTTGGGGGCATAGAGAACAAAAAGCATTCCAAGGCATAAAAAATCTTTTAACCTCAGACACCGTTCTTATTCAGTTTAGTAACACACTTCCATTGACGGTCACCTGTGATGCCTCACCGTTTGGAGTTAGTGCCATCCTGAGCCACCAACTGCCTGATGGGAGAGAGGCACCCATCACCTTTTATTCGAAAACACTTTCTAAAGCAGAACGCAACTATAGTCAACTAGACAGAGAAGCCCTGGCAATTGTCACCGGAGTTAAACATTTTCACGAGTATCTCTATGGGAGAACATTTTCAATTGTGACTGACCATAAACCACTACTAGAAATTTTGGCAGGAAACAAACCCACACCAAACATTTTATCTCCCCGAATGACTAGATGGTCAGAATTCCTAGCAGCATACTCTTACACTTTGATACATCGACCCGGGAAACATCTCCCATGCAGACGCATTAAGTCGAACACCGCTGCCAATGATGGAGGAAGATCCGGTGCCAACAATTACCACCCTGCAAATAGAAACCTGCCCCGAGCTACCAATATCTGCAAATGATGTCTCCAGAGTAACTGCCAAAGACCCAGTGACTGCCCACATTTTAAATTGGGTAGGTAAAGGTTGGCCAGAAAACCAAAAAACTGAAAACTTTAAACCTTTCCAGGCCAGACAGACTGAACTGTCAATACAAAAGGGGTGTTTATTGTGGGGTGATCGGGTGGTAATTCCTTCCAAATTACAAACTAGAGTGTTGGGTATGCTTCATGAAGGCCACCCAGGCATTGTGAAATGTATGTATGGTGGCCTGGTTTAGACAGAGATATTGAATACTGGGTTGCTACATGCAATAAATGCCAAAAAACCAGGCCATCACCACCACAAACTCCTATAAGGGACTGGGAGACCCCAAGAGGCCCCTGGTCTCGGATCCATATTGATTTTGCGGGTCCTACCAGGGGGCATACATTCTTGATTGTTGTAGATGCATACTCAAACTGGTTAGAAGTCGCAGTAATGTCATCTACAACAACCGATGCTGTTATAAAAAAGCTCAACAAGATATTCGCAACCCATGGGTTGCTGGACGTCCTAGTGTCTGACAATGGGCCACAACTAACTGCTATACAATTTGAACAGTACCTAGCCTCTTTAGGTATATGCCATGCACTAACCTCACCAGCCCACCTGGCGGCAAATGGTAGGGCTGAGAGAATGGTCAGATTTACCAAGGAGGTTTGGAAAAAATGGACCCAGGGGATGTCCAGGATAAAGTGAACCATTTACTCACCCTCCAACATATCACCCCCAGTACTGTGACTAACAAGAGCCCGGCAGAATTGTTAATGGGGAGGAAACTTAGATCACATTTGGATAGGTTACAAACTACACCTTTGAGAACCCCCCCGACTCCTCCAGCCATTTCCGCACGTTTGAAATCAGCAACCTAGTCTTTGCAAATTTTTTTTACTGGGGACCCTCTATGGCTTCCAGCCATAATCACACAAATAACAGGCCCCTGGTCCTACCGTCTGACCGTAGACGATGGCAGGGAATGGAAGCGGCACATAGACCAGCTTCGTTCCTGAAATGTCGAGTGAAATACGACCGCGCAATCTCCAACAATAAACATCGACGAAAACAAAACCAAAGGGGGGGGGGGAATATAAGAAAATAATACTGAAGGAAAAAAAGAACTGTTAAAAATAAACCCAGAACAACTAACCAGTCAAAAAGAGCAAAAAGAACACTTACGGTTAGATGAAACTGGCCAAAGTAATCCATAGGAAGAGGAACCCATCCTGGAAGGGGCCAGCAAAGCCAGTTCAACCTGCCCGGGAAAACCAGGAGGGAGCGGCAAAACCACCGGCTTGAGCAACTCAAGCGGTAGCAACCTTGCTGACTCACCTTTCCAGGCGGTTCCATGGAGAAGAGCTGGAGAGACAGCGATCCCATCTGAACCGCTTGAAGTGTCCAGCAAAAATGAACCGTGCAAGTCAAATAGAGTCAGAAGAAGCCCCACCTACCTGCGCGACGTCACCCATGTAGGAGTAAACTAAGTGGGGAGGGGTGTTCTGTACAGAATGGTATACTACAAATTATGCAATCTGATTGGCTAAAAAGACTAGTATTGGATTGGTTCATTAGGAACCAATCCAAAAGAGCCGCTAAAAGGTGGCAAAGTCAAATAGCTGCCATTCGCTACAAGCCGGCAGGCAAGCCTGTATAAAAAGGCTGCCGCGGCTTCAGCCAAACCACTCCATTACTGTTGCTTGCTTTAATAAAGACTTTGTTGGAACCCGGTCTACCTCGCGTTTTTCCAGATGGAACAAATTGCAGTTCAAAAAGGAGAGAATTGAGGGAAAACACTGCATGGCTTCTTAGAAGAACATTTGTTTTAACAACAGTTGTTATTTTTTAATTGACATTTTAGCTAAGTGGAGTGAAAAAGCACATACCTTACAGGACCTGCTAGCGTTTAAATAAAAAGATTTTCCCATTCCTCTAAACAGCTGCATATAGTCAGGGAACAGAGGTGGTATTCAGCAGGTTCTGACCAGTTCTGGAGAACCAGTAGGGGAAATTTTGAGTAGTTCAGAGAACTGGCAAATACCACCTCTGACTGGCCCCGCCCCCATCTATTCTTTGCCTCCCGAGTCCCAGCTGATTGTCTGGGTCTTCTTTTGTTACCCTGCACAGGAGAACAGAGCTGGAAAGCAGGTTAGTGGGGTGGGGAGAGCAGGGAATGCAGATTTTGCAGTAACTTCCCCCAGGAGTGGGGAGGGAATGGGGATTTTACAGTATCCTTCCCACCAAATCACGCACACAGAACCAGTAGTAAAAAAATTTGAATACCACCACTGTGCTAGCCTTGTGCAGAAGATAAGTCTTAACATAAAATAAAAATAAAAAATCATAAAGCTAGAAAGTCTAAGGCAATCACAATCTTTCTGAGGCTAGAAGATGCCTCCTTGTATTTTTTTAAAGCTTTTGGAGATTGTGGGTGATGTTACTGTGATATAGCCATATTACTGGAAGAAGTAGACCTAAACATCTGGCCTTTTTGGTGTTTTAAGGGACTGATATCTAGTGAAGGGGTAAAAACAAAGTATGTGTCAAAAGTAGAACAGATTTCAGCCTAGCTGAATTTTAGTGTGCTGATTGTAGCTCTTAAAATAACATGAGAAGCTATACAGACATAATTTTTTCACTACTCCAGTAGAAGACAATATATACAGTTCAGGGTTAAACTGTGGAGTTCTTGGTGCACCCTTTATATAAAAAAAGTCCCATGTGTAATAATGTAAGACACAGTTCAGCAATTTCAATTTTCCATCTCTGAACAATAGAACACATGTTTAATTCATCAACAAATAGTTGTCATGGTATTCTCTGAACTTGTTTGCCTGCAGATCTTTCATTACTCAACTAGGCAACATCATCACTCAGTACAAGTGAGTGTGGGGATTTTTCCCTATTTATTTACAGTAGCTTCCTCTGCTACTTTTGATGGCACTGTTCTCTCTCCCCCCATCCCCCGAGTAGTACCTTGATTAGGGTATTTTTCTTTTTGATTATTTTTCTTGTATTAATCCCTGCTTATCTGGATGTTGGTTGGTGGAGGGGATTTGTTCTGGTCTTTTATTTTCTTCTTAGTTTTTTGTTGTCTTTTTTGGAATAATGTCTAAGTATGGTTTATTTCTATGTGTTTATTTACCATTGCATTTTATTGTTAAGAGACTGTTGAAAAACTTTTGGCTCAGAAATAGCAATAACACTTAAGCCCCTGTCACACTGCACCAACGGATGGAAAGAGGATGTAAAACGGAGAAAAACACTTGCCATCCGTTGGTTAATGCGATGCTTCCGTTCTGTACTCACTGCCCCCGTTTTGCTTCCTCTCTATCCGTCCAGCATTCGTCTATTGACATTTCATCCGCTCAGAAGGTTTTGAGCTGCTCAAAACTTTTGAGCGGAAAATGTATCCAATGCATCCGTTCTGCATCCTCTAGGCATACGGGCGACATCCATTCTGCATCCATTACGCATCTGCTATATCCGCTAGGCATCCGCTGTGCATCCGCGCAACTCAAATCCGTTCCAGCGGTAAACAGACGCAGGGAGGAAGCGGAATGGATGCGCAGCGTTAGTAACACAGACGGAGAAAGGATGAAAGCGGATGCAGCTATGCATCCGCATCATCCGCTACGCATCCGCTACGCATCCGCTCTGCATCCTCTACGCATCTTCTACGCATCCTCTATGCATCCGCTTTCCATCCTCTCTGCGTCCTCCCCCTGTCCGTTCCTTTCCGTGTTATCCGCTCTGGTTATGCAAATTTTCGCCCCTTTTGAGAGCGGATAACAACGGATGGAACATTTTTCTCGTCTGCTGTGTCCTTTTTACAAATGTTTTGCATCCGTTGGGCAGTGTGACAGGGCCTTTAGATTTATATATTGCTCCATAGTGCTTTATAACACTCTCCAAGAGGTTTACAATGTCAGCATATCACCTCCAAAAATCATCATTTTACTGACCTTGGAAGGATGCAAGGCTGAGTCAGTTTTGAGCCCATCAGGATCAAACTCCAGACTGTGGACAGAGTTAGCCTGCAATACTGCATTTTAACCACTGCACCACCAGGGCTTCTAAATAGAGCTAGGGAGCTGCACAAAATCTGCAAATTACTTCCTCCTTCTATGCCAAGGCTATCTGTAGTCTTATTGGACTTTAAAAAAAAAAGCTTTGCTCTATTAGTTTTATCAAGAGAAAGATCATGATAAACAGCCCTACTCAAGCAAAATTGGGGAGTATGGAATTTCAATACTCATTCAATACTCACTGTCTGCATAAAGACAGGAAGGGAGGGGAATAGGTGGTTTGATAGATGGCTAAACTCTTGCTTCTTTAGGCAAAGAGAGGGTAGAGGGTTAGCCACATGTTCAAACCTGACAGAATACCAGTTTAGCCAGTAAACTCATTTCTCTCTGCCTTCACAAGTTCACTACCTAACATAAGGAAGCTAAAATTATGATTCACCTTTACTGGTATGAACAGCATACTATCTGGGGTGTTTTGTAAAGTGCCTGGGACACTGGATTGAAGCACAAAATTTGACAACTTCAGTCAAGCCAGGACATAGAATCAGCCAGGGAATGTATTGTCTCAATTCATTCATACTCACTTCTGATTTGAACTAAAGTTAAACACAATGAAGAATTAATCAGGGATTTTCAATCTCTCGTCTAGACATTGTTTCCTAGATTACCACATTTCAGTGATTTACTTCATTTCTGAAATAAATAATTTCTTCTCCAGAATAAAATCTGGAAGCCTTTAAATAATTAAATAAAACAGATCTATTTTTCATGTCTTTACCAGTAAGGTTTTTTTTTTTTTTAAAAAAAGCACTTTGGGTATATTAGTAAGAAACCCAAACTCTATCAAGATTGGCATGCATCATTAACGGTGTTACGCAAGTCTATGCAGTTTGCAATAGAATGCTAATGTATCAGAGCAGGCCATTAGGTCTTTTAATTAAGCCATTTCTCTCTTGCGCTTTAGAAAAAGTGCAAGTTAGATATTGACTTTAAAATTCATTTATTTCTTTTGCCTTGTGAACTCCCACATTTTTTAAAACTGAGGCCAAGAGTCTCTGCAGAAATAGAATGTCTTCACTTATTCTTCACTTATTTATTTGATGCCTTCTGCCCTGGTTATCCAACCTGTTGCTTGAAAATTCAACATGCACTGCTTTGAAGAAGATTAAGAGTCTGAGTGGAGATAAAGCAAGTATATCCCATGTTTATATGCCCAGAGACATAAACTCACACATTTGGTTAAATTTTCTTGACTGTGTATCTGTTTTTGCTGGGTTCCATTGTGCTGGGGAATTTTCATCCATTCTCCCAATGGATTACTGCAATATGGTCTACATGGGGCTGCCCTTGAAACTCACTTAGATGCTATAGCTAATCTAAAATGCAGTGGTATGGACAATTATGGGCATATCTTGTCAGAGCCATGTGACAGATTTGCTCTGTAAGCTGCACTGATTAGCAGTCGCTTCTGGGTGCAATTCAAGATGCTGCTTATTACTATAAAACACTTCACAGCATTGGACCATCTGTGTTCTGTGGCTTCTGTCCAGCCTGTACAATTGGCAGAGGGGGGAAATGACTCAAATTCAACCCATTAAACAATGCCACTTGATGGGACCCAGGAAGCATGCCTTTTCTTTCACAACACTTGCCCTCTGGTACACCATCTCCTTCCCAATATGTTTGGCCTCCACCCTGGCTGTGTTTTGGTCTTCCAGGCCTTCTTTTAGACTCTTGAAAACCAGGCTTTTTCTCCAGACTTTGTACTAGGGTGGGTCCCTTGTGTTTGATTGTTTATTAATAGTGTTACTTTTAGCATTTGGGTTCATTACATTACATTTTATGAGTGTTTTTATTTGCAGTTTGGTAAGGTCTTTTTGGGTAGTAGTATTGTCCGTGGTGTTGAATAGCTTTACATCATCAGCAAAGAGAATGCATCTGTTCTTAATATGATCACAGAGGTCATTTATGTAGAGTATGAAGAGAGCTGGTCCTAAAACACTGCCTTGGGGGACACCACTGTTGACAGGTACAGAATTTGATAGGACGCTCCCAATTTTAACCATTTGTTCTCTGTTTGACAGGAATGCTTCTATCCAGTTATGCAGTTGTCCAGAGATACCATAAGATTTTAGTTTTAGGAGTAGTTTATTGTGTACCACTGAATCAAAGGCTTTACAGAAGTCTATGTAGATTGCATCTATTGCTTTGCCCTGATTGAGTTGTGTAGTCCATATGTTTTTTGCAGTGTAAGAGTTGCAGATTACAGGATAGTTTTTTTCTGAAACCAAATTGTTTATTAGAGAGTAGGTTGTTTGTCTTTAAGTGGAGGATAATGGATTGATTAATAATTGATTCCATGACTTTACAGGTGACGCAGCATAAGGAGATTGGTCTGTAATTTTCAACTAGGTTGGGGTCTCCCTGTTTGAAGATGGGGATGACCGTGGCTTGTGACCATAGTTTTGGCAAGGAGCTGGTCCTGAAAGATTTTTCAAAGATTATGCTTAGAGGTTTGGCTATGGCAGTGGATAGTTTTTTTAAGAAGCAGATGCATATTTTGTCTGGTCCAATAGACAGAGATGGTTTTAGATTGTGCAGTGCTTTTTCAACAATGTCTTCTGTAAAATCAATATGTATTAGATCATTGTAGTTGTCTGGGGTTCGACTAGGAAATATTGGGCATGATCCATTGATGTTTATAAATACTGAGCCAAAGAATGTGTTAAAGATGTTGGCTTTAATGGTGTCATCGTTGCAGTCTTTACCATTAGGTCCTTTCAGGACTGGGATGGAACTTGAGTCTTTTAGTTTGTTGTTTACAAAATTGGAGAAAGCGTGGGTGGAATTGGTGCATAGAAGTTTTTCCTCTTGTTTAATGTGCATTCAGTTTTTATCTGGTGGCATAGATTTTTGTATCAGCTTTTGAAGTTGGCAATGTGACCAGATTTGTTTTTTCACCAAAGTGATCTCTTTTTGGATTGAAGCTTCCTTATTGTTATGAGTCATCTGTTTTTCCTGGTTTTGGGAGTTGTTATTGGTACATATAGTTTGAAGGATCTTTTGATTTCTAGTAAGAATATGTTGTAATGGTCTTCAACAGTATTGCATCCAGTGAATAGAAATTGCCAATCAAGGGAAGAGAGATCATTGATTATAAGATCATAATTGCCTTTTTTGAAGTTACAATTGGGGATTTTATCATTGTGATGATTTTTGTGTGGACGTATGTTGAGACAAAAGTAAATCATGTTGTGGTCACTGTTGGAAAAGGGTTCTTTAATTTGTATTCCATAAATTAAATTCAAACTATTGCAGAAGATGAGATTGAGGCAGTTGTTAAGCCTAGTACTGTAGGTTACACATTATATTTCACAGCATAATGAAAATACAAAATAAATCAGAAACATAAATCCTTCCTAAATCAATACAGACACAATAACACCCTCAATCATTCCACCCTACTAGTTCAGTAATTACTACGACTTCTATAATTCTCCTTTTTAAAAAAAATATGAAAAATCATTGAAAACATTTTTTTCAAAATGAAAAGAAAGCTTGTTCATAAACCCATGATCTTTTAATATCTTGGGGTAGTATCCACATGATCCCTTCTCACTTTGCTTGTGTTTAGGAGTGCAGATTTAATCTGCAATTAATCAGTGGAACAACTTGTTTCCAGAAGCTGTAAATGCTCCAAACTGGAAGTTTTAAAAAAGATGTTGGATAACCATTTGTCTGAAGTGGTGTAGGGTTTTCTGCCTTGGCAGGGGTTGGACTAGAAGACCTCCAAGGTCCCTTCCAACTCTGTTATTCTATTCTATTCTATTCTATTCTATTCTATTCTATTCTATTCTA
>BLBF01000026.1:24096694-24134576 GCA_015471245.1 Laticauda colubrina
TATTCTATTCTATTCTATTCTATTCTATTCTATTCTATTCTATTCTATTCTATTCTATTTCACCTGTGGTAGGCAGTCTTGCCATTCAATCTGTATGATTTTGGGGCTAAATTTTGTGCCTATTATAGCTTCTGAATCATCTTGAATCACATCTAGATTACCTTACAGTAATCTATCTGTAAGTGAGAAAGGCATGAGTTACTTATCAAACAAAATACTCTTGTGTCAAACAATTATACATTAATAGGAATGAACAATCCACATGAATTGCAGTAGGAATTAAAATACTAATGTTTATTAATGCAAATGAAAGGAGAGAAGACGCAAATGATTGAAAAATTGCAGCAAATCATGCCTGCTCCAGGAATGTTACTAACATTAGAAATATTCCTACTGAAATTGGATTAGTAGAATACAGAACAGGGTTAAGGCTTATGGAACAATGAAGAAAAGCATCAAATATATTGTGTTCATCCCTAGAGTTAGAGAGGAAATTTTCTTTACGTTTTAAAAAGTAAATCTGATGTAAGCCTTACAAAAACCCACAGTAGTCCAGAGACTGTCTTAGTCAGAATGGAAGTTGCTATGTTTTAATACTGCCTTTAAAGCAGACTAAATCCAAAATTCTACATTTAAATATTGCATTAAGAATTAATGTGATTTAAGAGTGAATTTCATCATGCATGCAATTACATTATTGTTGGATAAGTTGTATTGATCATCACTAACTTTTAGTAGCAATCCAATTCCCTAAAAAAGTGTTTTTCAAATTTTGGCAACTTTAGGATGCCAGGGAATTCTGGGAATTTAAGTCCACATCTTAAAGTTGCTGAGATCTAAAACCATAGCCATAGAAGTGTCTGTTGTATCTGACAAATAGCAATATTTTATGATCCAGTTCATGGCCACTGAATGTCATAAAGAGGAAATGTTCTGTGAAGCATCATAAAATGGCATGAATTCCATTCCATTTCTTTCCGTCTTTTGACAGGCAAGCTGGCTTCCACTCAGGTAACAGCATTCCAAATGCTGCCAAATGTTTGCTATTTTGAGAGCTTTCAGGAAAAAAAGAAACATGTCACTGCTCACCTCTATCCCCTGTTCTAAACAATTCATTGCTCACGGTGAAAATAGATGCTTGGTTAGTCTTTACCACACAACTCATAAATGTAAATTTTGTGCATGTTCAGCCAATATTGCTGGCTTTTGGAACTGAAAATTAAAGTCCTTATGTGATATATAACAATTTTCTGAGTACATGTGATTATTCATGTAAAAATTATAACAATCCTACTATGTTAAGAATAGAGAGGTGGGGTTTTTAAAAATGTATTCCACCTTATTAGAAAATATATGTACACAACCTTAAATCATTTTGACTTCAGATTGCTTGCCTACTCTTTTAAATGCATATTTCTATTGCTTGCTGATATTTTCAACTCTTTTGACTCTGAAATTGCTTCTCTTTTTGACTACTGATTATAACTTTGGGCTTCCCAAACTGGTTTTTGCTTGATCTTGATATGAGATGTTTTTCAATTCAGCCCTGGATTATGCATTTCATTCTTCTCCTATCAGTCTGCCCAATGATAAGGCTATAATTTGTTTTTATTATCTAATCAGATTTTAAGTTAACTCCATCTTCAATGTTGTCTCAGTTAAGATAGGTGTAGGAGAGGGCATTAAATTTGTTTTGCCTTTTGCTTAGTTTTTTTTGCTGGTAGTAGGATAAAAAAAATCAGTTTACTGGACCCCAGCCCCCCAAATTTGATAACTGCTAATTGCAAAGGGTTTTGCTACTTAGGATAATGGGTTATTGAGGAATGCTGTTTATTTGTGTGTGTATCTGTGGTGTGTGTCTCTGTGTGAAGGAAAATGCATGTGTGTGAACGTATGTGCGTGAAGAGAGAGAGAGAAAAACCATATAAGTCTTGCACACAGAATCTTCTAAAAGCACACTTGCTTGTGGAAAAATCATATTTATTCTAGTCTTAGTTCTGTTCCTTGGCCTCAACTTTTCATCTCCAAGAGTTAATATTATTTCTGATACTATGGTTCTAGCATGATGGAGGGTTGAACAAGAAAGATATCTGTATGTGGTTTGTGTGAGTGGGTGGATGTGTAGGTGCACAGCCTAGCAGCTTAGCTTCTGGCAAGAGTGTCAAGCACAGTAGCTACTATTTTTCTCAATATGTAGAAAAATTCATGTGTGAAATATGTATCTGAATATAATGTGTCCTTTAGTCTGAATTATGGCAATGATTAAGAGCAGGAACATTGAAGAAAACTTTAAGACCAAGCTTAAAGAACAAATGCATACAAAGCCATTATTGAAAAGACAGTAACAGCTTGCAAATGCTGAGAAGCCATATTGGTCTTCTGTGAAAAAGTATGGTCAATACTTTTATCAAAAACATAAAAATACCCTCAAGATAAACTCCACTCTGATAACTATATCTATACAATTTTCTTGGCACTGTTTATGGAGGTGGCTTGACATACCTTCTTCTTGATAAATGCCATGATTTGCAGAGTTATCTTTACTGGGGTAATCTTATTTATATTTATCCAGCTGTTTTTAAATCATGATCATATAAATTTTAAAACATTACCAGTGAAAAAAGATAATTTTGGACCTTCAGTTTTTGCAGGTTTAGATAAAAAAAAATTGGCAATTTGGTTCTCAAATTCACCATTGGTTCATTCAATCACCATGTAATCCTTTAGTCACTCTCTTTTAAGTAGACATTACTTCACAGTTCACATGTGCTCTCATGTTCTTATATAGTGGCATAAGAATTAATTGAGAGATGACAGAAATATTATTGGAGGATTCAGTTATTTAATATTCTTGACCCTGTTGACAGGAGATATTGTCAGAAAGGTTCAAAATAATCCAAATGTGAATGAGGATAATTTGATCTCCATAGATAACCCTGCCAGATAATGAAACTCTATGGCTATGGCAAGCCACTTCTCAGTTGTTGCTGAATTGTTGCAATGCTGGACATAATTGTTTAGAAACATTTAGGTGCTGAATAACTCAAACTCTCAGTATCAAAAGGAAGTCCTTTATTTACTGGACATGAACATTAAACTCTTATACATAGTAAATGCTTCAGTGCAGGAGACAAGTACCAGACTTACTAAAACATTTCTTTATTTTTCTGTGTCAAGCAATAAAAATGTAGACTTGGCCATGACTAGATAAAACAGAACATGTAAAGTTAGGTCCATTTAATTAGAACATTTCTGGATACGGACAATGGAACATACCATGAATTATTGATGTCAAATATACAGGTTAGAGTTAGAAGATTAAAGATAGTAGGTGCACTAACAAGATTTATAGAGAATCTATAGTGAGAAAATAAGATCAAAGTAAGAAACAGAGTTAGTATACTATAGTAATATGAAAAAGGCACTGAGGAGTTATGGAAGAGATAAGAGTCTATGAAAATCACTAAAACAACAATATTTTCAAAATTTTAGAAAAACAGCTGTTGTGTAACTAGAGAAAAACATTCTATCAATGAGATGGTGGCCTCTAAATTTGATATATCAATAAAAATTAAATGTAAAAATAATACTGAGGATTAAAAATCCTGTTGTGAATCCTTACTTTATTCCTAAGAACTTCAGAACAATTGTTATGATTTTCTTTTTATTAATCTTTCTTTTATACACATCAAATGTAAAAAATTAAAAAGAGCTTGGTTTCTATGGGAACAGAATGCCAAGCAAAACATATCTATAGGTTGAATTGTAGCACTTTTAAAATTCAAACTAGAAAAATATGACCAAAAGACATTTTGTAAATAAATAAAAATACCTAAAATGCACCCTCATCTTTATCTGAGTTTTTGAGGCGAATGTGAAGAGATCAGTGATCATTTTAAATTTGCTTTATTTTTGGTTCGAGAAAATATTATAACTTTTTGATGTATTGTTTGCTTGCCGTTAGGAGAAGAGGCAGATCCTGGGGGCACAAGCAAAACAGGAATCAGCCTGGAATCATTAGGTTTTTACAAATCATTTAGGTGCAATCCTTCTTAAATTCTATCTAGCACCAATTTACTGCCTTCCATTAGTTGATCAGATTCTTGTATATAGGCATAAACAATAAATATTTTAAGTAGCATTGCCTGCTTTATATATTTATGTAATACGTGAGGACTTGTATGCTTGTATCAAAACCTTACTGCTTAAAGGATGGAACATTGGTAATGAATAAAAATAAACCATATTTCTAGATTTGGGACTATCAGAACTATATTTGTATTCCATGCAGGAAGCCAAATTAAAGCATCCTTACAGATTGCTATTCACCCAGGAAAGCTGTTGCTCACCTCTCCTTTAGACATTAGTTCTATAGTTGAATTATTGTTATCCCTTTTCCTTTGCATTCAGTGAATCTTGTAACTTAAAGTTATTACTTTATGTTTTGTAGTCTTGAATGATAATTAAGTCTGAATCTTTTTTTTCCTGGTCATGTTGTGGTTAGCTGGCAGCAGGTGCAGATGGATGAGGACAGCGAGGACTCAGATGAGGGGGCAGGATCATTAGGGAGTGGACTGCTGCCTTCAGAGATTGTGAGGGCTGGCAACAGTGATGAGGAGGTTCCCGAGGAGCCTGTGCCAAGTGCGTGTTCACACAGGATTGCTCAGAGGAAAGAGCAATGACAACAGCATGGGCAACTCAGGAGTAAGGCTGCAAGGTAATGGTCCCTCCTTCAAGAAGATAAAAGCCAGCTATGAATGAAGGCACTTTGCAGAAGGCAAAGATGTTTCGAAACTATAGCCTCATAGACATTCCAGTATCCTGAGTTTGTATTTGAACATTTTTGTCTTGCAAATTATTTCCTGTCTATTATCTTTTGGCAAGTCTTGCATAGTTTGGCAAGGCTTGTGCTTATCACAGCTAATTATTTTGCAAAAGCATTACAAGCTTTCTGTTCTTTTTGGATTGTGTTTAATTTGTTGGAAAAGGGCATGGGTCAGAACACCTACAGATTGCTATCCACCCAGGAAAGCTGTTGCTCACCTCTCCTTTAGTCATTGGTTCTATAGTTGAATTATTGTTATCCCTTTTCCTTTACATTCAGTTAATCTTGTAACTTAAAGTCATCACTTTATGTCTTGTAGTCTTGAATGATAATGTAAATCTGAATCTTTTTTCTTCCTGATCATCCCTTCTTCAGATATTTGAAATGTGTCATCATACACCCAAATCCTTACAACCATGGATTTTTTGGGGGTAGGGGTGGGGAAGAGATTATTTTAGCATAAAATATATGGAAAAAAGTTAGAGACTATATTAAAATATCTGGATAAGTACCAAACTGGATTTTTAATTCTGTTATGTACCCATTCATTCAGAATAGTATGAATTGGGTCAATTTGCAAACTAAATAAATTAATAAAACATCATTGCTTTATAAACATTATTTCTTTCAAACAATGAGCCTTCTGTTCACTTTTTTTCTGTTTGACTGAACACAGATTATTTGGAATTGATGGGGATTCACCTTCTTGTTAGTAATTTGCCTCACAGAGATTTTAATGGATCATATAGGTATATAACTAAGCCCAAATCCAATCCAATGAACCAAAAAAAGACACTGAGTATAAAATATCCAGATCCAAATCTCTAATAATTTGTACTTGGTCTTCAAAAATTCAGATGACTGCTAGATGGAAGCAAGTGTTAGGATTTTCTGTATCCATTAATCCCTTCCAGTGGCTGACTGATTTTTGTAGACCATGCAAGGTTTCTCTAGAACAGAGGTGTCAAACTCGATTTCATTGAGAGGCATATCAGGATTGTATTTGACCTTGGGGAGGCCTGGGGCATGGCTCGATGTCACATGAGTCAGGGTTGCCTGTGTTGGTCTGAGCACTCTGCCAGTGAAAATGGGCTCCCGAGCTCTGTTTTCAGTGAGACGGCCTACTGCAACTGTCTGCCAGCGAAAATGGAGCTGGGGAGGGTCATGCGTGGCCCTCACGAGCTCCATTTTCATTGGCAGGGGCACTGCAGGTCAGTCCTTTGCTGTTTCCAGGGTGGCCGGGTGGGCCAGATCTAAGCAACCTGCAGGCCGGATCTGGCTCCCAGACTTTGAGTTTGATACCCCGCTCTAAAAGAATGAAGTCCAGTGATTTTCAGGAAATTGAAGATTTGCTCAAGCAGGAATTGTGCCTTTATTGAAGCAAGGCTTTAAAAACATTGTTTCACAGATGGAGTTTTTGAAAAAAAAGGAGCAATATCAAATGATTACAATTTAAACAATGTTTTCTTGCCATAAAATGTATGGTCCCATTTTGTGCAACCTTACTGTTTTTTTGTGTGAATGGTTTACAACAAGCATTTTCAGTGTAAGAAGATGTTTTGTGGTAATGGAAGATCTATTCTATTCCATCTATTCTCTGTCTCCCAAGTCCCAACTGATCAGCTGGGTCTTATTTTGTTGCCCTGCACAGGAGAGCAGAGCTAGAAAGCAGGTTAGTGAGGTGAGGAGGGAATGGGGATTTACAGTATTCTTCCCCTAGGAGTGGGGAGGAAATGAGGATTTTGCAGCAACCTTTCCCCAGAAGTGGGTTGGGAATGGAGATTTTACAATATCCTTTCCCTGCCATGCCCACCAAGCCACACCCAACAAGCCACACCATGCCCACCAAGCCAGGCCCACAGAACAGGTAGTAACATTTTTTGAATCCCACCACTGCCTTCAAGGTCCCTTCCAACTCTGTGTGCTGTTTTCTGCATGTAAAAAGCTATATTTCTTAAAACTGAATAAGAAACCAGTAGAGAAAAAAATATATACAGAAAGGTGGTTGTTTTAAAAAATAAAATAGTCTAGTTTTATGCACAACATTTTTGAAAGCTGCATTTATGCATAGCCCAATTAGCAATATAACTTCCAATAGATTAGGCAGTGAAATGATGACAGTTCTATCAGTTGCACCATGACAATGTTTAGCAAGACAATCCTAAAAGGCACAATTCAAGACATATGGGGACAGTGGGAGGGGAACTTACCAAATTTGCAGATGATACTAAACTGGCAGGAATAGCTAACACCCAAGAAGATAGGCTCAAGATCCAGATGGATCTTGTCAGACTAAAACACTGGGCCATATCTAACAAAATGAAATTCAATTTAGAGAAAAGTAAAGTCTTACACTTAAGAAGAAGCAAAAGTACACATGTAGACTGGGTGAAACCAGGCTTAATAGCAGTAACTGTGAGAGGGAACTTGGATTCTTTGTGGACAACCAGCTAAACATGAGCCAGCAGTGTGCCGCAGCAACCCAAAAAGCTAATGCAATCCTAAATTGCATTTACAGAGGGATACAATCAAGATCAAGGGAGGTACTAATACCACTCTATAAAGTCTTAGTAAGACCACACCTAGAGTATTGCATCCAGTTTGGGACACCACATTATAAAAAAGATATTGAGACTCTAGAAAAAGTACAGAGAAGAGCAACCAGGATGATTAGGGGACTGGAGACTAAAACTTATGAAGAATGGTTACAGGAACTGGGCTTGGGTAGTCTAGTGAAGAGAAGGACCAGGGGAGACATGGTAGCAGTCTTCCAATATTTGAAGGACTGCTACAGAGAGGAAGGGGTCAAGCTATTTTCTAAAGCACCCAAAGACAAGGAATAAGGGATGGAAACTGAACAAGGAGAGATTTAACCTGGAAATAAGGAGAAACTTTCTGACAGTGAGAACAATCAACCAGTTGAACAGTTTGTCCTCAGAAGTTGTGGGAGCACCATCACTTGAGTCTTTTAAGAAGAGTTTGAACTCCAATATGTCAGAAATGGTGAAAGGTCTCCTGCTTGGACTAGATGACCTACAAAGTCCCTTCCAACTCTGATTATCTGTTATTTGGTTGGTAGAAGCCAAATAAATAAGGGTTATCTCTAGATAATAGGGGAAGAGTTTATTAAAAGGCAATTAATCAGCTGAATAAAATCAGTGTGCTATTTACACATATATCAGGAATTCAGCTTTCAGCACATGAAAATATCTAAATGACACCAACAGGTTAAAAACATCTGAACCAGCAGGAATTGAAGATCTGTCAGTAGGAAGAAATTGAATATTAAAAAAAAACCTACAGTACTTTTACAATGATTGGTATTTAATTGGTAGACTCTGTCAGTCAAAAGTGGGGATAATTATGATAACTTGAAGAAGGTTTCATCCATTGTAAAGTAGTCAAGAGAATGCATGCTGGTAAAAACCAAAACAACAATGGTCATTTGCAACAGAATTAAATGAAGCACTCTGGAATTCTGTTTCAAGAGAAAAGAAAATAGAAAAAGAAAAAGAAGTAAAAGAAGAAATGCAAGCAAGCCTCAGATTTTACCCATTGATTCTTGTTTAATTGTAGAATTAAATGTTAAATGGTTTGTAAGGTGAAACTGGGCTAGGTAAAAGGTAAAGGTTCCCCTCGCACAAACATGCAAGTCATTTCCGGCTCTAGGGGGTGGTGCTCATCTCTGTTACAAAGCCGAAGAGCCAGTGCTGTCTGAAGCCAGTGCTGCTGTCTCTGTGGTCATGTGGCTGGCATGAATAAATACCAGAGGTGCATGGAATGCTGTTACCTTCCCATCAAAGTGGTCCCTATTTTTCTACTTGCATTTTTACATGCTTTCAAACTGCTAGGTTGGCAGAAGCTGGGACAAGTAATGGGACCTCACTCAGTTCCGTGGTGCTCGGGGTTTGAACTGCCAAATTGCCAACTTTTCTGATCGACAAATTAAGCATCTTAACCACTGAGCCACTGCATCCCTTGAAATTGGGCTACTGAGCTTTTAAGAGAAATGCAGAAAGAGCTTGCCTTACAACTCAAAGATGTGTTCATTCAGTTGCAATGGATCCATTAAGAAGTTTGTTCCATTGTCCCAAAGGTGCTTTTTCAAGAGGCAACTGGACATTCTGGGTTTTTTTTTTGAAGACATTTTGCTTCTCATCCAAGAAACTTCTTCAGCTCTGTGTCAACTCATAAAACATTTTCTATACATGTTTTATAGTTGTCAACAGAAAGAAGGGCGGGGAGTTTCAAAGAGCAGGCAACAGTGTGGAATCGAAAATACATTCCATTCATATTTTCTTCAGAGACTGATTAGATGACTGAAGCTTCTGCCAGACAAAAATCTAATTGGCGAGAATGATTGATGACCCTTAGCTATGGACATCTTTCATTGAAGAATTGAATTATGATACACTCCGAGGGGTGTGGGGGAAAACAGGATCAAGGGTGACAGTGAATTATGTGTCTCAGAGTCGGCTATGCCCAGGTCATGCTGACATGTTTACTTCCAGTAAATCCTTTGAAGTTTTGGGAGTGTGGCTCAAGAATCATGATTTAATTGGAAGTAACTGCCAGAATCCTGACACTGTCAGAGCTTCTTGGATAAGAAGCAAAACGTCTTCATGGAATAGCCATGACCTGGATCACTGAGAATCTCCATAGACAATTTATTCCATTGTGTTTGTAAATGATTTGTGGTGCATGTTTGCATACATGAGGCACTTGCCTGTGGGCCCTTGTGTGTAAGAGGGATGGTTTCCCCAGGCCTTACATATGGAGGAGAAAATATAGTTTAGAACACTCAGAAGTTTCAATACTTTTCAATTCTAGACAATGAAAACAAATAAATTAAAAATTAATCCCAAGAGTTATTTCAGGTTGTCCATACCACTTAGTGAGCTATTGATTTAAGCTGAACAAAAAGCAACAGAGAAACAATTACACTGATTTAGGAAGCAGTGAAAAAGACATAGCTGAAGGAAACCGAAAGATCATTTTGCATTCTTGAACCTCGTTTAAGGATCCAACATTAATGATACTGTTAATTAAAGGAATAGAATGTGGAAAGTGCTTTAAAGTAACAAATGATGAAGACATAACATCTTTGAGTCAGGCTCAATTCAAGGTGTCTTCATAGACAAGGCCACGTAGGTAAATGGGGACAACAATGCAGAATTGGTTTGCCACTGTTTTCCACCGGGATGTTTTTTCAACTTCCAGGCAAGCTTGCAGCTCTAGGTTGTCTCCTAGCAATCTATACTCCAAGTAATAACCAGATCTATGTTAGCTTTTTGAGATTAGCATGCCAATTAAAGTTATATAAAGATAAGTCAGGATAAATAAGAAACTGAAGAAAAGAAAACAAGTGTATTAAGTTTTTTCTAAAGATTATGCAGACTGAATAGAAACGGTGGCATTGATAGGATTACACCACCAGGTGGAGGTCCAGGATAACACATCCCAAAGTGACCCCTAAATATTCATATTTATATCTCACACCTCACATGATATTGGTCTGTAGAAGAAATGGTAATACTTTGTCACTTGTGAAGACTAAAGTTGCCAAATGCAACTTCTGCTCTGCTCCAGAGGATACTCAAAAGTTGCTCTTTATCAAAAACAAGAGTTACTGCTCTGTAACTCTGGTACATTTTGTGGGTGGAGAGGATGGACAACTGAGGAAAGTGGCTTGGTAGTGGGTGGAGAAAAAATGGTAGCTGAGAAAGATTGTAAAATTGTTCATATGACATAGTGGAACGAGCACTGGAATTCAGAGGTGGGATGCTACCAGTTCTGCCCGGTTCTATAGAGCCGATAGCTCTGAAGAGCAGCAGACACCAAACCAGTTCTGTGTTTGCTGCTGTTTGGCCCATCCGTGCTCCCGGGCTCTTACTTTGCGTGGCACAGCTGAGGTTGAAAAAGCAGGAAAAAGGTGGCTTTTCAAACACGACGCATATGCGTGCAATGCTTTTCAGCACAGCTTTTTACACATGCGTACAGTGCGCATCAGGTGCACATGTGTGCAAAGCAGGCATGTGCACACAAAACATAGTCACCAAACTGTAGTAACACTGGTTGAATCCCACCCCTGCTGGAATGGTTTGGCCAGGCCAGGCCAAGCACTGAAATGAAGAATGGGCAGATCAAGAAGAGAAACTTAAAAACTGAAGACCAACTTGGTCAGATCCCTTTAAACCTAACATCACTGTATAAAAAACTAAAAGGTAACAATTGAAATATGATATGACTACTTTGTATGGGCTTTAAACCAGAGGTGGTATTCAGCAGGTTCTGACCAGTTCTGGAGAACCGGTAGTGGAAATTTTGAGTAGTTCAGAGAACTGGCAAATACCACCTCTGACTGGCCCCACCCCCATCTATTCTCTGCCTCCTGAGTCCCAACTGATTGGCTGGGTCTTCTTTGGTTTCCCTGCACAGGAGAACAGAACTGTAAAGCAGGTGAGTGGGGTGAGGAGGGAATAGAGATTTTCCAGTATCCTTCTCCTGCAACGCCCACCAAGTGAAGCCAAGCCCACCAAGCCACACCCATAGAACTGGAAATATTTTTTTTTTAATCCCACCACTGCTTTAAACATTCATTCATTCATTCATTCATTCATTCATTCATTCATTCATTCATTCATTCAAAACATTTATATAGTCACCCATCTTTCAACCAATTCTGGGCAGCTCCCAATCAAACCTCTGGATGCTCAAGTTATTTGATAGTAAAGACTTAGCATTTTCTATATTTGTTTGTAGACATTCAGTATTGTTTGTAATTTTGCAGTCCAGATACAGCCTAATGCTTCCTTACATGAAAAGCTTTTACACACAGTACATTAATATACCACAGATAAAGCTTTAATGTAGTTGACTTTCTCCTTTTCATTCTTACTAGTTTACTGCATTCAGGAAGGCATTAACATGAGGAAGCTTTTAAAGAATATCCTCTCTTACAATCTCAGTTATGGTGGTTTAACATTCAACTGCTTCCTATTGATTTTAAGTTACTTAAGACTTATGACATTAAATTAATACATGTATTTTGACTTGAAATTACAAGCACAACAGCAATAGCTAGAATAACCAACATTCCAACAACTTGTTCTTTTATCCAGAACTAATCGACCAGTTACTAGTGAGATGAACATGGGTGGGCTAAATTTAATTACATTTCCAGGATCTTACTGTTCTAGTGAAATGATATTCTCTTTCCTACATTTAGGATGATGTTGCAGGAGCCAATTGGGTTGGTCACTGGAACCGGAGGTTTTGTCTTCTGAGCTTTTGGACTCATGCAGCCATGAAGATGGGCTCCAGCATGAGTCTAAAAGCTTTACTCTGCTTGTTGTTGTCAACTATAAGGGGCAGTACTTATCTCTGTTTCAAGGCCATTGAGCCACCAGTGAAGACATTTCCACAGTTATGTGGCCAATATGATGCCATGGAATGCTGTTACCTTCCTATTGAAGCAGTACCTATTTATCCACTTGAGGGGTGCTTAAATCTGGCCCACAGGGCCAGCCTCAAAATAACAAAGGACCAGCCTGCGGTATCTCTAGCAGCCAAAATGGGGTGCAGGGGGATCTCGCATGGCTCCCGCACCCTGTTTCAGTTGGCAAAGTGCTGCAAGAGGCTGCCCAGGCAAAAAACAGTGCCCTGGTTGCAGTGTCCTAGGGTCTTATGATCGCCTTTTGCAACCTTTTGGCAAGCAAAGTCAATGGGGAAATCAGTTTCCCTTAGCAATTGTGTTACTAACATCTTCAGTGCTGCAGTGGTGCAGTGGTTAGAATGTAGTACTGCAGAAGGCCAGTTCTGCTGACTGCCAGCTGCCTGCAATTTGGCAGTTTGAATCTCACCAGGCTCAAGGTTGACTCAGCCTTCCATCCTCCCAAGGTGGGTAAAATGAGGAGCCAGATTGTTGGGAGCAATATACAGACTCCGTAAACTTCTTAGAGAGGGCTGTAAAGCACCATGAAGCAGTATATAAGTCTAACTGCTATCAGTATTCACTAAACAACTGTGGCAAGAAAGGCCATGAAATGGGGTAAAACTCACTTAACAACTGTCTTGCTTAGCAGTAGAAATTTTGTCCTCTATTGTGGTTGTAAATTTAGGACTACCTGTATTCATAGCATTGCCACCTCAAAGGCAAAAGAGTGCATTATTTAAAATCTTGCTTTGTCAGTTTTCTAGGATTACTGGATGTTAGTGTTTATTTATTTCTTATTTATCTTAAGTTCAGCCTACTCCCTCAGAGATTTATTTCCATTTCAAAGACTTTTGCTAATATTCTTATCCCAACTACTAAGTCAAACACTCAGATGTTTCAAGAAGTCAAGAAAATGGAGAATGGTGAAAGATATTGTGCAAATTAAGGACTTCTTTCAGTAACTTTAATATCAAAGAATATATTTAAGCCAAGATCCTGAAGTTTGCCAGAATCTGGTCTATTCTTCATGTCTCTCTCTCCATTAGAATCAATTGCAACTGATTTAAATCCAAGAATCAAAGTCGATATTGGTTAATTAATATGTATAGTTCAAGATTCAAAGGACAATAAAGTTTTTTAGGGAGCAACAGCAAGACTGAGAAAAAGATGGCATTCTAGTTTGTAAATTGTCCAGAAAATAACCTGAAGAAAAATTGTACTAAACTAGGATAGAAACTGGAACTTGAGAGGATTTACAAGAATTCAAAACACAAATGAAACAATTGTAAAACATTATCCCTTTGGATCACACCAACTACCACAGCCAACATATAGAAAAACAGGGCCATATAGAATAATCTTCAGAAGCCAGAAAAAGACAACTTCCAAAACATAGCTGACTCCATAATCAGGAACCAAATGCTTTTCATGAGATAAATGTCTTTAATGCTCTAAATACTCTAAAATCATCAAAAAGACAACATCAGATCAAACATCATTCATAGAAGCTGTTTGATCATGTCTGTGTGTGTTTGGGTGTGTGTGAGAATGAGAGTGAGAAAGAGTATGAAAATCTTGGGATGTGTTATGGCAAGTCGTTGACAATCAGTAGTTCCATGTTGGCTCTTTCCTATTCATGAAGTACATTTATAATTCACCCTTCCTCTTAGAAGTATCTCATAAAAAACCTTATTCTCCTCCTTGTGCATCCTTGAAGAATTTCTTGAAATAGATTAAGTTAAGAGAATGTGATCAATCCAAGGTGACTTCTGAGTTAACTTGAATAGATAGGATTTAATTTGGTGACTATGAGGAAAAATAAGAATATCTTCATATTTATACTGCTGGATTCAATTAAACTTGTGAGTCACAGCTTTGGACCACAGTCCTTCAGGACTATCACTCTCCATGTCTATTCAGAATGTTAACTTCTTCAGAAACCCTATTCCAGATGCTCCAAAAATAAACTTTCAACAACTCTCTACAAGAATGCAAATGACCATCTGTCTGCAAGGAATATAAATCCTCCCATTCCCCACTGTTCAGTCAGAGCTGAAGAAGTTTCTTGGATAAGAAGGGAAATCTCTTCAAAGCAAAACCAGAAAGTCCAGTAGCCTGTTGAAAAAACACCTTTGGGACAACCATGACCTGGATGACTGAGAATCTCAATAGGCTCCAATTGAATAAAGTTCACCGGACAGTGATAGCAGCGGGGCCTTTTCAGTGATGGCACTCTGACTGTGGGAAGTGCTTTACTGGTTGGTATTATATTGACTCCAGACAATGAACTTTTTGCTTGTCTCAATCTTTGTTTCTCTTCACTTCATTTATTTTTAGTTTTTGTGATAATCAATTTTTATGTTGTATTCATAAACCAGCTATGCCCATAACTAGCTACAATGATGCAAAACCAACACATTTTTTATGTCATGCTGTAGACCTCACCATTATATATTTGGATTCTAATAACTGACACTCAGTGGTGGGATTCAAATTTTTTTACTACCAGTTCTGTAGGCATGGCTTGATGGGCGTGGCAGGGAAAGGATACTATAAAATCTCCAGTCAGAGGTGGTATTTGTTGGTTCTCTAAACAACTCAAAATTTCTGCAACTGGTTCTCCAGAACTGGACAGAACCTGCTGAATACCACCTCTGCTGACACTAACATCTAAATTGCAGAATTCCATCTGGCTGTCATGGCCTATTTCACCATTTGCTTCTCTTGTTCCCATCTGGATATCCAGATGTTCCACATATGTACCTGCTAAAATTTTACATTTAATTTTCTTTAAAAGACTTGTATGGCTGCCCAGTTGAAAGCACAACTCTGGGTATGTCATTATTTTGTGTTATTAGCTGAGCTGAGAACTTCCTTTTAGAAAATTGGTATATATATTTTAAAAATGAAATGATATTTGACTGTAGTAAAAAATTCCTGTAAGCCAGGTGGGACTTTTGGAAGCCTGAGGTCATATGCTAAAAATACATATTGTATTACCACCCCATCCCGTTTGGCTGTTCCATGAATAATAACAATAATGTAAAGGCCTGATTAATTCTGCCTGTAGGATTTCAGAGTTTTGACTCAATAATGAAAGAACTACGTTGCAAAACATAAAACTTCCAGCTGAGGCCATTTTAGTCCACCTGTAATAATTAGATAGTCATCTTCTCATGGATGCCAAACCATAAATTCCTTGTGTCAGAATAATAAGAAGAAATAAAGATAAGCAATTAGCTGATTTGTCTAGATTCTTCTAAAGAGAGATGAACTTAAGTGAAAGATAAATGACAGCAGTGAAACATCTAATTTCATGCAAATACATATTCAGTTCAATTTTGTGGGGAGATAAAGCAACCATGGGAAATCACATATAAGCTGGTGGATGAGGTTTGTGATCAGAGCTTTCAAGGTGAGAGCACAACATGAAGGTAACTATTGTGTCCAGATTATGACAAATGACTAAAGGACAATGGACAGAGATGTTTAAAGGCAGCCAACCAGTTGTTCATCTTCATGAAGAAAAAGTGCCAGGAACTCAGCATGGCCTAAGGGGATAAAAACTGGAACTAAATTAATTAACCTCTCCTGTACAGATCTGCAGTTTTTCCCCCTCCAGCAGCTCAAAGATGTAAGCTCAGAAATTAGTTACCTATAAGCCTCCCCATTGTTAAATAAATTTCACAGTATTTTTTTCCTTGAAAAAAAAATGAAATGCAGCTAAATTCAATGCCTTTTGCGAAGCATTAAAAATTGGCTCTTACCCTGGGCTTTCACCCTCACCTAAAAGCTAGGTAGATGATTTATAGGGTATGGTTGATGAGGTTATGGTCCTTGCTTAGACCATGATTTGTCTGCTTGGTGCTGTTTATAATGGTTCTTTCTACCTTTTTTTTTTTTTTTGCTTATTAGCATGATAGGGAATATTCATTCATTCAAATTAAATGTATATATGAATGAATATATGCATTTATGCCCATGCATCTTATATATGTAAAATATTCTCATCTATCTTCCTGACTGTTTAATTATGGGGAGATATTATTGGATATCTCAAATATACCTTGCTTGCTCTCCCTTTTTTGGATGATGGTAAGAAAGGAAAGAAAGCCAGAGTCATGGGAAAGAAAGCCAGAGAAGGACCACTTCAGGTGACCCTTTCCTCCTTGCAACTTTACCACAATTTTACTCCCAAGAAGCTTGCAGCCTAAGCTGTAGATGAGGAATGAAAACAGTGTTCACCTCTCTGGGCAGGAGTATTGGTGGGGAAGAAAACTGAGAGCAATGTATAAAGGAGAGTGCAGGCTGAAGTGTTGGTTCCTAGTTTGTTGTCCCAAAGGAGCAGGGGTGGGATCCAACAGGTCCAACTGTAACTACCAGTTTGGTGATTTATGATGTGCGCGTACATGCACGCTTTGCTGCACGCGTGTGAGAAATGTCATCAGCTTGCTGCCTGGATAGCTGCATACGGGTGCACAGTGTTTGAAAAAGCCCTTTTTTCCTGCTTTTTCAACTGCAGCTGTGCCGCACAAAGCAGCTGAGGTTTAAAAAGCAGGAAATAAAGGTCAGGTAAGAGCCCAGGTGGGCGGGCAGGCCAAAACAGCAGCAGACATAGAAACGGTTCTATGTCTGTTGCTCTTCAGAGCTACCAGTTCTACAGAGCCGGACAAAACCGGTAGAATCCCACCCTTGCATAGAAGAAAAAAAAATTGGAAGCTCTTTAATGCAAGAATCTCCAACCTTGACAACTTTAAGATTGTGGACTTCAACTCCCAGAATTCCTTAGCTATCTGGCTGAGGAATTATGGGAGCTGAAGTCCACATGTCTTAAAGTTGCCTAAGTTGGAGACCCCTGCTTTAGTGGACCCTTCTTTCTCTATAGTAGAAGAAAAAAAAGGCCTCATATATTTTCTCTCCTATTTTTTTTCTAGGGATGGCAAAATTTTAAAAAAGAAGGAGGTAAAGTAGTGTGTATGGGGGAGAGAAATGTGGCAGAGAATGACCCTATTGATACCAATTCCCTGATTTCATTGAATGATTATCCTCTGGGTTGAGATCAATGGGAGCAGAAGATCTGCAAGTCTTAAATTAGTTTGGGTTCAAGAAAGTGTTTGTTCTCTCTCTTTTCTTATAGCATGGACAGAACACCGATTTGGTTTTACCACTGGATAACAGCATTTTTGTGTTGCTGCATGGAAGTGCCTTCAATTTCAAGGATACAAAAGCTATACCTAGACTCATTTCTGCATTTATGAGGGCAGGTTTTCTATATGGCTTCTAACATATCTACCAAAATGCAACTTACCTGGGGCCTTCTTCTATGAACAAGCTTCTAAATATGAGATGAGATGTCTAGAGAGTAGAGATGTATTGCTACGCCTAGTGTGAAATCCAACAGAGGGATGATTATTGCTCTTGATATTATCAGAAATCACCAAAAATAATCTCCCCTTCTAGATGAATCTGACTCCCTACCTAGCAGAGGTGACATTCAGTAGTTTCTGATGAGTTCTGGAGAACCGGTAGCAGACATTTTGAGTAGTTTGAAGTACCAGCAAATGCTACCTCTTATCCCACCCCCATCTATTCTCTGCCTCCTGAGTCCCAGCTGATTGGCTGGGTCTTCCTTTGTTGCCCTGCACAGGAGAACGGAGCTGGAAAGCAGGTTAGTAGGGTGGGGAGGGAATGGAGATTTTACAGTAATCTTCCCCAGCCATACCCACCAAGCCATGCCCACAGAACCAGTAGTAAAAAATTTTTAATCACAGCACTGCTACCTAGGTTTTGGAAGATTGGGGAGAAAAATATATATTAGTAAACTATGGCTACAGAAGAAGTCAGATTCCACAATTCATAGCAATGCAGTGTCAGAACTGTTCTTGTCGGTACCAACATGTCAACCTAATTCATATGTTTTTAAAGAAGCCAAAACGGGAGAGGAAAGAGAGAAAAATAATGCAAATTGATCTGAGAATATGGGCATAAAAATATAAATGCAGTCTATAAAATAATTTAATAAAGGCCTTTGAAAACTGTCAAAACATTAGCAAGTTAGAAAATAAAGGATTTGCTTTTCAGGTGATTCTCACCTTCATGCATGTTAAACATATAAAGCAATCCAGAGTTTATTAGGAGTGTATGTTATTTACCTCTTGGAAGTCTTTGGAAGCTGCCAATTGTTATTTCATTGACAACAAGAAGAGGGAATATTAAGTCCGCTGTCATTTAATGGAGCTCTTTTTACTCTCTGTATATTTTTTTCTACAGCAGTTCAAGGTCACAAATAGGAGACAGCATAAGCAGAGACAAGACGAAGGAGGAGATTGCCAAGGGAGCTTTTCATACAATGTGTCATAAACCTACAGAATGACATGTTATTTATTATTTTCCCATTAGCGGTTCTATTTAAAGTGAAAGGACAGAGTCCAGCCCTTCCAGAAGCTGCATTTGGCTAAAAAAAGATTGCATACAGCTCCTCTGTGCCTTGATCTAACGACAGTAAGGAAAGTTGCAACATATGCTAGTTGAAAGTCTGACCCTGAATTGCAAGGTTATTATGCTTTCTTGGGGCTCAGAGGAAATTTTTCCCACTGGAATCCAGTGAACTACAGAGAATGAGAGAGTAACCTCTGGCAGTTCCACAATTAATCTTTGATGCATCAATTAATCTGGCTGTGTGTGTTAGCAGAAATCATTTCTGCTTACTTTCAATTCTCTCTCCCTAGTCTATTATTTTGCTGCTGTTCATTTTGGACGATGATGTTCACCAGACCATCTATAAGAATCAGTTCAGCTGGTCAATGGGAATTTTCCCATTCAACATATCGTTGGGTTTAATTATGCTGATTTTACATAACATATCTCTACCCTGTGCATACCCATGCATGCAGGGTATGAAACATTATCACACTGCATCAGTTTTTGGAGCCAATGAAACAAGGCCAAGAAACAAAGCACTGGGAGAGCTGACAATGTGTTTTACCTCCTCCTGACAAAATGGATGTTATAGAATTTAACAGTTCTTAATTTGGGCTGGATTTTGTACCAGATGTTCCGTGTGCATCAAATTGCATTATCAGCAAATACTTCTGAGTACTTCTGAGATGTTTTCTTCAGTTATATAATTATCCCTCAACTCCATCATTTGTGTAAAGCATCCACACATTTCTGAATGCACAGAAGAAGCAAATATGTATGTGCATAGGATATGTGGATCTGACATTTTCCCATTGCAATGAATGGGGAGAAGACATAGTGAGTCTTAACCTGAATACTTTTAAAAGTATAATGCCCCAAACTGAAACTGTACTTAATGTGGAAACTGACCAGCACAGAACAGAATGAAACTGCTACTTTTAACAACCTGTAAACTATACTACTGAAACATTTTAAGATGAGATCCATCTCTCTTTTTTTTTGTAGCTATGCCATAGTGGTGGCTTATATTCAGATTTCATCAATTATAATTTGAAGGCTGATTTCATAAATATTGTTATTAAGCTAGGTATCCCCCTATGATGATACACTTTTGCTTCATGAGCTGTATTAAGGTGCTGGAGGCTAAAGCATAATAAAGAATGGTTGCTGGAATTGTGTATGTGTCAGTGGTGGGATTCACATTTTTTCCACTACCGGTTCTGTGGGTGTGGCTTGGTGGGCATGGCAGGGGAAAGATACTGGAAAATCTCCATTCCCTCCCCACCCCACTAACCTGCTTTCCAGCTCTGTTCTCCTGTTCAGGGCAACAAAAGAAGACCCAGCCAATCAGCTTGGACTCGGGAGGCAGATAATAGATGAGGGTGGGGCCAGGCAGAGGCGGTATTTGCTTGTTCTCTGAACTACTCAAAATTTCCGCTACCGGTTTTCCAGTACTGATCAGAGTGTGCTGAATACCACCTCTGATATGTGTAGTGTAATGAAATAATGAGTAGGAGTGACATGATAGCAGTGTTCCAATATCTCAGGGGTTGCCACAAAGAAGAGGGAGTCAAGCTATTCTCCAAAGCACCTGAGGGCAGGGCAAGAAACAATGGATGGAAACTAATCAAGGTGAGAAGTAACCTAGAATTAAGGAGAAATTTCCTGACAGTTCCTGATCAGTGGAATAATTTGCCTCCAGAAGTTGACCCAACACTGAAGTCTTTTTGGAAAGTTCTTAACACTTGGCTGTTCTCCAGGTCTGGGAGATTGAAACTGTAGTTGAACCCCTGAGATCTTGTTAATTTACCTTTAATTGGCTTATCATTGGTTCCACTAGAAGCCATGAGAATATAAATTGAGAGCAAACCTCATTCTCCACGAGCACTGATGATGTTACCTTGCTTGGGTAATGAAATATCTGCAAGAAAACAACCAAGCTCAAAGAACACCAAGGATCCCTCACTTTTCATTTTAGCTTTGAAAATCAATTTCTTAAGCCGATGCCACACTGCCCAACGGATGCAAAAAGGACACAGCAGACGAACAAAATGTTCCATCCATTGTTATCCGCTCTCAAAAGGGGCAAAAATTTGCATAACCGGAGCGGATAACACGGACGCGTGGAGGACGCAGGGCGGATGCAAAGCGGATGCGGAATGGAAGCCCAGCAGATCGAAGTGGATGAGAGCGGATGGCACATCCGCTAGGCTTCCGGGGGGCCTCAGCAAAGCGGACGCGGAAGGGATACAGAGGATGCTGAGCGGATGCACAGCGGATGAAGTGGATGCACAGCGGATGCACAGCGGATGCACAGCGGATGCACAGCGGAAGCCTAGCAGATGCCTGGTGTTAATTGCGCATGCGGGGAGGATGCATTGCGTCAGCCCCGTGGATATAACGGAAGCAGCTTGGAAGCAGGTCGCAATTCAGGAAAGACCTGCTGATGGAAGGATTGGCTGCCTTGCCTGCCCTGCCTGCATGTCTGCCTGCCAGCCAGCAACCCCACAACCATGCGGAAGCACAGCAAGCCTCAGCCATCTGCTGCCAGCCCTTGCAAGAGGGACAGGGCTACCATCCCGCCCCCTGGCCCTCACTCTGGTTCTGCTGGGGCTTCTGCAGCACGGGCTCGCTCTTCTGGGGCTGGGGCTGGGGCTTCTGCTGATGCTGCTTTTGGAGGAGCTGATGACAAGCACTCCAGCACCAGCCACCTCCACAGCACCTGCACCCTTCACCCCTGAGACTGAGCGACCAAGAGGAGTGCCAGAGACTCAATTTTGTCTTATAGCTTGTTGTTAATAAAGTCTATTTTTGATTCACACACTTGCTTCATTTCTTTTTTTTTAATAAAGTCTTGCTGGAAACTTTTAGAAATGGTTTAAGCCTTTGCATGCTTGTGGGATGGGTTAAGATAGCTGTGGGATGGGCAGGGATACCTGTGGGATGGGCAGGGATACCTTTGGGATGGGTAATAGCTGTGGGATAGATAAACTTCCAGTGCAAGCATAGTGGGACTGTATGGTCCACCCTCCCAGGTGCCACACCTATGGCCCTTTATTATCAATAACGATATAATCAATCATCCACACATGTCAACATAAACACAACTCTTTATTAAACACCCTGTTCATTGTAGCCCAACCAAACATACATGGCCCAATCTCATCCGTGTGATGAGACAGGCTGAAGGAAGCATCCATTAAGCATCTATAATCCTGTCTTGCCACTCCACTGCTCCAGCTGGGGAGTTGCACCAGTGTCTCAGGAGGTTGCGCTGCTTCTTTGCCTCACGTGGGGCCTTGCACATCCTGAGTGTCGATCAGGTTTTGCCCTTGCCTCCATTCCCCAGGCTCCATGTCCCCATTGCCTTGTTGACGGTCCACAAGCCTGTTCTGCAAGACTGGGTAGCGGGTGTGCATGAGATTGTGCAGGATGCAGCAAGCTTTCACGATCCTCCTCATGGTCTCTGGGCTATGCTGCATGTTGGTGAGAAGTACCTGGAACCTGTTGGCCAGGATACCAAAGGCATTCTCCACCACCCGCCTTGCCCTGAACAGCCTGTAGTTGAAGATCCTCTCTTCACGGGTGAGGTATTTGGAGGTGTAGGGCTTCATGAGGTAGGTTGTGAGGGAGAAGGCGTCATCCCCCACGATGAAGTAGGGCACATCTTGCGTGTCATTGGGCAGCAGGTCTGGATCTGGGAAGCCCACCATTAGGTTGCTTTCCAGCCCCTCCTTGAGGTGACTGGCGTTGTATACCTGGGCATCTGAACATGAGCCGTTGCCTGAAGCATCGATGTACATGAACTTGTAGTCAGCATCGACCATGGCGAAGAGGATGATGCTGAAGAAGCCCTTGTAGTTGTGATAAGTGGACCCAGACTTGGCTGGAGCTTTGCAGGCCACGTGCTTCCCATCTATGGCTCCAACGGTGTGGCGGAAGTTCCACTTCTGATACCACTGCTCTGTAACTTTCTTCCATCCTTCTTCAGTGGAGGGGCACTGGAGGAGCTCCTCCTTGTATTCTTCGATGATGGCCTGCACCACTTCTCTGACCACAATGCTGATGGTGCTGTGTGGCACCATCCAACCATACTGCATGCTCCTGTAGGTGGTCCCTGAGGCCAGGTGGCGCAGAGTGAGTGCCACCTTGAGCCCAGGTTCCAGGCTGGGTGGGAAGTTGGTGTTTGTCTTGGTCAACCTGGGTGTCAGGCACTGCACAACTTCGTCAAACATGGCTGGAGGCATCCTCATGAAGTTCTGGAATGCCCGAGTGTCTTCGCTCCTGACTTCCACCATCAGCTTGTTGTACAGTCCGTCCTCTGCTCTTCTGGCGAACCATCTTTGGACCCAGACTTTTTTTGGGTGGCTCCTTTTCTTCCCGTAGTAGAGTTCACAGAGCCTGTAGATGGTTTCACACTGTTGCAGAAGGATGGTGACTGCCGAAAGGACTTTGTCACAATCCATGGTGGAAATGACTGGATGCTGTGGAAGAGGAAGAGTCAGATGAAGGCTGAAGAGGTCTGCCCAGCTAGGCTGCTGATCTGAAAGTGAGATGCAGACGAGTTGCTCCCCCTTTTTATGGGCAGTATAGGTGTCCCTTTGCATCCTCTAGGCATCCTCTAGGCATCCTCTAGACATCCTTAATATCCGAGATAGGTCTCCTCTGTGAACGTTTTTTCTGCTTTAAATGTTTTTTTCCGTGCTGCATCCGTTCTGCATCCGTTCTGCGTCCGTTCCGCTTCCTCCCTGCGTCTGTTTACCGCTGGAGCGGATGGAGTTGCGCAGATGCACAGCGGATGCCTAGCGGATATAGCGGATGCATAACGGATGCATAACGGATGCATAACGGATGCGTAGCGGATGCGTAGCGGATGCGTAGCGGATGCAGAATGGATGAACTGGATACATTTTCCGCGGAAAAGTTTTAGGCAGCCCAAAACTTTTGGAGCGGATGAAAAGTCAATAAACGGATGCTGGACGGATAGAGAGGAAGCCAAACGGAGGCAGTGAGTACATCGTGTTTTCGAATGGATGGCAAGGTTTTTTGTCCATTTTACATCCTCTTTGCATCCGTTGGTTCAGTGTGACATGGGCTTTAAAGACAGACCTGGAAGTTATAGACCAAAATGCTACCAAAGAGACATATATATATATACTTCAGACCTATATGGTGGTCATGGTGGTTGTTGTTGGAACAGATGGGGATCAACTGAATTTGAAGATCTTATTGTGAGCAACATACAACATGACTGCAATGGTGAGGAACATTTGTTCAAAAATATATAGCTTCTTTGATGGACGCAGCCAGTTATGAAACAACATCTATCATCAAATAACCTCAAGAAATGCTTCTCTGGCATACTTATTGCACCATACATTTTTTTTTCTTTAGGATGGAAGGTCAAGATAGCACATTCAATTTCACAAACTTAACCTATTTATGTTTTAAAAATAGCCATGTGACATATTTTTGAAAATGAAGATTATTTGATATTTGATATTGAAACATCAATAGCCATTGATGTTTCACAAAGGTTTCACAAAACATTTTTGGAAACATTGAAGTCAAACAACCCAGGGTGGCTGCAAAACATCAAGGGAGATGTCTATTGGTGTTTCTGTACACATGGATACCATCTCTTGTTTATTTCTACCTCTGTGTGACTCTCTGAATACTGGTATCCATATTTGTGCATTGATAGATACAATAGAAAGTTTATGCACAGTTACTTCTTCCTTGCCTGTGAATGTTGAGAAATATAGAATGCACTGAATTCTGGAGCAGAAGGAAAGAATGCAGGGAAGTGTTCTCTAATTCACTTGATTTTTACCTGATGATTTACAGAGTATGTAAATTAAGAGACAACCACAGAAGGTACATTTAATGACATCTTAATGCATCACAGAATTTATGACAAGGCACGAATAGCTTGTGCACTCAACCATTGGTAGCAGATGCTGCAGTAACTCTACTTAATACTTAGGACCAAAGTAAAGCATATTGTTTTTCATACAAATGTTTATGAAACATTAATAAGAATAATATGCACCATTTAGCTTTGAACATGCCATGTGAAATGTTCTCCTATCAATATTTATAAGCAGGCATTTTTTGGTCTTCTGATTTCCAGCAGCAGTTTCCTCCCCACCCATTCATCCCTCACTATTTTTCTTCCTCATTCCCTCCCTTGGTGAGCTTTGTTGTCCCAAAAATGAAGCTGGGAAATAGGCAATTATAGCTATATCATATGCCAACATTACGGATGGGAGTTATTTCTGACAACCAAAACATTTGCTATTTGCATGTCTACTATTAGTGTCTAGTTTTAGGGGATTACATACTGGAAACTTCTTATTCCCCCATTTTTTTAAACATGGTTATATAAGGCCATTGCTATGCAGATGGATAAAATTAATGGGCTTCATTAAATGCATGGATTACAGACTATTCTTTTTGCAGTTGGTAGGTTTCCCGATAACAATACTGTAGGAAGTATACAGTTTCCCTCATGGATAATTGAAAGGTTCGAATTAACCATTCACCACTGCCAATTGTAGACCTTTGGGGAAGGAATGCATGTTTTCAACACATACCACACAAATTTATGCTCCAATTTTACTGTAAATTTGATCTACCACTCAGGAACACTTACAGTCTTATTTTACTTGCTAAATAGAGCAGCAAGACTTTTCCAACATGTGACTTTCATTAAGGAAGTATCATTTCTATTCACACTTGTATAGTGTTTCTCTTAATGATTCTTACCCACCACAAACTAAACCTTTCACAGGAGACTGGATATAGGCAGTTCTTCCCTTGCCATTTAAAAATTAAGGCCTCCCCCCCAATTGCTCTTTGTTAGTCAAGTTTTATCTTCAGCTGTTTTGAGCTAGGCAGAAACTGTCCAATGAATCAAGCTGGTAAGTTTACTTTAGATAAAGGATCCTTACTCCTTTGAGAAATCTGACCATTATTCCCATTAGAAAGAGAGGAATTAGTGAAGTACAACCCAGTGGTAGATGTGATCTTAAATGCCTGAAATAACATAAAATGATAATTTTTATCTCCTGGGAGACTTGGAGTTTATAATACTGTAAAAATCATCTCAATCAAGAGTGCTAGTAACAACACACACACAACCTGCAACTTTTTCTTTTCACAACTTTTCTTAACTTACACATTTTGTTGTTGATGTACTATAAACCTCCTGAGAATCTTTAATGTAATTGTTTTTGACGCAGGCTTCTCATTGAAAATTTCTGCAATGCAGGCTCTTTTTAAATGACACTAATTGTAATGCATGCATTTTTAATATGCTGTCTCTCCTTTTCTTTTTTTCTCAAGTTTCTGAAATATGCAAATTATGGACCAGAAGAGTAAAAATATCAATAGAATCTGCTCAGTGATATCAGCTATGTATTAGAATATAGAATAATAGAGTTGGAAGGGAACTTGGAGGTCTTCTAACCAACACCCTGTTTCAGTAGGAGACCTTATACCATTTCAGATAAGTGATTGTCCAGTCTCTCTCTGAAAACCTCCAGAGATGGTTTACCCACAACTTCTGAAGGCAAGGTGTTCAATCATTGTTCCAAAGATGCTTTTTCAAGAGACATCTAGACTTGCTTATTTCTCTTTGAAGGCGTTTTGCTCCTTCAGCTGAAGAAGAAAAACAAGAAAGTCCAGTTGCCTCTTGAAAAAGCATCTTTGGGACAATCATGACCTGGGTGACTGAGAATCTGCATAAACATTAAGCTGTTCCACTGGCTGATTGTTCTCACCATTCAGAAATTTCTCCTTACTTCTAGGTTGTTTCTCTCCTTGCATAGTTTCCACCCATTGTTTCTCATCTTGCCTTTTGGTGCTTTGGAAAATAATTTGACCCTCTCGTCTCTGTAGGAGCTCCTCAAATATCAGAACACTGCTATCATGTCTCCTCTTGACCATCTTTTATTAGACTAGACATACCCAATTCCTATGACTGTTCTTTTTATGTTTCAGCCTCAAGTATTGGCAGAGTCAATTCTGAAAAAGTCACCAATGTGAGATAGGTGGCCATATAAATTAAATAAATACATTTTGCAAAATACATCCATAGAAGCTCATCTTCCCACTATTGCAGTTTATATTATATTCCACCTCTCTTCTAAAACTGCCTAGCACTAATTTAGAAAGAAGTTCATTGCTTTGTTGTGTAGCTTATGCTTTGGATATATGAATTCATATATTCATATATAATTCTGGTAGATTTGTAGATTTTGTGTATCTCTGATAGGAATAAATTCTTCTTGAAGGCATCCTGTAAACACATTCAAGGTCATGATTGACAAAGCAAAGGTAGACAACTCCGTTGATCTGATTTAATAAAAGCATTTTATTTAATCTTAAACTGCAATTTTGCAAGCACTGCTGTGCACTCAAAAATAGGACCTGTTGTACTATATCTTATTTATTGTTTAGAAAGGGGCAAGCTGATGGGAGAAGAGTAAGCAGCCACAAGCAAAAATGCTGCAAAGATTAATGCTGCAAAATGCTGCAAAAACTAATTGCATGCTGACTTTTGGAGTATATTATACCTTTCTTCATCCAAGATGTCAACGAATGCAGATTGATTTTTGTTGAGGACATTAACCCAATATGAGGAGCATGTAGTGTGTTTTACAGCCAATTGCTAAAACTCCAAAGTCTAGTTAAAACTTCATATAGAAAATGCCAAAATGGAAATCTTGGATGATTTCTTGGAAATCTCATGAAATTTCAGTGATTTTGCATAGGCCACCCAAAGTATCCCCATTGGGAGATATGCAGCAAATAAATTTAACAAACAAATAAATAAAATAGTAGAGATAGAACTGACTATGCCTAGAAGAAGTTGCTGATTCCTAGAGGATGGCATTTGCATGTGCTTTCCTCTCTCTGCTGAACATTCCTACATTCAGCAGGAAAGTTTAAAAAGAGTTCAGGTAAGGACTCTCACTGTAGTTCATATCACTTCCCATTTAACATGACACCAAATGCAATCCCTGTATTTCTGCCATGCCTTATTGCCTACTGGAAGTCTTGAATGCTTGCCACAATTTGACTATGCAATTTTTAAAAATAAATTATTTAATGTTGGTTGGAAGATGAATAGCTAGATAAATGTCTTAAACAAGTAAAACAAATGAATTATACCATCTTATAAAAGAGGCATCTGCTTTCTTCCTCATTTTTGAAGTGCAAGGTTTCTTTCAAATTTCTCTTGACAGTATCGGTTCTGAGCATTTCTATGGGAGTGTTTTGTTTTTCCTAGAAATGCGGAGAACATTATCACTGGCATTGCTGTTTTCAAAAGTGACACATCTTTTTATCATTCAGATGTTTTGTGGCTGAGTCCTTTTCTGAAAAGTATGGACAGGAGGTATTCTCCTATGACATTTCCATCTGGAAAATGGAAAACTTGAAAGCTTGTAAGCTTCCCCAGAAAGGATTCTGAAGTGATCCATTCTCACAAACACATCTCAAAGGTCTCTAGAAAATGCATGCGCATATTCTACTGACAACAGTTTTGATCCATATTTTCTTTTGTTTTGGAAGAAAATCTGGAAGTAATTTTTCCTTCATCAAACCACATGACAATGGATAGAAAAAAATGCTGAATAAATGTTCTCATGACACTACTCAGAATCTCTCCATTGGGTTACTGTTTTATTGCTGTGCATTATTACTACTACTACTACCACTATTAATACTCCATTCTTAGCACCTCTGGGAGCATTTCCATGTAAGAGGAAAGTATAATTAAAAATACTTCCAAAGAAGAATAAAGGGAATTGGGGGCTAATAAATTCTTACTCTAAAGAAAAAATACCGGTTTCTTCTATTGTCTACATATAATGCCATGTTAATTTAATTCATATTTGTAACTTGGTTTTAGGCTGGCTAAGCTGCTTCCAAATGTTCTTCCTTATTTGGGCCAAAATATGGATGTATGTATGTATCTCTGCCTGCATTGAAAACATATTTCTATTCAACCTCAATCAAAATTATTCTCAGAGGCTTAAAATTTAAAACATTTGAAACTATAGAGGAATTGTGACAAAAGCAACCATCAGTCAAAACAATACAACCAACAACAAATAACCCCATAAAAATAAAGGATAGCTTCATATCTGAACTCAAGGAAAATTTTAGCAACAATATTGTTTTCAAAAATTTCTGAAAAATCAGCATAGAGAGGGAACTGATTCTGCATTTAGCTTTGCAAATCTCTAAAATACATGGATTTGCTTCTACTACGGTAGTTGTTTTAATAGATTGAGCCAGTAACGCTTGGAGTAAGGGGTCCTAAAGGTTCCAAGCCATAAAAGAGCTATAGAGATTTAAAAAAAACAAAAACCAAGCTCTGTCTGGAAACTGATTGACAAACAGTATATGGGTCACAAAAATGTATTATATGCATTCAACACTGGAAATGGGGCTGCTGCATTTGGAACCCATTGTTGTTTCTGAGTTGTCTTTCAGGGCAACTCCAAATGGACACATTACAATGATGATATTAAAAAATTATTGAGCTGTCTGATGAACTAGGAGGGGTGTACCACCCCACTGAGGTCACAACATCCAAGAGAGCAGCCAATGATGGTTACATCACACACTCAAGCGGAACCAACTGAAAAGGGTCAAAATAATCTACTTACTCTCGGATACTGCAAAGTTGATCTGCCACTACCAGTTTAGGGAAGGGAAGTGTGGAGATTACCTGATAGTGTGAAAAGTAAGGAACTCGATTATGCCATGTGATTATGCCACTCCCCAAGCTGCTGGCATGTTTCTTCTTTGCATTGGGTTGACCAGGCCAAAGCCATGTTGGCTTGATCTTTCCTCTTCGCATTGGGTAGACAAGGATGGCCCTGCTGGCCAGATCTGACCACATTGTGGGATGGATCCGGCCTGTGGGCCTTGAGTTTGACACCCCGATCTAGAAGATCTAGATAACATATATAAAACCTTTGTTACCTAAGCAACAAGAGGTAAAACATATTTTAAATCCACAATAGATGATCTTTGAAAGTGGCTAAGACAGACAATTGACAACTGAATGGGGAGGAGGCATAATGCAATCAGACTTTCAGGTTTCTATTAGTATAGCCAATCACTATAAAATGTTTCAGCTTTATTGGGTAATTGATTTCTTGAACTTGTCTACCACTCCCATCTGAAGTAACATTCATCAATTGATCTGTAGAGATAATCCTGCCTTTTCACAGGTGACTGGATTCCCTACCAGCTATAATCTGCCAACTGGACATGTGAATGTTGGTTTCCTCCCTTCCCCATACCTTCTTAGTGGCTGTAGGTAATCTAGTGGCAACTATCCAGCCCATCTCTCTGGATCTGGGATGTACAAGACTCTTTTGCAAGTGTAAAAATGCTGGCTCCAAAGCCTGCAAGCCAGATAGGTTCCATTGCCATTCAACCACTGGCTTATCTTCAGAAGTTGTGGGTGCACCAACACTGGAGGTTTTTAAACCACTTGTCCACGATCTCTTGCTTAGGTTGGGGGTTGGACGAGAAAACCTGCAAGGATGCTTCCAGCTCTGATATTCTATTTTTTCTGTTATAGCCCAAAGATGCAAAGCATAGAGATGAGTGAGGCCAATAACTAGAACTGATGCTAGTAAACTCAGAAAGTCTTAATCCCTGAGGGAATCTGATGTAATCCCAGGTCATGTCACTAAAATCTGAGCATCTCCCATCCATCACTTGCATATCCAAACAAGGTAATTTTTGTCTCTCATGCCAGCACCAGTACCATCATCAATAGTCAATAATACAATAAAACATCTCCAGTAGCCAACTACTATCCTAAAACAACCTACGAACTGGCTAAATATTCACCGTTGAATGTTCTCCTTTCCCTGCTCTCAAAAACAAGAAATAAAAAAAAAATCCTTAACAAGGATAAACAAGACTGGAGGGGTTAAGTAGAGATATGCTCCAACTTTGGACACCATCTCTTTTTGAACCCGTGAAGCAAAATGATTTGCAAAGCGAGTAACAATTTGAAGAGACTTGACTGTCTGAAACTAACATGTTTGGGAAGGGGAAGAAAACTCAGCTTTCACCTGACAGATAAAGTTATATCTCTTTGCCCTCCCCCCACCCCACCTCCACCCTGAAATTGCTGAAAGAAGATCTATCTCATTTTTTGCCACTTATAGATTCTGTTTAGATGGAAAGGTGCAGTGGCCTAGAGGTTTGCCTCACAATCAGGAGGCTGTGAGTTCGATCCTAGATAGAGGCAGATATTTCTGGACACACTGAGTATATCTGCTGAATAAAACTCTGCATTAGTGACAGGAAGGGCATCCAGCCAGACTCAGCTCCATTCAGTTACCCAGACTCCACCTGCAGGAGATTATGTGGTTGTTAAAAGAGGACGACAATAGATTCTGTTTAGATATGGTGCATATATACTGTATGTGTATGTGAAAGGAACTCCACCCCGGCTGCAATTTTTTCATAAAGCAGTAACATGGTTCCTTTTAAGCAGACAAGAACTTGGGTGTTTTTATTTTTTTAACATTCCCATACTGAAAAATAAGCTAGTCTTAGCCAGGCATGCAACTCACAGGAAGGTCAATAAATATATTCCCCCCCCTCCGTGTAACAATGACTGCACCACCACCACCACCAACAAAAGCTCTTAAGCATCGGCAGGTCATTATATATGTCTCATGTTGTGCAGGTGCCACATAACATTTTGAAGAGACTTGTGATATGGATAAAATTCCAAGTCTATAGAATTCAACTTTTTTGGTATATGGCTTTGGTTTGTTTCTGATCTTACTGGAGTTTTAGGCAAACAATAAGGAAAAAAGATGATTATGTGACTCTTTTTCTGAGCCCTTACATCTGTCACAGTTAACATGAATATTCCTCCCTTTGTTCTCCAAACTCCACATCTATCTTTCCATGCTCTTCCTAACGCATTCCTATTTTTCACTGAGAAAAACATAGGCTAAATCTAATCATCCATTTCACAACTTGAAATAAGATCAAAGCTTTGGAGAATAGATTGGAAATAACAGGCTTGGAGGCTTAAGGCATGTAAATTAATTGATATTTTCTTTCTTTCTTTTTTTTATTATTAGGATGATTTATCCAGTGATTTCATTAACCTCAGACCTCATCTAAGCACACCTCCTAAAACCTTCTGCCTTCTTCTGAATGATGATCTCTATTCCCTAATGGCAGCAGGAGGAGATGATTAGGTCATGGGAGACAAGACGATATGTGGTTATTTCGCTTCTCAGTAGCCATCGTAATGGAAAAGTGCAATTAAATTTAATTAAACAGGTTTAATGAACAAAATGTTAATACAATACCAGTTTATTATTACAATCAGGCTTTAATGTGTATTTGGTTTAATTGATTCAAGGCTGTTGCAAACCTCCATTCTGTCTAGATATGCAGCTTTGGGGCTAGATTCAAATCAGCCTCTCCTTGAACTGCTCAGATGAAAATGTTGAGGGCTTCATTGCCGGCAAGCAAATTGCTCTGCATACACACTTAATCAACTGTTACTTTATATATATATGAAGTGGGCCAAACTGTTCATCCAGACAATCAGACCTGCAAGCATGGCATTTTCTTTATGACATCTTAGAGATTAATCAGCAAAATGTAGTTATGGACGCATTACATTTCATTTGCTGTTCTAAAATGTCTGGAATAGAAGAGTAACAATTTCAGAGAAGGAAAAATGTGACCCAAAATGAGTTTTGTGGATATCCTCCTCTTTCTCCTCTTTGCGAATATATGTATTGAGGTCTAAAACATCAACTAAAACATACTTAAACATTCATTTTTCCCCTATTCTGTCTAATAAAAGATGGGAAAATATCCTTTCCAGGTGGGATTGAGTCTCCATGCCTATTACTTAACAGACATCAGTGGTCTTGGCTGGCTAATATTTTATTTGTAACTTAATAATTGATAATAGAATGCTCTTTCACTAAAATGGTATTTTGATAATCTATAGTTAACACCAACATCATATTCTATAGGATATCCAGGGTATGTCTATTTGGCTACACACTTTTTCCTTAAAAATAAGCATACAGTGTTGTTATAAAAAGTATCTAAATCATACTGTTGCAGCAGAATATTGCTGTATCATTAGTAATAGTATCTATTGTTTTGTACAACTTCCATAGTCAAAGACTTGCTTTATTAGAGGTAGATACTCTAACCAGCTACAGGAACTGGGAAACCTAATATTTTCCAAATATTTCTGAACTACAGTACCATGAAGCCCCAGATAATATGATAAAAGGTAGAGTGTCCTGGGATTTATAATCTATCAACATCTGGGAGGTTATAGTTCCTCAACCATAAACTAGATGCATGGCTTCCCCTTCCTTACTTTAAAGATACTTACATTTAAAGTTTTAAATGACATGGGAACCAGATAAATGAAGAAATTCAGTTTGCCTTCCCTTGAGATCTAATTTCTCCAAGGGCCTTCAAAAGGATCTATCCATTTCTTTGGAACTGGGCATATTCATACTGTGACATTGGAAGACATACATGGATTTTCAGTGACTAATCAAAAACGTAAGATGAAAAGTTGTTCTGTAGAAGAATGACAAATTGAGTTATGAGAGTCTATGCTCTTGTCAAAACTGATTTCATAATTTAGACCAAAATCGTATGAATGAGTTTGTAACATATCCACAGTTTCAGGTTTTTTCCCAGTATAAGACTGAAATATTTAATCTCTTTATGATATGTTCAATATGCCAATTTTCTTACATTATATATAAATTAATGCCTTTTAAAATGTCAGTTCATAATTTATAGCTAGAGCCATAATGATTACATTTTTAATTGTTGCGTAACTTTGATTTTAAATATTGACTTATTTGATGTTGACTTAATTTTTTCAAAAAATCTAACATAAGATATTTGAATATGCAGATTTATATCAATATTGTTGGCTGGTGAATTAAGGGAATTGAAGCCTATATCCTGCCAAGCTTGAGAAACATTGTACCATACAATGCCCGATGTAGTGTGTATGTGTATTTATGTATGTATGTATGTATGTATGAGTATATGCATAATGCATGTGTGCATGTATCTATGTGTATTGTGTGTGTTTTTAACAACAAGAATGAATACAAATTGAAATAGAATGAAAGAAGAAACAGAAAGGGAACAAAAAAGCTAAAGGTGCAGAAAGAAAAGAATAGAAGAAAAATAAATGAAGAGATATAAAGCAGGTATAAAAAAGAGGCTACTGATCTCCTTCACACATAGAAGTGCAATTATATTTTAATCTTTCTCTCTAATCTTACCTTATGACACTCCTCTTTCTATAATGTGTCCTGTTTATCATCAAAACTATAAAATTTAAGTCCATTTTTTTTCTTCATACAAAAGGTCCATAAGGGTTTCCAGTCACCAACAAATGTAGACATTGTGTTTCTTCTAGTCAAATAAGTCTATTTAGCCATTTCATTAAGTCCTGCCAACTTCATCAACCATTTCTCCACCATAGATATTGTCATATCTTTTTGTCTTTGTGCATACAATAATATTACTGCAGTTATCTATATAAAAATTGCTCTGTGGCTCTTTTCTAACCATTTATTCATCAGTCCCAAGAGGAACAGTTCTGGTTTCAATTGAAGCCTAATGTAGTATTATTCTTTAACATTTTGGAAAACGTAAATAACAGCTTGCAGATGCAGGTGTTTATATAGGAGGAGAAAGGAGAGAGCAAGCATCAGTGCTGATAGGTTGCACAGGTGCTGCCGGTTTAGTGACTGTCTCAGTTACTAAAGTGATGGCAATATAACTTTAGGAGTAACATCTACATCAGGGATGTCAAACTCACGTTGTCATGGCATCGTCACATGATGTATCAAAACTTTTTTCCCTTTTGCTAAACTAAGTGTAGGCATGGTCAGCGTGTGCTACATCCAGCCTGTGGGCCATGATTTTGACACTTCTGGCCTACATTGATGAGCATGGCAGTGTCTTTCTGAGTCACATGTCCCAATTGTGGCCACTAAATAGGGACTATCTGTACTGGTCCATAGCAGTTACACACTGTTGCTGATGCTGAAGTTGGACCTCAGTATTAATGACAAAGCCAGGGTAGAATCCAGGGAAGTGACAGCATGTACAGAAAAGAATGTACAGTATTTAGCTCACATGGAAGAATTTTATTTATTGTTAACTAAAATATAGCGTAGGGAAATTGTTACTTTAGTAGCCTGTGTCTTTAGCAGTGAGAACAATTGAAAAAGCAGAGGAGAGCAATGGTTATCCATGATTTTCTATCATTTCTACAAAATTTGCTGTATATACAATTCTATGTATGTGTCCTCTGGAAATAGATGGCATGGTTCATACTTCTGAAAGGCAAGAGGTTAGATCTTTGGGGAATTACACCTCATTCATTAACAGTTAAGCTACTGTAACACCTCATGCCGAGAACACTCTTCTAATCTTCAAAAGAGAAAATAGTGCCGAAGATGCTTACGGTAAAAGAAAATGCTACGTAGAGGCCTCTGCACCTTTAAATCAATCCTGAAAATGCATTTTATTGTTCTTATTGATTGATTAAACAAGCCTGTGATCTTGCACCATTTCTTGATTACCTTGGTATAAATAGTCATTCTTGCAGACTCGTTAGATTCAAGTCTTTTGAAAATTTCAGTTAAAGGAGTAACAGGGAAATGTACTCTGAACTCATATGTTTTGGCTGATCAGTAGAAAAAAGCAATGCTTACATGCTGGGATTTATGCGAGAAACAAATCAGCCCTTCAAAAAAAAAAAAATCTTCCAGTAAGACAGTATTTAGAATTGTTGCTGTTTCTGCAGATCTCATTCCTGAATGCTTCTAACAAGTCCGAAATGCTGTTTGTGGGAAACTATTCCATTTCATATTAAGAATGATATAGAACAGGGGTGTCAAATTCAAGTCACATGGTCTGGATCTGGCCTGCAGGGTGCTTAGATCTGGCCCACGGGGCTGCCCTGGAAATAGAGATAGACTGGCCTGCAGTGCATCTGCCAGTACAAACTGAGCTTGGGAGGGCTGCACGGGTTGCAGGAGGCCATTGCAGCTGAAAAACGGAGCTTGTGACGGTCATGTATAGCCCTCCCAAGCACCATTTTCATTAGTGGAGGGTTGCAGGAAACTGTCGCAGCTGGAAATGGAGCTTGCGAGGGGCACACTCAGCCTTCCTGGGCTTCATTTTTGCTGGCAGAGGGTTGCAGGAGACTGTTGAAGCTGAAACGGAGCTTGGGAGCCCATTTTTGTTGGCAGAGTGCTTTGGCCACCACAAGCACCCATGACACGAGTGACATCAGGCTGGCCATGTCCACCCTGACTGTGCTCAACTTGATCCCTGAGGTTAAACAAAACCCTGATGTGGCCCTCAATGAAATCGAATTTGACACCCCAATATAGAAAATATAATAATATGGTTGGAGGTCACCTTGAAGGTCTTCTGTTCCAATCCCCTGCTCAAGCAGGAGACCCCGTACCATTTCAGACAAATGACTGTCCAGTTTCTTCTTGAAAACCTCCAGTTATGGAGTGCCTAAAACTTCTTAAGGCAAGCTGTTCCACTGATTAATTGTTCTGTCAGAAAACTTCTTCTTAGTTCTAGGTTGCCTCTCTCCTTGATTAGTTTCCACCCATTGTGTCTTGTCCTGCCTTCAGATGCATGAACCCTGTGTACAGAAAGTCCAGTTGGAACAAAATATATAAATAAAAATGGCATTAAATGACACAAAAATGATCTTTACGAATGAAGATTAGAGAGACTCTTCTCTCATGAGCTTTCCCAATGTGGATAACCAAAATAAGAAGTTTAGCTTTAACTGACTGTAATTTTCTCCAACTGGTTTTTATGTAGCCACAGGCTTATAGGCCTGCAGTTGTATTTTCCTGTTAGTTCATTCAAGCATGAAATTTTATGACCATGCTAAGAATCTGTCAATTATTTAAACCTAGAGAATATATGCCCTTAGTGGAGACTAGAGATTCAGGGCTGTGTGTGATGTTACTTCCTCTCTCCATCCATTCACAGTAAAATACAAAATCAACATGTTAGAATAACAATTAGAGTTTTGGCACCCCTCCCCTTCCAAATATCAAAGCTGCTGTATTACATTTCAAATAATGTTTTATAGTGTCTTCCCACTTTGAATGATATTCGACTTTCCCTTTTTTATTATTCTGTATCCTTATCAGTGGTAAAGCACTTATTGCTGCATTTCAGATTTTCTGTGAATATACATACATGCGGAAGCTATCTTTGATTAACTTTCCATAAATGGCCTATGAAACCTTGAAGGTCTTGCTTTTTGTAAATTTAAATGTAGAAGAGTCAGTGTAATCTGCTAGTTCAAGAATTAAAGTGATGGTTGGGTCTTCTCCACTGGTTGACTCTTTTGCTGAGGAAGTGAGTTTTGCACCACAACTCCCATAATTCCCACCTTTGTGTTTATCCTGGAAATAAACTTATCTGAGACACTTGATGATAATCCTGCCAGGGACTGGAGTTTAGGCTATATGAGACCCCCACCCCCACCCAAGTGGACAGAGGCCTAACAGAGTTTTCTACTGAGTTCAACTTGTAGATAAAGCCACAAAGAGGTTTTTGGGGCTCGTCAGAGCTGAATTTACCCTCTCCTCAATGTTAATTTACTGGACTTTGAAGCATAGTTTCACTGAATCCCTGAAAGGAGCCTAATCAGCTGGATTCAGGTCAGGCAAGGAAATGGCTCATTAATGCCCACTCTTTGAATTGGTCTGACACCCCATCTTCAGGAGAACTGTGATTTCAGTTGTTGCGATTTGCACCTCACACAGTGTCTGCTGGGCCTTTTTGTAAAAATGGAGCCCGGTATCCTTTTCTCAGTGTGACTGCAGGTCCCATGTAAAACTCTAAATTACATTGTAACTGGCTGTAAGCTGAAGGCATATACTGGGTCAGTATCTGAATTTTTTTTTAATATAAATGATGTTTCAATGGTTAGATAGCCTAGACCAGGAGTGTCAAACCTGCGACCCATGGACCGGATGCATCAGGGACTGCCCACGCCCACTCCCATTTTAGAAGAGGGGACAAAAGTCGCCTGACACATTTTGCTTCTCATCCAAGAACTGAAGAAGCTTCATGGATAAGAA
>BLBF01000026.1:24134976-24147332 GCA_015471245.1 Laticauda colubrina
CATTTTTGCTGGCAGAGAGCTATAAAAGGAAACTAAAAACAAAACAAACTAAAAACAAAACAAACAAACTAAAAACAAAACAAAAGGAGAAATGTTTCCCCTTTTGTACTTGAGCTTGCAAGAAGGGACTGGAAAGGAGAAAGGGAAAGAGGGAAGACAAAGAAAATGAAGGAAAAATGGGAAGAGAGCAAGGAAGGAAAAATAAAGAAATAGGGGAAGGAAGAAGAAAGAACAATAAAGAGGGAAGGAAAAAGAAGAGAAGGAAGGAAGGGAGGGAGGGAGGGAGGGAGGGAGGAAGGAAGGAAGGAAGGAAGGAAGGAAGGAAGGAGATTATAACAAGAGGGAGGTGGGGTGTTTGGGAAGTCTTGCCTTAGCATTTGGCCACCACTGGTGCCCCCGACACAAATCTCATGTCATGCCCACCATGGCCATACCCCCGGCCACACACCACACACACACACCACACCATCCAGCCCTCCATGGTCAAACACAACCCTGATGCGGCTCTCAATGAAATTGAGTTTCACACCCCTGGTATAGGATCTTTTGTTTGAGCAGGGGGCTGGAGGAAAAGACCTCCAAAGTCCTTTTCAGTTCTATTCTGTACTGATTTTAAAGACCTGTACCTGTGTATGTGTGCAGATTTTCTTGGATAGATGACAGCAGTTTCCAGGCTTTAATACTAATGCTACATTCATATCTCATTTATAATGCATCTGTTTCCACTCCTGACAAATTAGCATATCATGCTTCAACCCCTGGCCACACAGATCACAGAAATACCAAGCAATAGCAGGGAATAGTTTAACTTTAAACTGCAAATTAATATCACACTGAATTGTAAAAGATAAAAATAAGCCAGCAGACAAACAAATCCTGACTGAGATTCAAATGACAGAGAACAAGAATTCAGTTGAAATATAAGGATGATCATGTGCAAGATAGAGAAAAAAATATCTTATTAAAATGCAAATATTATTGAGACCAGAGCATTAATTTGAACCTGGGCCACAGGATGAAAAAAGGTAAGATCTCCAGGCATCTGCAATTAGGCTCCATATTTCAAAAATAATTCATCTAAAAAGTAAAGCACACTCATTCAATAACCAATTATGTGAATGATTAAAATTGTTTTTATCTTGAGAACAAATCAGTCTAGTCAGCGACTAGCAGCTATTGTTTACAGATTACAGATTGACAGGTCACATGCAGTACCCCTTCTGCTCTTGCTGGTGTGGAAAACAATGTTCCTCCAAGTTTCTGTGGCTCACAGAGTTTTAGTTTTTTATTCCCACATTACACAAGCTTCCAGTATGCTTCCAGATGCAATTCAAGGTCCTGGTTATCACCTTTTAAGCTGGAGATATCACAGGGCTAGGTGGCTTGCAGAACCATCTATTTCCAAAAGTCTCTTCCAAGTCCACCAGATCCAACAGGGTCAGCATATTCAAGGTCTCCTCTATCAAATAGTATCATCTTGTCTGACTTAAGAGATACACCTTCCCATTGTACCATCTGCCCCATTAAAGATTTGGATAGGTCAATCCTTTTGGCTTTCTTTTCAGATATTAGGACCAGATAACTAGAGGAACTGAATATACATGTGTTTGTGCTATGAATTTCTTATGTGTGATGCCTTGCTTTTTGTATTGGTTTATTTTGTATTGGTTTATGCTTAACTTCATTTTTGTGGGGTCTTGTTTATATATTGCTTCTTGACTTGCTAGCTGAACTGGGTTGTTTTAATATAGATAGCCTTACAAATCTTCTGAATAAACAAACAGATGTAAACAGTTGTACAACAATCAAGTTTGAACTTACACTTTGCATGACCACTGTTCTCAATAGTATAATGTTTAAATTGGCATGCAGGATTTATTACTAAAGTAAAGAATGCCACACTTTTTGACCTAGCACTGTGTAATGTTGACAACGCTTAAGTTAGAAATTATGGATAAAGACAGCATGGAATGAATGTTGGGCCTTAAGGCATGCTTGAGGTAAATTGTCTCTGCAAGCATTGGCATTTCTTGTGATATCTTCGCTCAGACTGAGTATCACTCTCATTAACCTGCAAAGAGCTGACAATGCATGTTTTAATCCAGCTGGACACAAGTGTGAAAAATGCAATTGCCGTGGTCCATGGATATTTGTGAATAATCCATCATCACCTATAATGTGCATCTAGATGAAATCTGCTTCTCTTCCAAATATAAGAAATGAAAGTGTCCAGCTAGTTCAGTCAGGTATGGGTGTATATTGTAATGTGATGCACAACTAAATTTTCATCAGTTCTATGTCCAGAACTGAACAACATGTTGACAATATAAACCCTGCCTCCAGGAATAATTTTTAAACCAACTAGAGAAGAAAGGCAATGTGTCCATGGCTCCATCCATTCTTTCTAACATCTATTCTCACAATGACTTCCTGGAGTTTTAAAAGAAAGAATTGCTTCTTTCTAGAAGAAAAGATTCCAGCTTGGTCTGGGCAGGTGAAAGTTCTCCTGCCTCCCCCACGTGTTCTCTGAGCATAAATGGTTTTATAATTTGTATTTATATTTTCTCCTCACCAGTAATTCAGTTGCAGAGGCTATATGCATAAGGCTAATAAAATTATCACACCGAGTATATTTAAAAGCCTTTCAAATGACCCATTATCATACTGTATAAGCTTCTGTCAGAATAAATGAGTAGTGATGATGGAGTGGGCCTCGCTTCTGGCTCGGGTGGGTGGGTGCACTGGGGGTGGGAGAGAGAGAGAAAAGCAAAGCAACAGCAGCAGATTTTTCTCATTTTACCAAAGGCAGAGCTGATGAAATGCCTCTCTGTATCTGCCCATGAAAGGCTTCCAGTCCAAATATCATTCCATTCATTTTCATTACTGAGATGGCTGGGCCTACAAAACCAATCGTACCAATTGAAATGCAGCAGTAAATCCAATTAGACAGGAGAGCTAGATTCTGCTTCCTCTTTGCTAGGCAACCTTAAAGGTGGCGTAATAGAACTCAAAGTAGTTATTCCAGATTTACAACTGAGCTAAGCAAGGTCAGCATTTTGAAGAGTGATAGCCATACACAATGCTTTATAGGCACACTAGTTGCAATGATGCAGTGGAAAACCAGAATCAAGTCCAGGTCCTGTCGAGCAGGGCTCATGCTCACTTCCTGTTTAGTCCAGCATAAGGAAGTCCCACTACTGTTTCTGAGGATATGAATGCACAGTGTCAACCCATCCTGTCCTCCCTTTTCTTGCTCTTCATCAAAACTAGTTTATTCCAACCCATATTGCCTCAAGTTGTGTAATCTGTCACTCTTCACTGTAGTCAAAGCTTCCATGCCAATGTATGTTCTGTGGTGGATAAGTCCTTTCTTTTTTGGGCTCTGATTATTCCCTCCCCAGATCTTTTGTGGGCGCTAGATAGTGAAATTTGGACCTTTTGTTTCTTGGTTTGTTGTTTAATCAACCCACTAGTTAACTGATGGAGTGGTGGCTCTTTTAATGTAAATGTAACCTATGTATGCTTAATCTCTACATAAAAGTGAAATACCACTCACACACCATCACAAAATCTCCAGAACCATAAAGCCTACAAACTTGAAATTTGTCACATATGTTCCTCTTGGCTTCTAGGTGCTCATTAAGAAAGGATTTTTCAAAATGACCACTAGAACATTAGTATTTCATATATTATTAACACGCTCTGATGCTAAGGAGTTCTACTCCCCCTCCCCACCTGAAAAGAAATCTGTTCCAAATGCAAAACACAAGCAGAGGAGAGGACTTTCAGTTTCAGTTTCATAGCAGCAAACAGCTTTTGTACAGAGCAGTTGACCTAAGCCATACCTAGGTTCTTTGATGTCCCCTTGCTCACACAGAAAATATTGTTTCATCCCTCAACTCTCTCACACACTGACAGGATGCTAGCCAGATGAATACCAATGGATGCTGGTGGGCAGAGCAGAATTTCCCCCCCTTATTTCCCCCCCAAAAAACTAAGCCCAACCACACAGTTTCATAGTGAAGCACAGGTATCGAGCTAGTGTAAATATAATCTACATATAATATTTCCACCAGTGAATTGGTAGACCTTTTCTTTTCCCTTTCCTTTTTATACCAGTCCCACTGAAATTATCAGAGTCTCATAAAAAACCCCAGGGAAATAGCAGAGAGAAAGGAGCCTGGAAGTGACTGAGAGAAGGGAAGAAAATGTTGTACCATGGAAAAAGGATGCAGGAAGGAAGTTCTTGTCCGTCTATCAATGAGCTCATGTGGTGAGCATCGCAAGGAAGCAAGCAAAGGCTTCACATGAGTCACTGGATAGAGAGAATCCCTGGCAAACAGAATTGGACTAATACAATAACATAAGTGTTTTCAGAGTTCTGTTTATCCTCAGATGTAGGTTATCTAGAAAAACAAAACCTTCTATTAATTTGTTTTTAAAATATCCTTAGCAAATGTGTTTTTCCCTTCTTTTTTTAATCCTATTGCTATAACCAGACATTCTGTGTTCTGAGGTTTCTGTATAAGATTGCTTTTTAAAGCAAGTTATTTAATACAAACTGTGGTGTTTCAACTATAAAGTTGGTTTTTCTCCATACTGCTTTTTCCTCTCCATATTTGTTTTGTTATTCATGATATTAATGTTCACTGCAGATTCCCTTTGCATAGTATGAGAAATATTGTGTACTTTGCTTTTTGGACATAACTTTTTGGTAGAATTAGTATGAAATTAGAATTTAATATTTCCAATACTATTTTCTCTTCAGTTCTATTGACTGTTTAAGAGCCGTGGTGACGCAGTGGTTTGAATGCAGTACTGCAGGCTTAATCACTGCTTACTCCAGGAGTTCAATTCCAAACAGCTCAAGGTTGACTCAGCCTTCCATCCTTCCGAGATCGGTAAAATGAGGACCCAGGTTGTAAACTGCTTAGAGAGGGCTGTAAAAACACTATGAAGCGGTATAGAAGTCTGAGTGCTAGTGCCATTTCCTTATTGTGGCAATCCATGAGTTCAGCATTTTTTGATAGCTGTTTTGAATGTTTCTGATTGCTTTAATATTTGTTTTTATTGGCTACAGCCCCATTGTGAAACTCCATAAGTATTCCAGTGCATGAATCTGGATTTTTTTTTTTTTCATGATCAGGAATATTTCCCTACTTAGGTCACATATTAACCAAATACAGCTGGTTATTCATATCAACCCTTCTTTTCAGTGCACTGAGTAGATCTTTCTACCTAAAAGATGAGATGATGTCTTCTTAAAAGAAATGATCCATGAGGTCATCAGAAATCCTGTTATTACATCAAATTACTGAATCAGTATGTGATATAAATCTAGCCCAAGAGAGAGAAAAAAACCTAAATGCTAATTTATCTTGAGTTCCTTAGTAGAGGTTGCTAACAGAGCAGTAACATACCAAATATATATTTTTGCCTATTTACCAATAATGTTCTTGAATTTAATGAAAAAGTATTTTCAACATGTCTCTGAAAAGGCAAAGACAATGACAATGAAATCTCCATGACTAGACTGCATTGCTTTAGATATGAAGTAGCTAAGGACTTGTCTTTTACCTAGAATAATCTCTTAACTGTCTGATTTCCTATACTAACTAGGGCAATTTATAGAAAGGCTGTGAAAGTAACTACTTTTATCACCTTGCAACAATAAAGTAAACCCAGAAACAGCACTGAAAAATGTTCACTTTCAGAGCTATTGAAAGCATAAGATTTTTTTTTTTAAAGAAAAGTATTTTCTAGGGAGAGAAAGCTTTAGATAAGGGATATATTGACCTCTCATTAACATAGTCCAAATTAACCATTTTCAAAGAATGTTGCCTGATAATTGAGTTGAATAAATCAAGATCAGGATATTCTATCCTGTAATAGTCCATAATTAGCCAATATTAACTGTCTTTGATGAACTATGATGAACTTGGTTTAAAATTATTCTTGGGTCCTGAGACTGTTTTGCTCCTGAATCAAATAATATTTTCTAAATTTTTAAATTTATGAATAAAAATAGCAACAGAGCTGCACTTCTATTAACTTCTTTGTTTCTTATTTCTTATTCAATCATTATACTCAGGGTAAAAGCATAACTCAGTAGTAGAAGCAATGATTTGCATGCAGAAGATCCCAGATCCAAACCTGGATGAAAATAATTCAGAACATTGTTTGGAAAGAAATGTAGATACCTCCAAGTCAACCTTGATTCTTGTTAACTGCATCCATGGATCCATGTAGCACATCTTTATCATCAGTATGAAAGTAGTTTACCACTGCCTTTTGAATTTGTAATCCATTTCTCACTTGGCTTTATAGCAATAAAATGTTATAAGCCTCTAACCATTCTTCAACAACATAAATGATTGGTGAAATCTACCACTTTAATTCCAAGTGTCTACGTCTACCCTTAAAAAGTGAAAAGAAAGTGTAAAAATAAAGAAAGGACTTTATGTCATCTATGGTGGACATGTGATAAAGCAGAAAAAAATTGGATGTGATTCACACTCTAATACAGAAAATCTTGAAAATAGAGATAGAAAATGAAACTAACATGGGACTAATGGAAAAAGAATTGGAGAAAAAATTTAGAACTTAGTTACTATATATGTTGACAGCAGCAAGACTACTGTATGCACAAAAATGGAAGGACACTTCAACATCTACCATGGACGAATGGTTGGAGAAGTTGATGGAATTGGCTGAAATGCCAAAACTGACTACTCTGATTAAAGAAAAGAATGTAAGTACTTTTGTTTCCATGTTTCTGAATTTTGTGCTTGATATGGAAAAGAATGTAACTTTGATTTGGGTTTTACAATTTAGATTGATAGATCTTTATAGAAATGACTTGTTCATATTAAAAGAAAAAGCTGTGATTTGATGTGAATGCCTTATTCTACTGCAACTATCTTTCCTCACTTCTCTTTCCCCTTCCTCCTCAATGCTCTTTCATGTACTTTTGTATTTTATAATACTTAATAACTTAATAAAATGTTTTTTTTTAAAGTGAAAAGTAAGTATTATAGGCTAGTGAAAATGTCGGGGAGGGAGCAGAGGGAATCGCAGGTACTATCCTTGAAAATTAGTTTCTGGTAGTAGGTTATGCTGCTCCTGATACCCATGGTCTAAGTGAGTAACCTTTCCTATCAGTCATTTTACAGGAAGATGGCAAATACACTCTCTAGATTCCTATTATGGTTCACACTCTCAAAGATTGGAGACTTCTAGTCAGTCAATTGTAGGCTGGATGGACAAATAGTCTGAGTTGGAACAAAGCAGCTTCCTGCCAAGAGATGTCACTTTTGCAGCAATGTGAGTGAAGCTAGATGTGCGAATAAGGATGACAGATGTACATAATTGGCTTTCTACAACAGAAGAGCTCTCAGGAATGATTGTGTGAAGAATTCCTAAAGTAAGAGAGTTGGAAGCAAATGATAAGGCCAGGGAGAGGCATGTGAACAGCAGCTGCTGATGTAGGCTATCAAAATCAGAAAACAAAGCCAAATACAATAACTGTATTCAATAGCAAGTCAACCAAGGCTGGATCATTATGTGTTCAGGCAGTGGAAAAAAAAGGTGCTTCTGTAAAGGATCACGGTGTCCTTTATTTGACCTAATTTGGTTTTAGCATAACTGGATTTCTTTCCAGATGCCATTCATAGCTATTCATGGTGGCTGTTGTAGTCAGAGGCACACTAAGACTGCATTTAGAGGCACTCGTGGCAGCATGCCTCATTGATTCACAAGCAGTTGCCATCAGTCTCTTGCCAAAACTACAGCTCTTCAGTTACAAGACTTTTTAAAATACATATTAAAAACAAACAAAGTTAAATCTCACCTTTCTTATTTCCCCTTGGCTTCAGTCTCATCTCCTTCAAACAATCTTTTCATGAGATGAAAACTTCAAAGGGTGTTGGTGATACAAAAAAGAAGAAAAAAAAGAGCATTTTTGGAGAACCATGAAGAGAAGCACTGTTGCCAAAGTCATTTCAGCTGGCAGGAACATTGGCGTCTCCATTTCAATGTATTTCAACCCTCCCTGAAGATTTTCACTGACTGATCACCTACATCTGTCCACTATTCCACTGCCATTTTTCTGTGTATTTGAGGAGCAGACAGGTGGTAGCCTTGAGGCAAACTTTAGCTGAATGAAAATTGGGTCTTTTTCCCTTTCTGAAATTCTGGACTGGATCCAACAATTTAAGTGAAACAAAGCCCTTATATTTTACCTTTAGGGTGAGAACACTAACAAAAAGCAAGCAAGTACACAAATATGCTGAAAGTACTAATGGAGACAACAGATTACAACCACCCCCAACTCTTTCAAATCATAGATTAACAGTCAGCATTCTAAATCTTGAATGACTTGAATCTGAGTTAATAAATACAACTAATAAACCATGTAATAAACCATGTTTGAACTTGTTTTTATTTTTTGCTTGCTTGTTTTGTTTAATTCTGCCAACTATTATAGATGTTCAAACTTCATTGTAATAGGTAAGTTACTGATATATCATGAGTAAACTAACCTGATTCATTGGGGCTATGGCAAAGGTGTCAAACTCGATTTTGTTGAGGGCTGCATCAGGGTTGTGTTTGATCTCAGGGGCTGGGGTGGACATGCCCAGAGTGGGCATGGCCAGGTCAATGTCACTCATGTTGGGTGTGCCTATGGTGGACTTAGCCAGCAAAAATAGGCTCCCAAGCTCTGTTTCAGCTGCGACAGCCTCCTGCAACCCTCTGCCAGCAAAAATGGAGCCCTCCCAAGCTCCATTTTTGCTGGCAGAGGCACTGCAGGTTAGTCTTTCACTGTTTCCAGGGTAGCCCCATGAGTCAGATCTACCCACCCTGGGGGCTGGATCTAGCCTTCCCAGGCCTTGAGTTTGATACCCCCTGGACTATGGGTTCAGAGTCTTCAACAGTGACTTTTGCTTCTACTACAAACTAAGCAAGATATCCCTGCTGGAAGTTCAGTCATCATCTGGACACAAGAAGACTTGTACTAGATCACTGGCCTGATACAGGGACTTCTGTACCTTCCCTGTCAATTTACCTTCCCTGTCTATAGCGCTTTGGTTCCATCTAAGCTACAATTTTCAAAACTTACCAAGATTCCAATAAGAGCTTCCTAACCTTTCAAGGTGAGGAAGTAACAAAAACAATAAGTGTGAATATGAAAAGTGAAACTTCAAGAATACGTCCCCATTCCCCGAAAGAAGAGGAAACTCCCTGAAAATGTTAATATATGAAACTGTAAGTAAGGATCTCACTACTTACTGTACCAAAAAAGACCCCTAAAGTTTCTTAACTAACTCATCTCTGCCTCTGCCTCTGCTTCTGCCTCAGTCTCTTTTTGTCTGGAAATCCTAATAAGGAGACTGAGATTGCCCACTTAGAATGCCTAAGTGAGTCTAGTTCAATTTTGATTGGAAATTTTAACCCAAGCCTTTCTACTTCTAGATTAGTGTCCTAATCACTGCTTTGCATATTCTCTATGCAAAACTAGGAAAAACTCCCATCCATGTGGACGATACTCCCTTTTAAAAATTATGTGGCCATTTTCTCTTGCCAAATTTAATTTAAAAAGAAAGAAATACTTGCCAGGAATAAATTAGGTAACATTTGTTACTCTGGCAAGAAACTTGCATGTAAATTGATATTAGCTCACAGATCACTTTTCTAACTGTGGAATATTTAAATGTTATTTACGTCACAACTGGTATCATACTGTATGTGTGTAAGATGCAGCAAGCAAAGGAGATCTGGCATTTAGTTTCCTGGGCTGCTGTTGGTGGAGTTAGATGCTTTCAAAGGGGAGTGCAATCAGGAGTCTTCACTGCACACACATACACACATACACACACACACACACACACACGGTATTCATCTTTGTTTGGGTATTTTCCAGCATCATTAAAGTTGTGCTTTGAAAGTTGGTAGCAACGTTTCAGCAGAATCTCATCTGCCATCATCAGGCTTCTGTATTGTGTTCGTCTGTGAGTCAGACTTTCATAGCCGTTTCAGTTTTAAATTTGGTGCTAGCCAACTGCTGTGCCAGAATGGTTTTTTCTTCATCCTGATTGGTTGGGAGTCTTGGTCTGTGTTTATTGGTCTTGGAGTTTGCTGTGTTCTGCTTGATTGGTGTTTCTAGTTTCTTCTGTCTGTTTTGTGACTTTTTTTTTTTTTTGGTCTTAATTGGCTGGCAACATTGTGTTCCTGTATTGGAGGCTTTTAGTGCAGCTTGGCTCCGAGTAAATGGACAGCTATTATTTATTAGGAAGCTAAGTTTCATCTGGGTGCCTGGTTGGGGTATGTTTGAGCTGGCAGTATCAGAGGGGATCTGTTTGTGCCCAGGTGTTTGCCTGGTTTGTGGTGTGGAGATTTTTTTGTTTGTGAGTGCAGGCTTCCAAATAATTGACAGTCTAGTTTTCAGGTCTTTTTTCAGTCTCTATGACTTCTTTGATAATTCTGTGGCTGGGGTTTTCTATAGTGGCTCGGGTTTGGGTGCCATTGAAGTCAATGCTATGACCTGTTGCTTTCATGTGTTGGACTAGCAAGGAAGTGTGTTCCAGCTTTTTTACTGCATTTTTGTGTTCATCCAGGTGAGTACTTATTCTTCTATTGGTCTCTCCAATGTATGTGGCAGGGCATGTTGCACAGGGGCCTTCATATATGCCTGGGTTTTCCAAGCCACAGAATTATCAGAGAAGCCATAGAGATTGAAAAAAGACCTGAAAACATGAACAGAAGAGATGATTCCACCAGACTGTCAATTATATGAAGTGTGTGTGTGTGTGTGTGTGTGTGTGTGTGTGTGTGTGTGGATCTTTGGTTATTTGGGTTTTCTCCCACGTAAAATTGGAAGTATTTTGGCGATGTTTCGATGAAATCTCATTCATCATCTTCAGGCTTGTGTCTTCGGCTTTGTGCTTCTCAGTGTAATGTGAGCTTGCAGCTGTTTTTTCTTTTTAACTTCCAGTGGGGGTGCGACTTAACTGGGTGGGGGCTTGGCTGTGTTCTGATTGGCTGGGGGGTGTTCTCATTGGTTGGAGGCATGGCTGTGATCTGATTGGTTGGGGGATTGGCTGTGTTCCAATTGGCTGGGGGTGTGTTCTGTTCAGGTGGTGGCTTGGCTGTGGTGGTAGCATTTTGTGTGGCTCTCATGGGTGTGGGTCTTGTGCCTTTTATATATGGGAGGAGGGCTTTGTCGTTCTCTTGTTCTCTATCTTGGATTTTGGTTAGGGTTTATTTTTGGATTAGGTGGGTAATCTTCTTTCTTTGGAATCCATTGGCTGATAGTACATTAGTGAGAGCATGCAGTTTGGTTTTTAGGTGTTGTTCATCAGCTAAGCATTTAGTTTTGGAGATGAGTGTCTTGGCTACGGAATTGATCTGTGCTGGGTGGTGGTGTGAGAATGTGTGTAGATAGCAATTTGTATGTGTTTTCTTCTGGTAGATGGTGTGTCCTAGGGAGCCATTGGATTTTTTTGCATACTAAGACATCTAGGAAGGTAAGTTGATTGTTAGCTTCTGTTTCCATGGTGAATTGTATTTTGGGGAGTAGGCTGTTGAGGTGTGTGGAAAAGAAAACCTAAACAATTTCCTAACACACCTAAACAGCACACACCCCAAAATCAAGTTCACCATGGAAATGGAAATAAACAAACAACTACCATTCCTAGATGTACTAATCTACAAAAGAACAGATGGCACACTGGGACACATCATATACCAGAAGAAAGCACACACCAACCGCTACCTCAACGCCCAATCCCACCACCACCCAGCACAGATAAATTCCGTGGCTAAAACACTAATTACCAGAACCAAACGCCTGGCAGACAAGACACATATAAAGACTGAACTATGCACCCTAACTAAAGTATTGAAAGCCAATGGCTTCCAAAAAAACAAAATCACCAACTTGATCCACAAAAACACACCAAGACATAACAGAGACCTAGAAGATCAACAGACCTATGGAACAGCTGTCTTGCCCTACATAAGAGGTACTACAGATAAAATCAGTAAGATACTACACAGGCATCACATCAAGACTGCCTTCAAAACAGACAAAAAAATAGCAGCCATCCTGAGGAACCCCAAAGATAAAATTGACCTGGAAAACCAAGGCATATACGAAATTCCCTGTACATCATGCCCGGCCACATACATTGGACAGACCAATAGAAGAATAAGTACCCGCCTAGATGAACACAAAAATGCAGTAAAAAAGCTGGAACACACCTCACTAGTCCAACACATGAAAACCACAGGTCACAGCATCAACTTCAATGCCACTAAAACCCTGGCCACTATAGAAAACCCCAGCCACAGAATCATCA
>BLBF01000026.1:24162332-24183125 GCA_015471245.1 Laticauda colubrina
AAGAGTTTCTTTTATTGGGACTTGAGTGAATAGTGAAACCACGTCGATCCATATATATATGGATCTTTGGTTTTTCGGGTTTTCTCCTGCGTAGAATTGGAAGTGTCTAGGCAACGTTTCGATGAAGTCTCATTCATCATCTTCAGGCTTGTTTCTTCAGCTCTGTGCTTCTCAAAGTAATGTGAGCTTGCAGCTGCTTCTTCCTTTTAACTGCTAGTGGGGGTGGTTTGGCTGTGTTCTGATTGGTAGGCGGGTTGGCTGTGTTCTGATTGGCTGGGGGTGTGTTCTGCTTAGGTGGGGGCTTGGTTGTGCTCAGGTTAGTCTTAGTTACTGGGGGATTTGAGCTGGTGAGCTGTGATCTTGTTGTTTGGCTTCGTGTTCGTGGTCGTGCCACATCTTCATGGTGGGTGTCAGTTTCCTTCTTGTATGGGTCAGAGGGGTTTGAAGCGGGTAGTGGTGCAGCTGCAGTATGGTTTTCTGTTCCTGTGTTGGAGGCTTTCAGTGCAAGTGAAAGCCTCCAACACAAGAACAGAGTGTTGCCAGCCAATCAAAGCCACAAAACAGACAGAAGAAACCAGAAACACCAATCAATCAAACTCCAAGTCCAGTGAACACAGACCCAGGCTCCTAGCCAATCAGAATGGACCAGCCTCGAATTTGAAACCAAAAGCTGTGAGACACACATCCATACAGAAGCCTGATGATGGCAGATGAGATTCTGCTGAAACGTAGCTACAATTTTAACACTACAATGATGTGGGATAATAGCCGAGGGAAGCTAAACAGCACATACACACACACACACACACACACACACACACACACACACACACACATATATATATATTAAGTTTTCGCAGGTACTTACATGTGTGCTGTTCGGCTTCCTTCGGGTATTATCCCATGTCATTGTAGTGCTTTTAAAGTTGTAGCAATGTTTCAGCAGAATCTCATCTGATGAAGCCTGATGATGTCAGATGTGATTCTGCTAAAACGTTGCTAAAACTTAAAAGCACACACACACACACACATACACACACACACACGTGTGTGTGTGTGTATCTTTGGTAATTCGGGTTTTCTCCCGCATAAAATTGAAAGTATCAAGGCAATGTTTCGATGAAGTCTCATTCATCATCTTCAGGCTTGTGTCTTTGGTTTTGTGCTTCTCTGAGAAAATTGTTCGAAGATAATTATGGTTCTGAACATGACTTGAAAATGTGGACATTTCTCTTATTCTCACAGCATGCTTAACTGGTCAAGGAAAGAATTTGTATGTTGTAAAAACATTTAAAATATTCCTTTGACTCAATTAGATTTATGGATTATATTTATCTCCAGAGAGGTCTCTTCTTTTCACAGAGGTCAAAATGGAATTCTTCATTCAAAGTAGATTTATAGGCCAAGCATTGTGCTTGCATTGATTGTGTAGCTGTTTGGAAAATGACAGTTTACTTGATGTGGTGATGTCTCTCTGTAGCCTGAAAAAGAATCCATGCAGACCCAAAGAAAGACAAGTATTCGATATATACTGAGGAAAAGGATAACACCGCGTTTCTAATTCTCTTTTACACTTTTAAATTATATATGATAGAAGCCAATAAGTCATGCTCCAGCAAGTGTCTTAAATACTATGATTTTCCTTAAAGAATTATTACCCTGTGTGAATTCTTATTTCTAGAAAGGTAAATGTTTTCATGGTGGCTGTAGTGCAATGTTCTATGATACCAAAATCTGATATTAAAAATGCAAATACCTTTGTAAATAAGCAGGCTTGTGATAAATAAATACCTGTTCTCGGATAACAGATTAACTGAGCTAAAGGATAAATTTCCATCTACTAATGTGGTGTAACTTAGTGTGAAAAGAAAGATAAGTGGTAGATGACACCATGGTGTTCAGGAAACAACAACAACAAAAGCTGGAAGGCTACCTGCTGAAGAAGTACTGTGGTTAATATAATCCTGTCTTGTCAATCAAGTGCAATTTTTGGAACACCTTATTAATAGATCATAATTGGCAGCTCATCTGAAAATTCAGCAACTGGGATGAATGGTCCAGTCATGATAGCAATGTAAAATATGTTGCTACTATATCCCTGCTATAGCTAATAATTTAACCTTAGGTAAAGGTAAAGGTCCCCTCGCACATATGTGCTAGTTGTTTCTGGCTCTGGAGGGTGGTGCTCATCTCCGTTACAAAGCTGAAGAGCCAGCACTTGTCTGAAGATGTCTCCGTGGTCATGTGGCTGGTATGACTAAACAATGAAGGCACACAGAACATTGTTATCTTCCCACCAAAGTGGTCCCTATTTTTCTACTTGCATTTTTACATGCTTTCGAACTGTTAGATTGGCAGAAGCTGAGACAAGTGACAGGAGCTCACTCCATTATGCGGTGCTAGGGATTCGAACCACCAAACTGCTGACCTTTCTGATTGACAAGTTCAGTGACTTAGCCACTGAGCCACCATGTCCCTCCTTAAATTAAATCCATTAATTTAACATTTGATGGATCACTATTCTATGTTGGTCAATGTTTGAAATAAAGTTTTTAAACTTAAACCAGTATTTAACATAACATCTTGTACAAAGTTTGAAAAAGTTATCTATATCTCTATCCCTTGATAGGATGGTATTATGAATTATGAATTCCTTCAAAAACTGATTCCCCATATAGTTCACCTGTGGCTGTCATCCGGCTGTTGTGCTTTGACAGACAGGAATATTTTTTTAGAAGAAAAATTATACCACAGAAAGTATCAATACATATATATGATCAGCATCTTTAGTTAGGTTTTATTTAGCATCAGATCAACAATTCCACATATTTCCATGTTTATCAGGGGTGTCAAACTGATGGCCCATGGGCCGGATGCATCACACACAGGCCGCACCCACTCCAGCTCTGTGAATGGGAAAAATATTGTCAAACATCATGTGGCAGCAATGTGATGTGACAAGTTTGACACCTGTGATGAATGTGCTTACAGACTGTAATATCCAAGTCCTTCCTCCCACAAATCTCATTGATAGTCATCATCACTATTCCTAACCACTTGATGCTGACTACTGATGGAAGCTGCATTGTTTCTTTCCGCTGTTTTAATTTTATTCAATGTGGATCTTCACTAGATTTTATATATTGGAGAATAAAGATCTACTTAGTCCATCACCAGAGTTCAAAAGGATCAGCCCAAAATCTTTTGCCTCTGGTCTAGTCTTCTTTGGTTTTCTATAAAGCAGAATGATAGGCAGTGGTGCAGATGATAGTATCGGTGTGAAATCGTCTTTAAACAGTGGTCATAGGCATTTTTTGTGCATTTTCTCTGTTACGCAATTCCTATCTACCGATGGACTGTATCATTGCTGACATAGTCCAGAAGAGAGACACCTAATGACTAATGGACCAATCACAGCTCACAGCTCCTTGCTCAGCACTTTCTGGTGGTTGTCGAGACTCAGTGCCATTCAGTGTTAGTGGCTGAACCATCATTTTATACACTTTTAATTTTATATGATTGACATACACGTATTACAGACCAGTCCAGCAATCTCTTTCACTTCTTTATACAAATGTACACTTATATGCAAACTAGTCCATATGCTAGTACAGGCACATATAGGAGATTAACCAGCTGCTGTGATAAAAAGGATTTTGGTCTAATGTTTTATACTGTTTAATGAAAAGGACTAGGGTAACATGATAGAAGTGATACAGAAATATCTCAGGGGCTGCTACAAAGAAGAAGGAGTCAAGCTATTCTCCAAAGCACCTAAGAGCAGAACAAGAAGCAATGGGTAGAAACTAATCAAGGACAGAAGCAACCTAGAAATAAGGAGAAATTTCCTGACAGTTAGAACAATTAATGAGTGAACCAGAAGACTTCCAAGGCTCCTTCTAATTCTGTTATTCTGTTATTCCCATGTTCAATCTTTGGATTTCCAATGAATAATCACAAATAGCAAATCTTGGAAAAGCTTCAGCTCAATGCACTATGGAGTGCAACTACTGTCTTCCAAGAGAGACAAGTTGCAATAAACTAATAATCATAACAGCTATCTGAATGCAGAGGGATTTGTTTGAACTTCTTACTGATGTATATTATTCACTTCACCCTCTCTTTCATGGAAGCCCCATGAAAAGAGAATAAGCTTTAGGTGTTAGTTAACTAAACAAATATACTTTAGTGTAGGTCTATATTTGAAGCAGCTTATACTGAAATCTTTGTAAAAGTCATGATTGTGGGATTTATGCAGCTGCAATTCCATTGGATGTGGTAGAATATTTGCACAAAATGTTTAAGATTTAGGAAGGCTTATTTACACAAAATTTATTTTCTCCCACATCAGTTCATGCAATTATGAACTCTGAACTGCTAATAAATATTTTAGTCACCTCTTATTTGTCTTGATTTCTGAAGGGTCTGTATGAGATGGAGAGCCAGCAAGAGACACAGAAAACATTCTAGTTTAAAATTAGTTGTAAGGAAAATGAACAAACAATTGTCAGAAAACTATACAGATGAATTGGAAGAATGAAAGACATGGGAACTTGTTCACCAACTATAATGTGGAGGTACAGATTCAGGATTCTAGATTTCCATGAAAGGAGAAACTTTATTTCCATGGACAGCACCCTGTTCTTTATAGGATATAATGAATATTTTGCTTGTATATAAATACCTCTAAATTATGAGATGATATCATTTTTAGAGGCAGTCTCTTCCTCTCTTGAACGACTTGTTCCTTTAACGCTGAATTTTTTTTTTTTTTTGCCATCTACAGACATGACTTTTATTAACAAGAATAACAGATAATAAATCTGCTTTATCTTTTGTGTGGCAGCCCTTCAACGTTTTATCTTACCTTTTCAAGGCTAATTTGGCTTTTTTTGTTTCCAAATTAATTGTTTTTATTATGCAATATAAAAGAAATACATTATATGCAAATAATATAAAATTAATAATCGTGTTTATACAATAGAAACTCAAAGTTGTAAACATTGTGATTAATGTGAAGTAATGTCTTCATCATAGAAAATTCATGTCAATGTTAAATATGAGAACTTCATTTTTCAACTGTTCTTTCTTAGATTTCCTCCCCTTTAAATACCATCAGTTGTTCTCATTTTGAACATTCTTATTCTGCAATGTATTCCAATTTTGTAGCATCCTACTTTTTATGTTTTAGTTTTAATCAGAAAATATGAAAAATGAATCCTGAAATTGGATTATGTCTCATTTGCCATAGTTGTCATTATGTATTTACATCTGGGATTTTTGAAAACATCATCTTGCTAGGAAATACAGGAATTGAAAGATACCTGAAGGAATGCCTCTTTATTGTCTCAATGTTTTTCTTAAGATTCAATTTGTATTTGTGAGGGTTTTATCATTCCAGGAGACAAAAGAAATATTTTGCTCTATTTCTAATATTGCTTTTTTATCTATTCTGCTATTTTTGCTATTCTGATTAATACATTATTATTTCCATTGTTTGTTTTGACTTTCAGAAATTTAGATGTTCAAATTATCTAACAACAAAACAGAATGATAAGTGTGGGATATTCTCCTGAAGGGAAACATTTTAAATCTTTTTTTTTATAAACTGTTGCTCATTATGTATTTCTTTGAGATCTTGGTCTTCTAGTCATTAGGAGAACATCAACTTTATGTATGGAGAGTTTTCTCATTTCTATGAGCATCTACCCGCAAGTACAAAATGGCTCCCTCACCACAAGCTGGCCTTCCACCTGTCTTTAGACAACATTTTATTTCCACAAGAGGCATATAACGTAATTATTTAATAAGTTGCTTTAGTGGTGGCCCAAAATAGCCAGCAGATTTGATGAAATGTAGTGGTAAGAAATTGGAATAATTGTTTAGATGAACACAAAATCTCTTAGAATAGAAACAGATGATCGGAAAAAAATAATATTAGAACAAAATTTCACCTCCAATCCTCCATATGTGACAAGCAAAGCAGAATTTTCTGGTTCTTGCTTGCTTTCCAGAATGTGTTCCTTTGGCTGCTTTGCAGTGTGATGAACATTTGCCTTTTTTTAAAATCCCAGCTAACAACAGTAGAATTTGCCTTCTTCTCATGCTATTATGAGAACTAATGGTAGTACCATTGATAAATGTAGTTGAGTATTGTCAATAACTGGCAATGGATGACACTGGCAGTGGGAAGGTCTCCAATTTGGAAATTCTGGGGTTGGAAACCGGTTCAAGCCAGGATTCTATCATAAGAGCTGTATTGGTGTGGTGGTTATAATGGAGTACTGTAGGCCACTTCTGCTGTCTACCAGCTTTCTGCAATTTGGCACTTTGAATTTCACTAGCCTCACAGTTGACTCAATCTTCCATTCTTCCGAGGTAGGTAAAATGAGGACCCAGATTGTAGGGGAAAATATGCTGACTCTGTAAACTGCTTAGAGAGGCCTGTAAAGCCCTGTGAAGTGGTATATAAAGGTCCGATCCCACTGGCCAATGGACACAAAATGAATGCATAAAGGACACAGCAAACGAACAAAATTTTTGGGGTGGCTCCATCCGTTGTCATCCGCTCCAAAAAGTGGCAAAAATTTGCATAAACAGAACAGAAAAGAATGGAAAAGAACAGATGTGGGTAGTATGTAGCGGGGATATTAAACAATGTTCGTAGGAAGCCTAGCGGATGAAAGTGGATGGAAGCAGATGCCACCTCCGAAGGGGTTCCGGGAGACAATTTTGAAGCGGACGCATAATGGAAGGGGCAGATGCATAGAAGATGAAGCGGATGCATCACGGATGCCTATAGGAAACAAAGGGGATGCCATGTGGATATATATTGGATGCAAAGGGTTCACTGCGCATGCGTGGAGTATGAATTGCATCAGCTCCGCAGATATAAAAGGATGCAGCACGCACGCAGTCAGCATACAGGGGAAAGACGTACTGCCACATACACAGCAGGAACACCATGGTTTGTCAGTCAGGCAAGAAGAGGAAGCCTGTGCCTACTCGTTCAAGCCCTGGCAAGAAGGCTAGAACCAGCATCCCACCCCCTGACACTGACTTTGAAGCTGCTGCTGCTGCTGCTGCTGCTGCTGCTGCTGCTATGGTGGACCAGCCCCAAGGCCCTCAAAGCCCTGCTGCTGAAGGCCCTGCTGCTGAAGCGCCTGAAGGCCTGCTGCTGAAGCCCCTGAAAGCCCTGCTGCTGAAGCCCCTGAAGACCCTGCTGAAGCCCCTGCCAGAGGGGAGGAAGAGGCAAGGGAAGCAGAAGGGAGAGAGGAAACAGTGCACCGTTTCTGAGGAGCATGAGGATGAGGTGCTGGAATGGCTGAGGGAGAATGAGTACCTCTGGAGAAAGGGCCACAGACTCTATCGGGACACCAAGAAGAAGCAGGCAGCTTGGAGAGACAAGGCAGAGAGCCTGGGATACACTGCAGAAGTACTTCTTGGATGGTGGAAACACATGCACACCTGGTTTGGCAAGCTACATCTCAAGAAATACAGGCAGGACGCTGTCAAGCTCACTGACCGGGAGATGTACGTCATGGCCAAGTGCAGTTTCCTGGAGGATGAGATCCGCCACTGAGGAGCAGCCCCTCTGAGACCCCTCTCCTTCAGACAGCCCACAGACAGCCAGTCCTCTTCCAGCCGGGAGCCAGCTACCCTGTCCAGGCAGGTGTCTTCAGAGGGCCCCAAGGCAGAGACCCCCTTGACAGCTGCATTCCCCATGCCGGCAGATTTGGAGGATCCCATGGAGGATGATGCCCTGCTCTCACAAATGGAGGAAGAATCAGCAGCCACCAGAGGCCAACCCACCCCCACCCCCAGCTCCATAGGATGCAGGCAGAGAGGCAGACTGGAGGGCCAGGACCACAGTGTGCTGTTGGACATCAGGGACACAATGAAGACCAGCACAGAACTTCTCTCTCAGCTGGTCCACAGCGACATACCATCCTCGGACCGGAAGCCCTTCATCACCTATGTGAGCCAGACCCTGAGGGACCTGCCTGAGGTCCAGTACCAGGTGATGAAGCAGAAGATCACAGCACTTCTGCAGAACCCTGAAGGCCCAGCTGAAGCTGCTCCTATCCAGTCCAGGTCTACTCCTCCACCCCAGGCGATGTCACAGCCCTTTCACGGCTTTCAACAGCCCCACACCAACCAAGGCTACGACTACAAGGACTTCCCACAACAGAAGCAGAACTTCCTATTCCAGGCCCAGGTTCGTTGGACACCACAGATGCCACTCCTCACCCACCTGCAAACCAGACATCCCCACTACACTCCTCCTTCCTCCACCCCACAGCCCAGCCCGTCAATGGACAATCTGTCATCAGCCTGCCATCTCAGGTCCTTGATGAAGGGCTTCTCAACCTCACGGGACTGAGTCAGCTCTTGGATAGCTTCCTGAACACACCATCCCCTGTTGTACCCTCAGGGCCAAGAAAGTTAATAAAGGTTATCTTTTTTTGACACACTTAATACAGTTTACTTGGTTTATTTTGCTTATTTAATAAAGTCATAAAGTTAAGAAAGTTAATAAAGGTTATCTTTGCTTAAGACACTTAAGACAGTTTACTTGGTTCATTTTGCTTATTTAATAAAGTCATAAAGTTTACCTAAGACAGTAAATAAAGGTTATCTTTGCTTAAGACACTTGCTTCATTTTTTTACTTAATAAAGTGTTGCTGAAAACTTTGAAAAAATGGTTAAGCCTTTGCATGCTTGTGGGATAGTTAAGGATAGTTGTGGGATAGATAAACCTCCAGTGCAAGCATAGTGGGACTGTATGGTCCACCATCCCAGCTGCCACACATATGGACCTTTTTTATCAATAACAATTTATTCCTTGATCAACACATTTTAAAATAAACAAAGCTCTTTATTAATGGCCTATTCATTGTAGGACCACTCAACATCCATGGCTCAATCTCATCAGTGTTATGCAACAGTCTCAAGGAAGCATCCATGAATCATCTATCATCCTGTCTTGCCACTCCACTGCTCCAGCTGCACCAGTGTCTCAATAGGTTGCGCTGCTTCTTCCCTTCACGTGAAGCTCTGTTGGGGCCTTGTACATCCACAGTGTCTATCAGGTTATGTCCTTGCCTCCATTCACCAGGCTTCATGTCTCCATTTCCTTGTTGATGGTCAACAAGTCTATTCTGCAACATTGGTTAGTAGGTGCGCATGAGATTGTGCAGGATGCAGCAAGCTTCCACGACACTCCTCACAGTCTCTGGGTCATGCTGCATGGTGGTGAGAAGTATCTGGAACCTGTTGGCCAGGATGCCAAAGGCATTCTCCACCACCCGTCTTGCCCTGGACAGCCTGTAGTTGAAGATCCTCTCTTCATGGGTGAGGTATCTTGAACTGTACAGCTTCATGAGGTAGGTTCTGAGGGAGAAGACATCATTACCCACGATGAAGTAGTTGTGTGTAGTTGACATCTTGTGTGTCATTGGGTAGGGGGTCTGGACCTGGAAAACCCATGATGAAGTTGCATTCCAGCCCATCCTTGAGGTCACTGGCGTTGTATACCTGGCCATCTGAAGCTGACCCGTTGCCTGAAGCATCGATGTACATGAAATTGTAGTCATCATCAACTATGCAAAAAGGATGATACTGAAGAAGCCCTTGTAGTTGTAATAATTGGACCCTGAGTTGGGTGGAGCTTTGAAGGCCACGTGCTTCCCATCTATGGCTCCAATGGTGTGGGGAAAGTACCACCTCTGATACCACTCTTCTGCAAGTTTTCTCCAGTCTTGTTCAGTGGAGGGATACTTGAAAAGCTCCTCCATGTATTATTCAATGATGGACTGCACCACTTCTCTGACCACTTTGCTGATGGTGTTGTGTGGCACCCACCATGCATACTGCATGTTTCTGTATGTGGTTCCAGAGGCCAGGTGGCGCAGAGTCAGTGCCACCTTCAGTCCAGGGTCCAGGTTGGGATGGAAGTTGGTGCTAGGCTTGGTCAACCTGAGTCTCAAATGCTCTACAAGTTCATCAAACATGGCTGGTGGCATCCTCATGAAGTGATGGAATGCACGAGGGTCTTCATTCCTCAGCTCCACCATCAACTGGTCATACAGTCCAAACTCCATTCTTCTCACGATCCATCCTCGGACCCACACAGCTCTTGGATGTCTCCTTCTTCTCCTTCTGTATAAAAGTTGAAACAGTCTGAACAGGTTTTGGTTCTGGTGATGAATGAGCGCAGCTATCATATGGACTGTGTCATGATTCATGGTGGAGAGCAATTGATGATGTTGAAGACCAAGACCAAGGGTGAAGAGGTCTGTACACCAGGGCTGCTGGACTCATACTGAGATCCAGATGATTTTCTCCCCCTTTTTATAGGAAATATCGGTTGTCTGCTAGGTGTCCTTCTACATACTCTAGACATACTCCAGACATCCTAAATATATGAGATACACCCCAGATACAAACGTTTTGTCCGTTTTTAATCCTTTATATATGAGATGCATATGCTTATATCCTTTCTATTTCCGTGCTACTAACGCTGTGTAGACGTTCTCTGTACCTTTTGTTTCCTCTCTCTTTCCATTTTCAGCTGCAGCGGATTTGAGTTGAGGGGATGGCCAGAGGATGCAGAGAGTATACAGTGGACGTTTAACAGATGATAACAGACATAGAACGTTTGTTGCCGATATATGTCGCGGATGTACATTGTTCGTGGCAGAAAGTTCATCCGTTAACAAAGTTTTGTGCAGCTCAAAACTTCTTGCACGGATGAAATTTCAGTGGACAGATGCTTGACGGTGGAACGTATGAAACATGTATGCAATGAATACACAACAGATGCATAGCGTTTTCCAACGGATGGCAAGCTTTTTTTAACGTTTTACATTCTCTTTGCATCCATAAGTGCAGTGGGACTGGGCCTTAGTCTAAGTGCTATTGGTATTGGGAATGCCCCCTAAAATTAATATACCAGTAGTGGTTTGACTTAGTTATTGAAATAGGAAGACCACATAAATTTCTTGTTTAGCACAGCACCTTTTATGAATTGCAATAATGAAAAAAGCCTTTGTGATGGAATTTACTTGTCTTTCTTTCTTTCTTTTTTTGAATAATAACTTTGAAAAAGAACATTTATGCCAGCAATCCAAAACTTGAAATATCTGTGCGTGCTGAATTATTTAAGAAAAATAAATAACAAATGAGGACCACTGTGATACACATAGACCCACAAATAAACAGAGAGAGAGAGAGAGAGACAGATAGACAGACTGACAGACAGACAGAGAGAACTAAATAAACAAGAGATTATATTTTCATCAACACCATAATCAGGAGTGGGATTCTAACAGTTCGCACCTATTTGCTAGAACCAATTCTTAACTTTTGAAGCAGTTTGGAGGACTGGTTGTTTGAAGAAATTACTGGCCTAATCCTGTAAGAAAGGCAGGAAGGAAACATTCTGGTGTTGCTTACAGAAACTGCCTCTCCATTAACCCTTATTACATTCTTGGCATGACTAGACTTCCTGTCTCTGGAACTTCTGGAGTTTTTTCCCCTCTTTTGCTGGTACTTTGTTTGTGTGGAGTGACCATTCAAAGTTACAATGGCACTGAGAAAGTGACCATTTTTCACACTTATGACTGTTGCAGCATCCCCACAGTCATGAGAGGCCAGGCGAGGAGATGTGAGTGATGGTCATGCCCAGCCAATAATATGACCACCAAGCCATGTCCATTCAGTCACATGACCACCAAGCCACATCCATCACCTAAGCCACACCCACAGAACCTGTTGTTAAAAATTTGAATCCCAACCCTGACCATAACTGAGAAATGGAGAGGACGTTGGCAAAAATATTGAGTAGACATGATTAGGGTAAGACATATTAATACAGTAGATATTGGAAAAACTGACAAGGTTCAATGTATCCTGTAATATCAACCTGTGGTGAAATTTTAACCAGCAAACTGAAAACCTGAAGCAGACTGAAGTTCTCTGCTGAAATTTATTCAGGAAACAGCAGGGAGAGCCCAGGACTTTTTAACTGAAATGCTTCCACCGGAGCTTTATGTGTTTGTCTGAATAATCAATTGATGCTCTGTAAGAGAGAAATCATTAGCTGCTTTTCAATCTTCATGAGTGGGTATGTGCCATGGATTACAATAGACCATCATTTCATTTATCTGAATTTCACTAAGTGGGTTGAAACAATGCCATTCTTCTCATCATGAAGTCCATGAATGCTATTGGTTTCCAATGATACCTGGCAAGTGGAACACTTATAGAAGGTGTGATGGTTTGTAGAGAAGTTGCTTCTGGAAAAACAGACAAATACCAAAAAGCAAGTCTATGCTTTTACTACTTTAATGGATGCCAGTTTTAAGCTGCTACACAGTTTAGGCTGCTTTCCTAAACATGAATGAATAAGACTATATTTTGTTATTATTTCTGATTCAATGGGCATTGAATTGGGCTTCAAGCAAGCAATAAAAGCTGTATAATGTTTCATGTCCCATCTAAGTAGAAAACATTTTTTCAACTTGAAATATATAAATAGAAGCACAGCTCTCCCAAGAAACAAATTTGTACTTTTATAAGGAACTACCAAAATTTGCTGCATATCATTTGATCTAATCATGAATGAAAGTTACATTTTACGAGCTGTTCATAAACTAAGACTGGAGTATTTTTACTTTTTTGCTTACAGCTTTAATTGTAAAGACGGTTCTTTTTGCATACTGATTTTACACCTTTTTAAAAAATTCATTCTTTGTAAGCTGTGGTTAGTTTAAATTTAGCAGTTAAAGTTGAATCAATGAATTATAGGAACTACAAAATAATTCTATAGACAAGAGAACTGTTGGGTATTCTTTAAATAATTTTGCTCTTTCAGACACTGAATCATTTTGATATATCATTTCTTCATCTCTAATACAATAATAATAGAAAATGTGTACATGAAAGCTGAGAAAAGGCTTCTCCTGCGAAAAGAACAAATTGTTTCCAGAAGATGTGGGGGCTCTAACTCTGAAGGTTTTAAGAAGAGATTGGATAATCATTTGTCTGAAACGATATAGAGCTTCCTGCTTGAACAGGGGGTTGGGCTAGAAGATCTCCAAGGTCCCTTCCAACTCTGTTATTTTGAGTTGTCTCCCAGACCAAATAATCTGGTGTGTGTTATGAATAGCTATTTATCTGACCAGTGTCTGAGAGAGATGACTATAGGGGTGGGATTCTAACAGTTTGCACCCCTTCGTTAAAACCAGTTGTTAACATTCTAAGCAGTTTGGAGAACCGGTTGTTGGAAGAAATTACTGGCCTAATCCTGTAAGGAAGACAGGAAGGAAACATTCTGGTGTTGCTTACAGAAATTGCCTCTCCATTAACCCTTATTACATTCTTGGCAGGACTAGACTTCCTGTCTCAGGAACTTCTCTGAAATTTTTTCCCCTCCTTTGCTGGTGCTTTGCTTGTGTGGAGTGCCCATTCAAAGTTACAATGGCACTGAAAAAAGTGACTTATGACCCTTTTTCCACACTTATGACTATTGCAGCATCCCCACAGTCATGAGAGGCCATGCAAGGAGATGTGTGCTTCGATGTGAGTGATGTTGAGTTGACCATGCCCTGCCAGTAACATGCCCACCAGGCCATGTCCACCTAGTCACATGACCATCAAGCCACGCTAATCAACTAAGCCATGCCCACAGAACCAGTTGTTAAAAAAATTAAATCCCACCTCTGGATGACTGGTATGACTGGTGTGAGACTACTGGGTTGTTCCTACCTCTTTCCATTGTCCTAACTTTTCAAAGACCCACAGTGAGGACCTGCAGTGGGAAAAGGTCAAATCACTTCTTCCAATAGTGAGGAAAAGCTGAGACAAACCATCACCTTCAGCTTTGACTACCGTACGGCTTTGGTTTATACTCAATGTAGAATCTTGTCAGCACATATTGATGGACTTCCAGGCAGGTTGACTTCAGCAAAGCTACAGGTCAATTTGACGCCACTTAAGCTGGAAACCTTTGGACCAATAATGGGTTTTTTTTTCCCCTCACAGTTTCTTTTTCTTCATCTTCTGGCTGAAAGCATTTTGAGGTACACAGTTTACTTCACTGAATCAAACTGAATATTTTTTCCAGTGAAATGAATGATGTTGCCATCATGGACTGAATAGCTTTGTTAAAGCAAATCTGTGTGAACTTCAAACTGGCTTATTTTGCATGCTTGATTTACCAGGTTAACTCCTGTCATTTTTGACTAAAAGAATCACCTTGAAGGTAATAGAAAATGAGAAACCTCTGCTTAAATCCCTGCATATATAAATCTGCATATATAAATTCCATAATCTTCCATCACATGGAGAATTAAACTTAGTGACAGTGCACATTTTTTGCAATATGGTCGTGGGAGGAGCTGGCACAGTTGATGAAGTTTCAGATTGGGAAGGGAGGAAGGAAGAGGAATTTAAACTCTCTTCTTTCTCTTTCTAAAAAAACAAAAAGGAAGGAAAGCTACAGTGCCCAACTTACATGTAAAACTCAGATGCTTATTCAGTCAGCAACTAACACCAAGAAAAGCATAGCAGTTAAAATCAGAGAGATTCAGGGGAAAGGATGCAAGCAACATCCCTTTTAGACATGTGTGCAATGCAGGTGCAAAAGGGTATAGTTCACAATGCTCCACTACCAGTGTGCTGATTTGATGCCTCCCCATGCAAATACTGTTGAAAAAAAAAACATAACAAGTTCATGTGTTTAGAAAAAGGATTAATGTTGTTGGCTCCGTCAATCTCGGGAGATCATGGAAAATTCACATAATGGAAATGGACATGAAATGTGCTGAGTCTGTGGTGGAACCGCTCTCGTCCTTTGCATTCTGTGTGACCGTTTTTCTCACCATCGGATATTTCTTCTTTCCTCAGCTGCCTTGATGATGTTCCTGGTGGCTGTTCGCCAACCTTGGCGATTTGAGGCCATGGTCTCGAGCTGAGAGGGGTTGAATCCGCCAGCTTTAAGATCTTGCTTGCAGACGTCCTTTAGCGGAGAGCTGGGCGTCCAATACGCCTTGTGCCGGTGGCAAGCTCTCCAAAAAGCATGCTTTTAGGTATACGGTCATCGTCCATGCGGATGACATGGCCCAACCAACGCAGGCGTCTTGCTGTCAGCAAGGCATACATACTTGGCAACCCTGCCTTGGCCAGGACGTCATCGTTGGTTATATGATCTTGCCAGGTGATACAAAGGAGTCTGCGGAGGCAACGAAGGTGAAAGGCGTTCAGCCTGCGCTCCTGATGAGAGTAGAGTGTCCATGCTTCACTGCCATAGAGGAGGGTACTCAAAACAACTGCCCGATAGACTTGCATCTTTGTGTTGGTAGTCAGCATAACATTGTCCCACACTCTTTTTTTCAGGCGGGCCATTGCTGCTGCTGCCTTGCCAATCCGAGCGTTCAAATCAGAGTCAAGAGAGAGGTTGTTCGCAAGTGTAGAACCGAGATAGGTGAATTTGTCTACCATCATGAGGGTGTGTTCATCAATGGAGATGCTTGGAGCACCACTGACATCCTGGCACATAACCTCTGTTTTCTTCAGACTGATGGTTAGTCCAAACTTGCTGCATGCAGCTGCAAAGTGGTCAATAAGTCGCTGCAGGGCCTCCTCTGAGTGCACAGCAAGGGCAGCATCATCTGCATAAAGTAATTCTCTGATGAGGACTTTCGTAACTTTCGTTTTGGCTCGCAGACGCGCGATGTTGAATAATCCACCGTTGCTCCTGGTGCGTATGAATACGCCGTCATCAGACTCGTCAAATGCATATGAGAGGAGTAAGGAGAAGAATATTCCAAAGAGTGTAGGGGCAAGAACGCATCCCTGTTTGACACCGTTTTTGATTGGGAAGGGTTCAGAGCACGACCCACCGAATTGGACAGTCCCATTCATGTCATCATGAAAAGACACGATCATTCTCAGAAGCTTGGGGGGGGCATCCAATGTGCTGGAGGAGGGCAAACAGTCCATCTCGACTGACCAAGTCGAAGGCCTTGGTTAGGTCTATGAAGGCGAGATAAAGCGGCTGTCTCTGCTCACGGCATTTCTCCTGGAGTTGTCTTACAGAGAAAACCATGTCGATGGTCGATCTGGCAGCTCTAAAGCCGCACTGTGCCTCTGGGTAGACACGATTAGCAAGAATTTGCAGTCTGTTGAGAAGAACACGTGCGTAGGCTTTACCGACAGTGCTTAGCAGCGATATACCCCAGTAGTTGTTACAGTCACTTCTTTCTCCTTTGTTTTTGTACAGCGTGATAATCTTGGTGTCACGCATGTCTTTAGGTACAGCTCCTTCCTCCCAGCATTGTAGCAAGAGTTCATGTAGGTGTTCCAGGAGAGAGCTATCTTTTGCCATCTTCACTACTTCAGGTGGGATGTTGTCACTGCCTGCGGCCTTGCCGTTGGCTAGGGAATCGATGGCTTTACTAAGTTCTTCCATTGTGGGTGGGGCATCCAGCTCGTCCATTCTGGGAAGTACTCAGGTTTTCTTGAGTGCTGAGTCGGTGACAGTGGTCTTTCTCGAGTAAAGTTCCTGGTAGTGCTCAGCCCACCTTTCCATCTGTTTGCTGCGGTCAGTGATGACTAGGCCTTCTGCTGACTTGAGTGGGGCGATCTGGATTGCGCTTGGACGGTAAGCTTTTTTCATTCCTTCATACATTCCACGCACATTTCCCAGATCGGCAGAAAACTGGATGTTCTGGCAGAGATCAAGCCAGTAATCATTTGCACAGTGCCTAGCAACCCTTTGTGCATCGCTACAAGCAGCACGGAGTGCTGCGAGTGTCTTAGTAGATGGGTCTCTCTTGTAGGCAAGGAGGGCATCACGCTTCACAGCTATTACGGGTTCGATCACAGCAGCTCATGCCTCAAACCAGTCTTCTTGTTTCCTTTGTTTTCTGCCAAAAGTATCGAGAGCAGTCTGGAACATAGCCTCACGGATGTGGTTCCACCTCAACGTGACACTATCTGTTGGACAGTCTTCCAGGGCGTCATTGATGGTTCTGGCAAAGCGTTCATGTAACTCAGGTATAGTGGTTCCGACTGTATTGATGTGAGGCCAGGGCTTCTGCTTCAATCGGTAAACATGTTTGGGGAGGAGGCGTATCTTGCTGGCGACCAGAGAATGGTCTGTGTCACAGTTGGCACTGTGGAAGCTGTGCGTAACAAGCACTTGATTCAGAAGTGATCTTCGAGTGATGATGTGGTCTAGTTGATGCCAATCGCGAGACCTGGGATGTCTCCACGACACCCTATGGTGGGGCTTAGTCGGGAAGAAGGTGTTGGTGACACAGAGGTCGTAATAAGAGCAGAGCTCGAGTAGACGCTGGCCGTTGTCATTCAACTTGCCGACACTGAAGTGGCCCAAAGAAAGGGGCCAGGAGGTGTGGTCCGCTCCCACCCGGGCGTTGAAGTCACCCAGTAGAAACAGGTGCTCCTCTACAGGGATCTGCTGTATCGTCATCTCAAGTTCCCTGTAGAACAGGTACTTTGCCTCTACTGCAGAACAGAGCGTTGGGGCGTAGACGCTGAGGATGTTTGTCGGTCCGGATGAGGTGTTGAGATGGAGTGACAGGATTTGTGGTGTGCCTGAGGATGGTGCTTCTATAGCTTCTATGAGGGAGTTCCGGACAGCAAATCTGACTCCATGGAGCCTGTGCTCATGTGGTTTCTGCCCATGCCAAAAGAAGGTGTAATCTCTTTCCTTTATACTGCCGACACCAGGGAGTCGTGTCTCCTGCAGTGCGGCTATGTCAACCTTTAATCGCTTTAATTCACGATTGAGGATAGCGGTTTTTCTGAAATCATCAATCTTTTGGAGGTCGGAAGATAGGCCAGGACTCATCGTTCTCACATTCCATGTTGCCAGTTTCAGCACTGGCGGCTTTGATTTCTTAGTATTCGTAATCGTTGGTGCAAAGTATACAGTCCGTTTTTCGGCTTTTGGCCTACACTCCAGGCACCCACTGAAGTAGGCGGACCATGGCGGGCCAGGACCATATTGACTGGGGGCTGCCAAGCTTGAGGCGGGCGGTAGCTGGCCAGTGGAATCCTAGAATTCCTCCCACCGACAGGAGACAGCCCAAGGCGTCCAAGCTGACGCCAATATGCTTGGACTTTTAACCGGTATCTGCTGTCTCCCCGTGTTGAGCTGCCGCAGTGCAGCACTGGAGTGACCTTTCCAGGACGCGAGCCTGGGCAGAATATATGGAGGACCTGAGAATGCCCAGTCACCAGGACCCCCCTCTCTAACCTTGCTGACAGGATCCAACGGAAAGGCATGCTGATACAGTTGGTGCCTGCTTGGCTGCAGGAGTTGCCGGAAGACCTTGCAGTGCAGAGATCAACCGCCTACGGGGCTCCACTCCGGATTTTCTTTCAGGGTTTACTCCCTTAGACTTTCCCGTGTGCAGGTGATGCACAAGGCAGCGGAGGTTTGTAATCAGGATTTTCCTTCTCCTAGACGGGCTACCTTACAAGGTTGATGAGCCCCGTCTGCCCGAAGCATCTGGTTTTCAGGCGCCAGAGACCCACCTTTCACCCTTTTCCTATCAGTAGAAGCAGTTTCGCCACACGCAGGCTAGGAGTTGGACTTGTTGTCAGAGGCTATTTGAGCCGCACGCCATTGGGAGCATTTTATAAGCAATGGGAGCTTATCCCCAGTGCCACTCCCGGCTAGGGACAAGGCCCATTAGCAGTGGTGGGATTCAAATAGTTTTACTACCAGTTTGGTGGGCGTGGCTTGGTGGGCATGCTTTGCCTAACACCGGTGCAGCTGAGACTGAGGCACCAGCTGAGACTGAGGCACCAATCAGCTGAGAGGATAAAGAAGAGAATAGTGCAGGGCAGGTGGGAAGGCCAATCTTGTGCTTTTCTCTTCTTTTTCTTCTCAGCTGATTGTGGAAGGATTTTTGTCCTCCTTTCGGCTGAGCGCTGGAGGCTCTTTTTTACTACTGGTTCGGCTGAACTGGTCCAAACCGGTAGCATGCCACCATTGGCCACTAGTAATCACTTAGAAAACCAAACAAAAATTCAGAATCTGCTTGCTTTATCATCAAACAAGGACAATAGAAAAGGGACCCACAATATGTTCTTGGTTCTCTTCATTCAGCTTGATGGAGTAGATGTGCAGTTCTCCAGGCAGTCCTCAACTTACAACAGTTCATTTAGTGACTGCTCAAAGTTACAATGGCACTAAAAAAATGACTTATGACCATTTTCCACTCTTATGACCATTGAAGTATCCCTGTGGTCATGGGATCAAAATTCAGATGCTTGGCAACTGACTCATATTTATGATGGTTGCAGTGCCTTGGGGTCATATGATCAGCTTCTGACAAGCAAAGTCAATGGGAAAACCATATTCACTTAACAACCGTGTTACTATACTAACTGAACAACTATGGCAAGAAAGATCACAAAATAGAGTAAAACTGACTTAACAAATGTTTCACTTAGCAACAGAAATTTTGGCTTCAATTGTGGTCATAAATTGACGATTACCTGATGTGTATTATACTCCCATTTCAGGTAAAAAAAAATTTCCACTTGAAATTAAAACCACACACAATTTGTGCTCTTCCTGATTAAACTAAAACCCTTGATTCCTAGAATTTTTAATCTTCCTTGACATGAATAATATGCCTACCTATTGCAATGACTCAATAGATCTTTGACGAGTGTATTGGCTCTAGGAGATATTTGAGAAGTACCAAAAGTGATTCTTTTAAAATGTCACTTCAAGCTAAGGATTACATTTATAGCCCACAATAAATATTTGTAATTTTAATGTGTTGCTTTCCAGGAAAATTTATTTCATGACTTCCTCTATTTGAAGAGGTGTTTCTTTGAAAACACTGTTTCTTTTGCAGAACAAGTTGTAGATGTTGTGGCATTGCTCTGGCAAAATGATTTCCATAAAGAAAGCAGAATGCAACAAAAGGGAATGTATATAAAGATTTAATGCATCCAACGTTTGAGTATACAGTGAATAACTGCCATTCTGGAGAGTTATTGGAAAGAAAATCTCTGTTGAGAAAAAACAACAACAAATTTAGACTACCTGTTCAGTTCGGGTAATTTGCTTTCCTGTGAGTTTTTTTTTCAAATATAGCTATATAACCATTTTCCCTAGCCTTATTGATTTTGTGTGTCATTTTGTACAATGATATAATGCAGCTGAGTACATGGGCCCACACACATACATGCGCAGAAGGGTGCAAATGCTGGCATCATTTGTCATCCTGAATCACGTTGCCTGCTTTTAGTGTGCAGGATTTCAAGGGGAGTGATATTTTCAATCTAAATGCCAAGCATGACGGCAATAGAAAGAGACAGATCAGGGAGAGAGAAAGGTATTTGCTCCAAATACCAAAGGTTTAAGTTGTAAAAGTGGGGTACGACCTTCACTTCCTTGCATTGTTCACTTCCACAACTATAATGGACTATAAATAACAAATAGTTTATGTAAAGTTATAATTCTTGATTGGTCTAATGAACAGATTGGCTTGTTTTTGTTCTGAATGGTCAAAGCTACACACAGGGGCCATTTTCAGATGAAGTCAAGCAGTCCTTTGTTTAATCCTTTTGTAGATAAAAAGGAAGCAGGAAGAAAAGTGATGAGGACAATTGGAAATAAGATGGATGTCCAATCACACTTGGCCAATAAAGAATTCTCTTCTCTTCTCTTCTCTTCTCTTCTCTTCTCTTCTCTTCTCTTCTCTTCTCTTCTCTTCTCTTCTCTTCTCTTCTCTTCTCTTC
>BLBF01000026.1:24188924-24232873 GCA_015471245.1 Laticauda colubrina
AAAGCCCCTGTCACACTGAACCAATGGATGCAAAGAGGATGTAAAACGGACAAAAAAGCTTGCCATCTGTTGGAAAACGCGATGCATCCGTTGTGTACTCACTGCGTACGTCTTTCATACGCTCTATCCGTCAAACATCCGCCTACTGCTATTTCATCCGCTCAAAAAGTTTTGAGCTGCACAAAACTTTTTTGAGTGGATGAACTTTCCGCCGCATATGATCTACATCCCCGACACATACGGGCAACAAATGTTCTACATCCGTTGTCATCCGTTACACGTCCGATGTATCCTCTCGACATCCTCTGGCCATCTGCGCAACTCACATCTGCTCGAGCAGAAAGCAACTCACATCCGCTCCAGCGGAAAGCGGAAAGAGGGAGGAAGTGAAAGGTACGCGGAACATCCACACAGCGTTAGTAGCATGGACATAGAAAGGATGAAAGCGGATGCAGCTCGGATATAAAGCTTTAAAACGGACAAAACGTTCGTATATGGGACGTATCTCAGATATTTAGGATGTCTGGAGGATGCCTAGAGTATGTGGAAGGACAGCTAGTGAAAAACTGATATTTCCTATAAAAAGGGGGAGGAAATCACCTGGATCTCACTTTCAGTCCAGCAGCCCTGGTGTGCAGACCTCTTCAGCCTTGCTCTTGCTCTTCCACATCTTGCTCTTGCTCTTCCACATCATCCATTGATCTCCACCATGGATCATCGCACACTCCTTTTGGCAGCCGCCATCATTCAACACCAGAACCAAACCCTCTTCAGACTGTTTCACCTTTTTTATGCAAAGAGAAGAAGGAGACATCCAAGAACTGTCTGGGTCCGACGATGGATTGGGAGAAGAGCAGAGTTTGTACTCTATGACAAGCTGATGGTGGAGCTGAGGAATGAAGACCCTTGTGCATTCCAGCACTTCATGAGGATGCCACCAGCCATGTTTGATGAAGTTGTAGAACATCTGAGACCCAGGTTGACCAAGGCAAACACCAACTTCCGGCCCAGCCTGGACCCTGGACTGAAGGTGGCACTGACTCTGCACCACCTAGCCTCTGCGACCACTTACAGAAACATGCAGTATGCCTGGAGGGTGCCATACAACACCATCAGCATTGTGGTCAGAGAAGTGGTACAGGCCATCATCGAAGAATACGTGGAGGAGCTCCTCCAGTGTCCCACCACTGAAGAAGGCTGGAGGAAAGTTGCAGAGCAGTGGTATCAGAGGTGGAACTTTCCCCACACCGTTGGAGCTATAGATGGGAAGCATGTGGCTTGCAAAGCTCCACCCAACTCGGGGTCCAATTATTTAAACTACAAGGGCTTCTTCAGCATCATCCTCTTTGCCAGGGTTGATGCTGACTACAAGTTCATGTACATCGATGCTTCAGGCAACAGGTCAGCTTCAGATGCTCAGATATACAACGCCAGTGACCTCATGGGTGGACTGGAATGCAACCTCATCATGGGTTTCCCAGATACAGATCCCCTACCCAATGACACACAAGATGTGCCCTACTTTATCATGGGTGATGACGCCTTCTCCCTCAGAACCTACCTCATGAAGCCCTACACTTCCAGATACCTCACCTGTGAAAAGAGGATCTTCAACTACAGGCTGTCCAGGGCAAGACGGGTGGTGGAGAACACCTTTGGCATCCTGGCCAACAGGTTCCAGGTACTTCTCACCACCATGCAGCATCTCCAACAGATCATGAGGAGCATCGTGGAAGCTTGCTGCATCCTGCACAATCTCATGTGCACCCACTACCCAGTGTTGCAGAACAGACTTGTGGACCACCAACAAGGCAATGGGGACATGGAGCCTGGTGAATGGAGGCAAGGACTAAACCTTCTAGACACTGTGGATGTGCAAGGCCCCAACAGAGCTTCACTTGGAGGGAAGAAGCAGCGCAACCTATTGAGACACTGGTGCAACTCCCCAGCTGGAGCAGTGGAGTGGCAAGACAGGATGGTAGATGCTTAATGGATGCTTCCTTCAGCCTGTCTCATCACACTGATGAGATTGTGCCATGTATGTTGAGTGGCCTTACAATTAATAGGGCATTACAAAGAGTTTTGCTTATGCTGAAATGTGTGGATCAATGATTAAATTGTTATTGATAATAAAGGGCTGTATGTTGGCAGCTGGGAGGGTGCATACAGTCCCACTATGCTTGCACTGGAGGTTTATCTATCCCACAGCTATCCTTGCCCATCCCACAACTATCCATCCCACAGCTATCCTTCCCCATCCCACAACTATCCATCCCACAGCTATCCTTCCACATCCCACAGCTATCCATCCCACAGCTATCATTACCCATCCCACAGCTATCCATCCCTCAGCTATCCTTACCAATCCCACAGCTATCCTTACCCATCCCACAAGCATGCAAAACCTTTTTTCAAAGTTTTCCCCAACACTTTATTAAGTAAAAAAAATGAACCAAGTGTGTGAAGCAAAGATAACCTTTATTAACAACAAACTGTATGACTTTATTAAAAAGCAAAATGACCCAAGTAAAGTGTCTTTAAGCAAAAATAAGGTGAGCAGGTAACAACAACTCTGAGGCATGCCCATGGTCTCAGATGTAAAGGGGCCAGGGACTGTGGAGGTGGCTGTTGCTGGAGTGCTGGTCTGAGGCGCCATTGGGGTGCCTGGCCCCGAGAGTACAACAGGAGATGGTGTGTGCAGGAAGCTCTCAGAGAGCTTACTCAGTCCTATGAGGTTGAGAGGCACTTCCTCAAGGACCTGGGATGTGGGGCCCAACACTGATGACAGATGTTCTGAGGTAGGGCTTGGCTGTGGGGTGGAGGAAGGAGGAGTGTAGTGGGGCTGTCTGGTCTGCAGTTGGGTCAGCTGAGGTATCTGTGGCGTCTGTGGCATCTGAGGAACCTGGGCCTGGAATGGGAAGGGCTGCCTCTGCTTTAGGAAGTCCTGGTAGTGGTAAGCTTGGTAGGCGAGGGGCTGCTGAAATCTGTGGAAGGGCTGTGAGATCGGCTGGGGTGGAGGAGCAGACCTGGAGTGGGTAGCAGCAGGTTCAGCTGGGCCTGGAGGGTGGTGCAGAAGAGCTGTGATCCTCTCCTTCATCTCCTGGTACTGGGCCTCGGGCATGTCCATGAGGGTCTGGCCCATGTACATGATGAAGGGCTTGAGGTTGGAGGATGGTATGTCAAAGTGGACCAGCTGGGAGTGGAGATCTGTGCTTGCCTTGATTGTGTCCATGATCTCCCAGAGTCTGAGGGAGCTGTCTGAGGGAGAGTGTTGACAAAGGGACTGCTCCTCGGTGGTGGATCTCACCCTCCAGGAAGCTTCACCTGGCCATTACATAGGTCTCCCAGTCAGTTAGCTTGATAGTGGCCTGTCCAGATCTCTTCAGGTGCAGCTTGCCATACCAGGTGTGCATGTGCTTCCACCACCCCAGGAGGACATCTGAAGTGTAGTCCAGGCTCTCTGTTTTCTGTCTCCACGCTGCCTGCTTCTGCTTGGTGTCGCAATAGAGCCTGTGGCCCTTCCTCCACAGGTACTCGTTCTCCCTCAGCCATTCCAGCACCTCCTCCTCATGGTCCTCGGAAATGGAGTACTGTTTCTTCTCCCCCTTCTCCTTGCCTTGCCTCTTCCTCCCTCTGGCAGGGGCTTCAGGGCCTTCAGCAGCAGGGCTTTGAGGGCCTTGGGGCTGGTCCATCACAGCAGCAGCAGCAGGAGAAGCAGCAGCAGCAGCAGGAGAAGCAGTAGCAGCAGCAAGAGAAGCACCAGCAGCACCAGCAGGAGAAGCAGCAGCAGCATCAGGAGAAGCACCAGCAGCAGCAACACCAGGAGCACCAGGAGCACCAGCAGTAGCAGCTGCACCACCAGCAGCTTCAGAGTCAGCGCCAGGGGGTGGGATGATGGTTCTGTCCTTCTTGCCAGGGCTGGCAGGAGTAGGCACAGGCTTCCTCTTCTTCCCCATGGTGTTCTCCCAAGATGTCTCTGGCAGCAGGTGTTTCCTCTGAATGGTGACCTGCTTGCGAGCTGCCTCCTTTTATATCCATGGAGCTTATGCAATGCATCCTCCCCGCATGCGCAGTGAATGCTTTGCATCCGCTACGCATCCGCTATGCATCCTATAGGCATCCATGATGCATCCGCATCATCCACTACGCATCCGGTCCTTCCGCTACGCATCCACTTCGCTGTTCTCCCCCAGAAGCCCTGCGGATGTGTCATCTGCTTCCAACAGCTTTTATCTGCTAGGCTTCCTACGAACGTCTGCTTTACATCCCCGCTACATCCTCCCCACGTCCGTTCCTTTCCGTTGTTGTCCGTTCTGTTTATGCAAATTTGGGGCACTTTTGAGAGCGGATAACAATGGGTGGAAAATTTGCTCATCCGCTGTGGCCTTTTTACATACGTTTTTCATCTGTTGGCCGGTGTGACCTAGCCTTAACTAACTGATCTACTACCAAAGTAACAAAACAACTCCTTCAAGAGAAGCTATGTAAGAACATTAGTCAGATGAGCCAAAACAAATTGTTGTAACCTGGAATGTCAGAAAGAGGAAACAGTTCATATTCTGTACAACTTCTTTCAAGATTCCAAAATGGATACACAGACAACTTTAACATGAAGTGCCTGATCACACTACTTGCTATAGCACACCAGTATAAGTTATGAAATGGATAACAGTACCAACATAAAAAACATATCAAACCCCCCCCCCCAACAGACTGTTGAAACCACACAGTATTGCCATAGAACCACAAACCAAGTAAAGCCCTCTAAAACATCTTCAGTAAATCAAAAGACCCAGTCAACCAAAAAGAAAAAACAGGAGTTATCTACAACATACACATGCATATAATCACTCTGCATTTTGGCACCAGACTAGCAAAGTACATTCATAAATACCAGCTAACAAAAGAACATGATAAAAAAATCTCCAATCTCTCAATAAAATCCTTAAACTCTCAACATGGACAAGGTTAACCACAGTTTCTACTAGGAAATTAGCATCTTAGATCAAGCCAAACCTAAACCTGTTAGGAAATTCCAACAATCTTGACAATCAGGGAGATCAATCATCAATAGTCACATAGAGATAAATCCACCATTCAAAAGATACAATGAAAAAAAACGTGGAAAGGAAATACAGATTTTAAGATAAGGGGATTGCTGAAGCTATTACTTGAGACTCAGATCCCTGTTTCCAGTTGCCAAATCCTGCTTTGTAGATAGGGTTGCCAAGATTCCAAATTCCCTTATTGTTCAGCTTATTCCTCTTTGGACATTGATTGTTACATAAAAACTATGCTGGCTATATTTTACATCAATAATAATAGCACTTACAGTGCTTTACAGTTCTCTCTTTACAAAGTCAACACATTGCCTCCAATAATCTGGGCCCTCATTTTACTGACCTTGGAAGGATAGAAAGCAGAGTCAATTTTGAGCTGGTAAGAATCGAACTGTTAGCAGTGAGCTGAATTAACTTGCATTACTGCATTCTAACCACTGTGACACGTGGCTCTTATAAGTGTTTCATTGTGTTCTTTTCTTTCCCATTTAGTGATATACTTCAGTATGTCTGAAGATAGCTAAAGCAGAAGTAAATTTAGTAGAAATCATCTTACAGTTCTCAAGAAAGTTTCCGCGGCTGCCATTTTAGCTTTACTCATGGAAGCCTGATGAAATAGCATGGCTTTGCAAAGGAAAGGAGTGATTACTATACATGAACATATAAGTAGCTTTCAACATCTAGTTCAAGAATCCAAATAAAACTTCAGGTTTTTTTCCGTTTCTGAAAATCCTACTGTTTATTGAATATGCTAATTCTGACATTCCCAGATACCCAGACATTTTATAGACTTAATAATTAAACAATAATTTCCCCAGCCAAACCCTAACTTCTCATGTAGTCCATGTAGACAAACTTACTTGGTTATAAGGAACCATCTGCTTTAACTCCACACTTCCTACTGTGTCCTTGAAAAGGTTTCAGGATCTCACAGTCTTCAGTGGAATTGTTGAAGTTTCGTTTCTCCATCTAACCCATTCTAAAGCAACCCCTCCTTCTCCTAACTTTAATGGCAAGTTGAAAAGAAGAGGCACATAGTTACCAAAGTTTCATACTTGATAGTAGCTTCATGAAGTGCACTAGTTCATACTAAAACACTAGTAGGTTTTCAGATGTAAAATACCTTGCTGCCTCCTTCAGCTTGTTTCTACCTATTTCAGCCTTTGATGGCAGAAAGAAAAATAAATAATAAGTTTTTTTTTATATATATTTTGAAAACATTTCTTTTGCTGAACAATGTAGTTCCAGGTTTTTACATTTCAATACAAACATGGCCTTGATTACATATTCTTTTATCAGAATCAATTTCATATCATTTATATTCATCACAATTATATTCATTTCCAATTTGTATCATAGCTTATTTCATTTTTCTTTAAACATTTTCATATCTTATTTTAAAATGGTATCTAAAATTCTTGTTTTATGTCTATATTCATTATACTTTTATCTGTCACATTTGCAATATTATCACATACCATGTTTCTCACATAATCAGGCCGGGCCTTATTTTTTTTTTGACCCCCGAAAAAACAGCTAGGCCGTCTTTTCGGGGGTGACTTAATTCCCCCCCCTTGCATTCTCGGGTGGCAGGCGGTGACAGCTTGGATGTTTGGGAGACCTTCCGCCACCGTTGCTTTCCCTTCTCCCTTGCTGCAGCCTCCTCCTCCTCAGCCGCAGCACAGATGTTGACCTTATGGGGAGAGAGAGAGAGAGAGAGAGAGAGAGAGAGAGAGGGAGAGATCCTCTCGGGCAAGCACTTCCCCCGCAGCCCTCTGCACGAAAGGAGGACCCGTCGGCCAGGGTGGGTAGGGGAAACCAAGCTGCCAAGACTCCCTCAGCGGATGCTCCCAAAGGAGTCAGTCGGAAGCGGCGTGGCTAGGCTGGCCATGGAGGCACTTGGTGCAGGTGCCTCCAAAAGTAGGAAGGATGGGGTGGAGGGTGCAAACCTCGGTCATTCTCCCCGTGTCGGGCTAAGGGTGGTGGCTGTTTCCGCTGCGAGTGGCTCGGAACTGCTGCTGCTGCTCCGCAGCCGCCCGCCTGTTCACCTGGCCTTTCTTTGAGGTGGAAGAGCTCACTGGGCTGAAGGGACCGGTGTGTCAGAGGCGCGCAGTGTAGGGAGGTCAGGGAGGAACCGAAGAGGCCCCGGGAGATTCACCTTCCCACGTGGGGTTGGGCTGCCCTCTCGGGCAGGGGAGGCTTTGTTGTAGTATGGTGTCATTTTTAAAATAATTCGCTTTACCTTCAAAAGCAAAGGGAAGGCGGCGATGGAAACACTTGAAGCCAAGTGTCTCCTCAGGGTTCTGGTTCCAGGGAAGAGCCCTGACTGGCCACACATGGCTGTGCCAAATGCCGAGGCGTTGCTCTAAAAGGGAGAAGGGAAAGCAACGGTGGTGGAAGTTCTCCCGATATGAAGTGCCCCACCAATGCAGGCAGCACCATATGCGGGCATGCAACAAAAGGACTTCCTAACAGCAACCCCCCCCCCCACCATTCCCCCTCCCATTTCATATGTTTAATATGGGCCTTAATTTGGGGGGAGGGGCTTAATTTGATTTTATGACAATAAAACATGGTGGGGCTTCCTATTGGTGGAGGCTATATTGTTGGAGAAACACGGTACTTTTATTTCATACACTATTCAATTAATTTCATCATAGTTCTAATAATTCAAGAAAAATTTTACTCCCTTTAATTATCAATTCGAGTGTGCCACCCTAATGGCAGGAAATATTTGTGCAACTTTTAGTTGCTGATATTTAGTCCTATAAAAACATAACAGTTCTCTTATGTTAGGTTTTCTAACATTCAGACATGTTCAGGGAATTTTCAATTAATGTCAATTTTACACTTGCAAATCTTCTCTTCAGGAATGTTGGCTTTGGAGCTGCCTGGTCATATCAAGGTCAATGTTTTACTCCTTTTCTAGACTAATTCTCATTTCAGAATTCTTCACAAAGCCATGTCTGGAACCTGACCAATATGAACAGTTTTTTTTTTAAAAAAACTGAACAGTAGATGAGGCAGAGTTGGTTCAAATCGTAAGCTTGATTCTCTAAATACTAAGATTTTTTTTTATAGACGGACAAGATGTGTTTTTGTTTTTGAAATCCTTTGAGGGACATCAACCAGATATAATTAAGCAGCTGAAAATCTATTTTTAATTTTTCACTGAGTAGTATGCTTATCTCAGGAAAAAAAAACAATAATGGTCCTAATTCCCATTAGTATTTCTTATGAATGTTAATATATTGTGCTATCATCTGCTATGATTAGACATGAAGCAGAATCTTTATCCAGTATCTAAGTAAGGAAAATAGCATTTGTATATGTAATTCATGTTAAGAAGTGAATAAACCATGGAAATAAGCATTTTTAAAAATTTCTTTTATTTCAGTCCTAATTCTTGACACATTTCACTGTTTACATTTCCCTAGTTACTGCCTGTCCTAGTTGTAACTAATTAACTATTCTATTGAATTAATTAAAACTTACTTTTCAACAATGACAATTAGAACTAAAACCTTAAATTAATATGCTTTAAACACTCAACTGATATCTTGCAACCTTTATTGTTCTTCATAATCACACTGGTGTTCTTGTCAGTACTTATTTATCAAAGCTCCTTTTTATTCATTTGTCCCCTGCTTGCAGATAAGTTTTACATAAAGTGTACCTAACTTTCCTATAAAAAAACATAAAAACTGATCTCTGTCCCTCTCTCAATCCCCCCTCCCTCCCTCCTTCCCTCCCTCCCTCCCTCCCTTCCTTCCTTCCTTCCTCTCTAACTGAATACATAAATTCAAATTGAAAAAATTCTACCCATGTACTTATATAACACATTTAATATTAACCTGTTATAAATATTTAGGATTATTCCAAATATCCTTTCTTGACTCTCTTTTGGATCTGCTTATATTAAGACCTTTCAGAATATTCAGATTTTCATCTTCAGCTCACCTGTTCAGATGAAGCTCCAATTGCAACACATTTTTATATTTTTCTAATACTTCATTGATCTATAATTTGGACATGTTATGTAAATATTTCTGGAGAAGGTTCTAATGCTCTAAAGTTGAAGGAAATGTATTGTGTATGGAACTTGGTAGGCTCCAAGTTCCCTATTCTGATTGGCCGAAAAGACCGTTCTTGGATTGGCCATTAGAGAACCAATCTGATTGACCCGCCTGATGGCGGGAACACTTAAAGTAGTGTCATTGGCCAGAAGCCGCGAGCAAGCCGCTATAAAAAGGGCTGCCGCAGCTTGGGCTCTTGTTCCGTTACCATTGCTTACTGAGTTAAATAAAAGAGTTGTTGTTGGAACCCGGTCTCGTGCAACTTATTTCCAAACAGAACAAAAGGAATTTGTCTTGGTGCATATGCTCTCAGTGCTTTGTTTAGCAGAGTGATGGCGATTGGGAAAAAACTGTCTTTGTGTCTAGTTGTTCTGATGTGCAGTGCTCTATAGTGTCATTTTGAAGGTAGGAGATGAAACAGTTTATGTCCAGGATGTGAACGGTCTGTAAATATTTTCGCAGCATTCTTTTTGACTCATGCAATATACAGGTCCTCAGTGGAAGGCAGGTTGGTAGTAATTGTTTTAAATATGCAATTAGAGTTATAGCTATAACTATAGCTAATATTTTTTTTCCTTTGCAGTACGGATAAAGTTTTTAGTGACTTTTCCTTATAGGGAACCTTTAACTTCATATTTGTTCAAAAAGCATGTTTTAAAACAAACCACAATTTGCATTTCCTTCTTCAAGAAAAAATTGACAGGCCTTCTTAGGCTGCAATTTGAGAGGGTCTGTTTCCAGTACATTAACTTAAGTCATTTCAAAGTACAACGTGACAGAAGTCAAATTAATTCAATTTGTGCCAAAAGAAAGGACCCATTATACATAAGAACTTAATATACAAAAATGGGTGTCTTTCTTATATAATATTAATCTTTAGTATGTCTGTTCATTCGCTGACATATTCAGTGCAAAACAATGATGTATTCGGTGCAAAATAGGATCATTGCTCTATGTCAATATATCTTCCAGTAGACTAAGGAAAACTATTATGATTTAAAGTAAAAGGATAAAAAGAAGGAAAGAACATAAAACTTTGGAGAACTGACCATTTTGCAGGATCCAATCTGGGTCAGACATTTAGTGTCTGAGATTTCAATCTCATTCTGGAATCCATCCTCAGGGAACTTCTCTCTAGCAGAGTGTGCTGGAGAGAAGTTCCCTGAGGACAGGCTCCAGCATGAGTCCAAAAGTTCAGAAAACTAAACCTATGATCCCTGTTACCAACCCAGACTGGATCCTGTAAAATTATCCTGGAACATATATATTTGCCTTCATTCCTGGTCATTTTATTATATAGTCACTATTACTATTCAATACTTCCATCAATCAAAACCCCGTTCCTAAGAGGCCTGTAAGGAGCGTGCATCAGCGCACAATTGTTCCTACCATCCCTGTCCTATTGTCCCCAATTATTTGTACCTATTTCATGTATTTATACTTATGTTTATTCTTATTTCCATTATATTGTAAGCGTTTGACAAATCAAATAAATAAATGAACGAATAAAATTTTTCCATGAACTCATACAACTGCAATCAACAACAAATAACGAAAAGTTATACAGCTGTTTACAAAAAAGAATTGGGCAAAACACACTTTTTACATCTGACCATGTTCATTTTCCTTTTAATATAGATAGTGGCAGATTTCGGCTCACTGGTGCCCTAAGCACTGACAAATCTTGGTGCCCCCCACCTTTGTACATACAATTTTTGTTTTACAAATCTTCATTTTTTTTTCTTTTTCAAATTTGTGGTGCCCCTTTTGGGTCTGGTGCCCTAAGCACATGCTTAGTCTGCTTAATGGTTAATACACCACTGACTATGGAGTAGTAATTACATTTCTAGAAACATGGTTACTTATAATGAGTCACTTTGCTTACAGTATGTTCATATTCCTGTGCTTTCTTGAACAATTTTCCAGAATCAGATTCACTGTGGTATATGTGCTTTTGTTTTGTTTCATATTTATCTTTCATCTTCATGGTTCCCAACCGTTTCTCAGATTAAATGCAAGCTTCTGAACAAAAAAGGGTTGCCCATTCCTGGTCCTGCTTCTTTTAAAAAGATATTTATGTACATATTTATATATATATATGGGTTTTTACACTCATGATTTCATCCTAATTGATGTGCTTTGGATATTAAAAAAAAGGTGAAGGAATCTCTGTGGATTTTACTCTGCTAGTCATTTCTGATTATAGGGGGGGGGGTGCTCATTTTCATTTCAAGATCATTTAGGCAGCTCTGTCTGAAGATATTTCCTTGGTGTGTGGTCAGCACGATACCACAAAATGCTCTTAACTTCCCACTTTAGTGGTACCTATTTATCTACTCACATTTGCATGCTTTCAAGCTGCTAGGTTGGCAACAGCAGGGGAGAGGACAGGAGCTCATCCCAACATGTGGCACTTGGTTCTTGAATCAGGCTGCCACTTTCCAGTTGATAACAATTGAGCCACCACACCACCTCTATGGATATAGTCTGCATCTTAAAAAACCTGTCCTAGACTTTTTTAGAAACCAATCCCTGGAAGTGTTCATGACTCTACAAGCTTTATTGCAAATCAAAATGAAAACAAATTCCTCTGACATCCACTCTGCTTAGATGCCAAAATGAAGTATTTGAAGAGAAAAAGAAATGACTGAATGTGAAATGACCTATTCACAAGAGGACTATGATGACACTAGAATGTAGGTGGTTGCAAATAATTTGCTTTTAATCCCTAGAGACTTTCTTTGTTTAATCTTCCTCATATTTTCATGAATATTTGGTATCTAGGAGAATGGGAGAGAATTGGGGGAAATTATTTGAGTGAAGAATTTATGACAAGTTTAATTAAAATTAAAAGAGATCAAAAGTATAAAGGGGATCACAACTGAAACCTGAAGCAACCTCTGAATCATAAACACTACTAAGGGTATTAAGAACTGTACTTCCAACCCAACCACCCAGAAGCTGCGAGAAACTTAACACTTCCTTCAGTTACAGTGTTTTATGACTTATACTGAGTGACTTTGGCCAGTTTGGTGCTTACATAGGCACCAAAATGTCTGGGAGCATTCAGGAGAAAACAGTGAGCTAAACATTTCCATCAAGGTCAATGGCTCTAATCATTCCATCCGCCCAGGAGCTGAGAGTTTGTGGATTGCTCAGCAGAGATGGTTGTTGACTGTAGGCCAACAAAAACTAATCTTGTATCAACAAATGTAATCAGACACCCCATTGTGCTAATGAATCTTTCACATTTTTTATTAGTTGAGAACATTGTTTTTTTTCTTTTCTGTTTTTTAGGGGAATAGTTTTCTTTTCTTCCAAAGTTTTAAGCATGTTACTTGATCTGTTGCAAACAATGATTACCACACAGACTTCCTTCCCTCCCTTGCACTTTCACAACTCTTCAAACTGCCTACTCATATACTTATAAAACACATTGCCTGAAGATTCAGGAAAAGATGTAACATTTCTTAAACATAACATTTTGATAAGACTTTAGGGGCTCTGTGGGGATGGAAAATTGGGAATTTCTTGAAGTAATTGACTCTCAGAATTCTTATAAATAAAATAAAAAAGCAGATTTAGAAATGGAGTGAGAAGCTTAGTGTTCAGTTTGTCAACACTTCCACAGCAAAACAATCAGTGTCCAAATGTACATTGCATGGATTGTGTTTTTCAGTTTAATGTTAAAATTAAAGTAAACAAACAAATGAATATTGGTCTGGCTATAGGATTTCTGTAATCGGCATATTGAATTGTATTTCTCTGTTTCCCCCTATGCTGTACCCATGTTCTAAGGAGGGAGATAAAAAGAAAATAATGAATTGACAGAACTGCCTAACTAAATGATGAGATGGGAAATCCAAATTTGCATCAATGTTATAGTTTTAATTGCAATATTAATTGCCCGATGATGCTTCATGTTGCTGCAATTATCCTGATGTTATGTATCTGAATTAGCTATACCTTCTTGAATCCAGAAGAATTGGACAGACACATGGTAAAGTTGAAAAAATGATAAACATATTTAAAAGAACTTTCGCACGCGGTTGGATGGGTTTAATTAAACCAAGTTTTATCTTATGTGTGCTGAATTGTTTACATACTGTGGTTCCAAGCTTAATAAAAAAAACAGAAACAAACATAAATCTCGCCAAGCTTCATTCCAATCTTGCTCTACATGACTTCCAGGTTACACCTTTTTTGTCACTGTGAAATATTGGATTAGAGGCAGATCATAGTAAGTCAAACTCAATGACCTTATTTTTTTTTTGAGACAATTGGTGGTTTAATAAAATGAATCAGATGCATTTCCATTATTTCACTTCCTCCAAAATAATTTGTTTTAAAAATGGCAATCCATTTCAGTCAGGTGAGTTTGTTGTTTCCTAATAACCTTTTCACAATCTTCGGAGGGTCCAAAGTCACATCTTATTAAAAAGAAGACTTTGTATTTTGTACTTTTAGCTATCTAAATAGAAGGAAAAGAAAAAAAAGAAGAAAAAATGCTATTATCTCACAAAGCCAGTTCAGTTAACAGAAACAGTGGGAATGGCTTATCAATTTTATAAAGATTGTCCAAGGGCCCAAAAATTACATCTTCAATCTACGTGACTGCAAAAGACTAATAAACTTGAGATTTTGTTATGCTTGTAAGACAGATAAGAGGATGTCTACTGATTCATGTCTTTAGAGGTAGCGCCAAATTAAAATTCTAAAGGGACAAATAAGCTGCACAGCCACAGTTCCCCAAAGTCCACTGAGGCCAAGTGTCCAGTTTTAAGCTCAAAGCCCATAAACCTCTTTGCAGTTCCTTGCCTGTTTTGCAGGGACTGATTGAAAAACAAAAGTCTTAGTGTACAGAAGGGATTTCAAAGCCAGATCAGATTTAAACAAAATCCTTCTTCATGCATATAGGCTTGAGGACACAGAGATTTTTAAGGAGCTTAAGGAGATATGCAAACAGCAACATTCCTTGGGAAAGGATAACACTAAATAACAGAGCAGCAACATAATTCATCACACGCACACACACATATGCACACAAATAATTCAACTTGAATCTGATTTTTTAGCATGAATCTCGGTGGTGCAATGGTTAGAGTGTGGTATTGCCGGCTACTTCTGCTGACTGCTGGCTGCCTGCAATCTGGCAGTTCAAATCTCACCAGGCTCAAGATTGACTCAGCCTTCCATTCTTCTGAGATGGGTAAAATAAGGACCCCAAATTGTTGGGGGAAATATGCTGACTCTGTAAACTACTTAGAGAGGGCTACAAAGCACTGTGAAGTGGTATATATCGTGTTTCTCACAAAAGAAGGCTGGGCCTTATTTTTTTTGACCCCCCAAAATACTGCCTAGCTGTTTTTTCAGGGGTGACTTAAATTCCCCCCCAACATGCACCCTCACCTAGAGCGGTCTGTGGGCAGCTACACCTCACCACCAGGCCGCTCCTAATGGATGATCATGGTGGAGCGCAGAGAACTCCCTAACCCTGCCAAGCGCCTTTGCCACAAACCTGGGTATGGTGCTGGCTGCCAGCTGGGTCAGTGGGTGGCTGGGTAGTGGTATGGATGGTGGTGGTGGTAGTAGGGGAACACTTTGTGGTGCAGGGCCTTCATCAGCCACCGCTTCCTCCACCACCCTCGCTTTCCTTTCTGCCCTCGCCGCGGCTTGTGCCTCATTTGGAGTGCTACCAGAAGTGGTTGGACACACCCTGCTGCTGATGAGAACCACCTGCCCTTCCACATGGGCATCACTTTGCTTGACGGCAGCTGTGCCAACAACATCCTGCAAGTTGGTGGGTCATTTTGGGCTTTGGTGGATGGAAGTGTCAGCGGGAGGGTTATTCCCCACTTTGCTTCCCATCCCAGAGCTTCAGCTCATAGTCTCATCAGAATCTGTCCCTCCCGCCTGCATTCTTCAAGTGGATTCTCTTGGCTCATTCCCCTGTATGATTGGGTGCTCTCCTCTTGCTCCAGCCACCCGAAACCCCCCCCCCCCCTTGTGGACCTTTCTCCCCTCTTTAAGCTTTTGTTTATTCTCATTCCCTCTGTCAGTTCCCTAAGGATACAGACTGGCAGGGGAGGAGAAAGCTGAATGAATGAATGAATCAGCAGGAGAATCCTCTGGGAAGCTTGGCAGGGAAAGAAGGGGGGGAGGGAGAGAGGGAAGAGTGTCTTTTGTATTTGCCAGGAGAAATCCAGGAGGTGGATTTCCATTCTATTTCTGTCCTTCAAGGAGATGAAGGTGGGGAGTGCATTTAAGGGGGTGCTAATGATCTGAAGGATATTCCCTTTCTCTTATGTTTGTATTGGAAGATTCATTCATTCATTCACCCTTAGCACTCCCTTAAATGGAAGAAGTAACCACTCCCCAAAATTCCCCATCTCCTTGAAGGACAGACATAGGATGGAAATGCACCTCCTGGATTTCTCCTGGCAAATCCAAAAGACACTCTTCCCTAATGGCAAGTTTGCCCCCCTACCCCCCAGTGCCCCCCACCCTTCCCCTAAATAGACCCAAATTTTGAGGGTGGGGCTTAATTTCACTCATGCCATTAAAATAGTGCTGGGCTTTCCTATGGGGGGGGGGGAGGTGCATTGTCAGAGAAACATAATGAGTCTAAGTACTATAGCTTTTGCTATAAATCAGGTACAAAGCTTTGGAGAACATTTGTATCTTCTCCAAAGCAATAATTTATGCAATAATATCCAAACTCTCACTGAATTTAAAATATTTAGATGTTAGCATGTAAATCAGGGCATTTTTTAATTATCACCATCCACTTCTATTGGACAAGTTCTATTTTAAATGTATATTTATTATTTTGCTATCCTCTGAACTGGAAGTGTGAGAAACTAGATTTTGATTTCCTGGACCTCTCTCACATTTAGGCTGATGGCACTTAGAATCGCCATGGTCGAAACATCATGGTCAGTGATGTTTTTCAACAAACTAAATTTGCAAACCAAGAAAATACTTGGTTTGTGAAGAAATGGCTGCTTGGGCCAAGGAGCATAAATATGAATTTCCCATTCAAATGACACAGTAAAAAAAAACAAAAACATTTATTTACACATCTTAGTCCATAGGTGACTGAAACAATATATAGGATTTTAATGATAAGAAAATCAGATTCAAGTTAAAAAAATCTTGATGGTAAGACCAGTTTGATTGTATAACCAATTTTTTTATTGGGGGTGGACAGCCATCTGTCACAGATGATTTCATTTAGATTTTGGCAGACTAGATGTACTTGCGGGCCCAAACAGGCCCTTCCAACACTGTTGCTCTTGGATTTTAAGAAGAAAACAAATGACATACATAGCTTACACATGTAACATGTTTCCATCAATATGCATCCAACTCATGTAAATGCAGCCCCCCCCCCATGCCATGTTTTGGCCGGCAGGGTGCTGCAGGAGTTGTCTGTCCCATCTTTTTCCCCGGCTGGCCCGTGGAGGATAACTACAATGCTGATCTGGCCCTTGAAGAAATCCAATTTGACATCCTGCCTTGCATTATAATAACTGCAACAAAATTTTTCTCATGCATATTTTAAAGGTAAAGATATGTATGATCTAATAAGTACATGGTGAGCTCACAAATGTTTACAGAAAATCACTAAATGAATAACCATTAATACAGATGTGGTTAAAAGAATGGGACTCTATGGAAAAAATCAATCTGCCATTCATTTAATCAAAGATATATGAGTACCAAAGGGCAGGAATTCTACACAGAACCTTTTTGATAATAACTCTGCTGGTTGACCTTTTTCTTGTTCTACTTTTAATGAGCAGGAACAATTGCTTTGTATCATCAAAACTTCAATAGTGCATATTTTGTCATTCACTTCTTTGAATCCCAAATTCATGATTTTTGGTCCTATGTTTTAGGAGATCTTTTATCACACATGTTTGTGTACTTAGCGAAGAATGTTATCAATAACCAATCAGCAATATAATAATTTGAATAAAAGAATTTGAGGGAAGGTTAGCAAGAAATCATATTTGATGAGGCCCCTACAGAAGAGATTTTTTAAAATACAAATGACTCAGCAGATCATTAAGAAAAGCTTATTATAGTTATTAGTACTGTATGACATGTATGTATGCCATGGTGGCACAGTGGTTAGAGTGCAGTACTGCAGGCTACTTCTGCTGCCTGCCGGCTACCTGTAATTTGGCAGTTCAAAACTCACTAGGCTCAAGGTTGATTCATCCTTCCATCCTTCCGAGATGGGTAAAATGAGGACCCAAAATTGTTGGGGGCAATATGCTGATTCTGTAAACCACTTAGAGAGGGCTATAAAGTACTATAAAGCAGTATATAAGTCTAAGTGCTATTGCTATATATGTTGTATCTTGGAGGCTTTCATCCTTTTGGAAAGAGATTTATGGTTTTTTTTTAAATCACTCTATGAACCAAGTGCTCATTTGAATTTTTGTTGGGAAAGTTGAGTTTATTTTATTTTTGGATATAGTAAAGATATCTTGTTTCAACAATGGAAAACAAAGTGGTGATGATGGAATGAGGAGATGGAATGAGGAGATGGAAAAATTAACTATTTTAATTAAAGAAATAATTTATCTAGTTTTATTTCTACTTCTGGACTTTTTGCTCAAAACTGGAAAAAAATGAAATTATTTTAGGTTTTGATGATTAGAATGTTTTTGTAATTATAGAAATAGCCTGAAAGGTTATGAAATATCAAGCAAAAAGTTGAGATTGCCATTTTTTAAAAACTATTTCACTGAAGAAAGTCAGAAGTCTTTACTTTTAAAAATCTCTTTACATTTTTTGCTTTTTCAATTTTTCTAACTTTTGTTTCTTCTATATTTTTCCTTAGTATGCTATACAATACAATTATTATATTTAAAAAGATACCTTGTGATGTTCTATTATCCATTTTTTCATCATTCTGAAACCTTTCTGAGTGCTCATATTTCCCATATGAAAAAAAGACTAATGGGAGAAGTTCCTTCATAAAGTCTTCCTTTAGAATTTAATTAAAGAACAGGAAGTCAAGGAGGTTGCAGTTCCCTGGGAAGATTGTTGTTCAGCGAAAAGCAGCTTCTGGCTTATTTATTTTTCTGAAATGGAAATCATTCATGAGAATATCACCAAAGTGTGATTCTTTCTAAAAGACATTTCAAAAATAAGCTATCTTTCATTCAAATGAACTTCTAGAAAAAGGACAAAAATGCTGATTTTATATGTTAGCATGTGTCTGTCTGAATTATATCAGTTATTATATGCCATGAGGATAATAACTCTGGACAATTCCATTGCTTCATAAATTTTCTGACCTTTGATTGAAATATTTTTTAAATTTAATTTGACTTTTTTTTAGAGTGGTGCAGAGGCCTAGAGATTGTCTCGCCTCACAATCAGGAGGCTGTGAGTTCCATCCTAGGTAGTGGCAGATATTTTGCTCTCTGAGCACAATGAATAAATATCTGCTGCAAACTCTGCATTGGCGACAGGTAGGGCATCCGGCCAGTAAACACTCAGCTCCATTCAGTTGCCCTGACTTCATCCTGATGCAAGGGATTAAGGGTCATTAAAAAAAACACACACACAAAATTAATTTGACTTTTTTGAATTGCATCATAACAGAAGCACATTAAATCTCAAAAAATCCATTCAGTCATGCACGTACAACACAAATATATGTTTTGTCATAATATTGCGTTGCAACATAGACTATACTTTATTATGTTTGTCTTAGTTATCCTTAAATCCTAACTTTATTTATTATACAAGTTTCAGTCTACAGTACATACTGGCCATAGTAAGATTATTATAGTGAACAATATATAGAAAATAAATACATAAATACATATTTGTATATCACCTCATCATAATAATGCTGGGCTCTATACAACAAACCCATAAAATCCCAGAGCATCTCAAAAACTCTAAAAAGAACAAAGCAATACTAGTAATTGATGGATGTTAATTAATTAGCACAGTATGAGATCTGAAGATCTATTAGAAAAAAAGAATGGTCTTAAGAGCCTATTTAATGAGGATAGAGACTAATCAAACTTCTGGAGGTAATATGTTTCATATTGTAAAGGCTACTATTGAAAAATCTGCCTTTTGATCCAGTCTTCCCCACTGAACCACTTGTGAAGGTAGGACTTTTGATGTTTGGGCTGGATGGGCAGAATCATTATTGGTAATGATGGCTTGTGGCATATTTAGTCCCACACCACAGAGGGCTTTAACCAGGACAATAAATTGGGCCTGGAAGTCTTCACCCTGCCACAACAGACATTACTTTGTTCTAGCTGATTCCTTTTGTAAAATCGGAACTCTTTGTAGAAACCTGTTTGTATAAGCTTACAAAAACTTTTCTTCCAGATATATTTGAAAATTCATATGTACACGAGAGAATAGCAAGTATTCAAATACAGCTTTGCTGCTACAAAATTTATGATGCATTGCAGATGGGAACAAAATATGGATGTGTCAGAACATTGTCATGATTTTTGCTTCTGGAAAAAAAATAGAGTGTAGTGAATGATCCACCCATTTAATAAAACTTCATTAAATCTTTTCTTCTGCCAAAAGCTATTTTTTTAAAAAAACTTTTTTTCTGTTCTGAAGAGGACAGCAAGAATTAAAACTACAAGTTTCATCCTCTGTGAAGAAGTAACATTCTAGACTCTTGAACTTCCATCTGATTTTGTAGCCTCAGGCATTTATAAAATGGGTGGAGTGGTAGTTAGAGCTTCATCTCTAGAATCAGAGAATGGATAAGGTTGTGCTCTCTGGATGGGAAGACCAGGAATGATAGAATGGAATGCTTTTTCTATTAGGAATTAGTATCAGAATTTTATGCTACAAGTTAAAAAAAACTTCAGGATCTTGACAGACCTTGCTTTGGCAACTCAAGTTGGAGTATGAGTAGTGTGGTGGCCTAGAGGTGATGCTCTCGTCTCACAATCAGGAGGCTGTGAGTTTGATCCTAGGTAGAGGCAGATATTTCTTTCTCTGGGCACAATGATAATATATCTGCTAAACAAAACTCCACATTGGTGACAGAAAAGGCATCTGGCCAGTAAACACTCAGCTCCATTCAGTTGCCCAGACTCTACTCCACAAGGGATTATGGGGTCATTAAAAGGAGATGATGTTCTCAAGTTGGAGTATATGGAGCTAAATGATATCAAGAATCTTGTTCATGGTCTCATCTTTGAGCTTACTTGAGACAGAGCTGTACATTTGGCCCATTTTATTTGGATTTTTTATTTTATTTTATTCATTTTTATTATATATTTTATTTATATTTATTCATTTTATTTTCTTGGAAGAAGCATAAAGGTTCTGCATTCTATCAAATCCATTATAAATGGAGGAAAAAAACCAAGCTTTCTGTCTTGTCAACAAAATTGTTTGCAGCTGAAGCTCTCATCATTTCTAGCTTTCTAGAAATTCAAATTTGGTGAGGCACATCCTATGTGCATTGGCACAAATTTACACATTGATGATTTGAGCCAAATTAAAAATGAAACATGGTGACTGAATCTTTTGTGAGACATGCACAAACTTTATTTTTGTTGTCCTGCAGAAACTGTATGGATATCAGCAATTTTAAATAAGAAGACAAAGATTGTACATTTTCCTGTCCTTTAAACTTGGAAGATTAAAGTCATCTCTATAATTTAACATAGAGGAAATTTATCCCCAATTCTCTTCCAGGAGCCATAAGAATTCAGAGAAGTAATTAAGCAAGTTGTCTCATGCTGGTTAAAGTGCCTGTGGAGAGATCAAACCCCATTCTATTTTATATCTCAGGCAATTACAGAGCAACAGGTTGAAACTTTAGAAATATAGATAGATGATTTTTTTTAAAATTGCACTGTTGTTGAAATTGAGTGGTTTTCAATGCTCCTACCCATCCTATTCTTTTATCCCAGTAATAGCACAGATTCGGTATGGTTAATATTGAGAATAGAATGGAATGAGATGGAATGGGATCGGATGGGGAAGGACAGGACGGGATGGGGCAGGAATTTGTGACTGGTGCAGAAGCTCTCAATGTACATTCAAAGCAACAGAGTAATAATGATCACAATATGATCACAACAAGAGGGAGGAATAGAGAATATGAAAAAGATGAAAATAATACGACAGCCATAAAACATGGATAAATACACTTAGACATAAAACAATACTATGAGGATTAGATGTTCAGCAGTGATAGCACAAGGGAAACAGTTGTGTCTAGTTGCTTTGGCATGCAATGCCCTATCGAGGTATCCAGAGGGGAGGAATTGAAACAGTTTAGGTCCAGGATGTGAGAGACCTATAGATATTTCCTCAGCCCTCTTTATGACCCATGAAATATAGAGGTATTCTATGGAAGGCAAGCTGGTTGAAATGTTTTTTTTTCTGCAATTCTAATTATCTATTGGAGTCTGTACCTGCCCTCTTTCGTTGCTGTATCATACGAATATGAATGAAGTGGCACACCACCATTTAAATGGCTAAAAGAATCACCATTAGAACAGATAAAATAGACAGGATATTGGACATGTTAAAGGTACCAAACAGTTCCAAATGTTAAAAAAACAAATATATCCCTATATATCTCTGGTTTCTATAGAACTTTTGAAAAATCAGTATCAGGTGTACATTCACATATTACAAGATTTATTTATCCCTTTTATTGTGTTCTTTCTTGGTTTATAAAATATTTTTATGTTTATTTTCATGAGATGACAGGAAATTCCAAATATCAACTATGAATTAATTTTCAAAATTTTGTTGAAACTATTTAAACTGCAAGAGCTGATGCCTCTTTTGTACAATTGAAACACATGGTAGTTTATGCAAATACCATTGAATACCATTCAACTTTACTTTCCTGGGAATTATATCAATCCATTGCCATGAGAGTAAATAGCAATACACAACATTTTTATTTTTTACAATACTTCACAAACAACTTTAGAGAAAGATTAGGTTAAAAAAAAACCTATTGCCAATAAGCTACTTTTAAATTGTGTATGTGTGTGTTTATTAAAGTTTTTTTTAGTGAAGTTTAAATCTAAGAATCCCTTTCATATACTTCATTTAACATTAGTTCATTCTTATTGTAATACATTTAAAACATTGACTAAATGAATATATTTTGAAGTATAGATTTTAAATGAGAAAATTCAGCAAGTGTGTAAGTGGCACAGAATTTATTGTTATACATTCTAAATAAGAGATAACTTTACTCTCTAGCTGTTTCAACAGTTCACAGCTCAACTAAGGCTAAAAATCTATATAGTTAGAGATGGTGATATAGTTTAAGACAAGAAGCTAAATCCACTCCAGTCCTGTGAGTGAAACAATATGACCTCCCTGCTACCCTTTATTGAACTCATGAAATCATAACTGGTCCTTGCAAATGCAAACCATTTTGAAATATCTCTGTCCCATGCCCATAGTTTTTATGAACATGGACAATTAACTTCAAGCGAATACTTCTTCAGAAATGTCAAACATCACCAAGAAAATAGTTTTGCTCTCATTGGAGGGAATTTATTTTTTTACTTCTACCATCTCCAAGCTTCTGGGATTTCACTGCAATATCATGCTGGCATGATTAGGCAAAGACTGTCGTGCCAAAAGCATGGACAAAATGAGGTTTAGTCACCATGATTTGCACATAAATATGGAAAATTGTCAGTAATTCATTCTCTTTTGTTTTTATGAAAACAGTATGTGCTTTAGACTGGCTCAAATTCTCATTTTTTGGAGAGCAAGAGGAAAAAAAATCAATTGGCTAGCAAATATTTCTGATCAGCTATTGGCCAAACTGGGCAGAAATTGCCTGGTTGGTAGTTTTCTGCAAAATCTGTTTGGTTGTAGACATGTAGAGAATGCATGCAGGGTTCCACCATTCAGATTGAACTGAAAATAATCAAAATCAATCCTGAATGCATTTTAAACTAAAGCCCCTGTCACACTGCACCAACGGATGGAAAGAGGATATAAAATGGAGAAAAACACTTGTCATCCATTGATTAACGCGATGCATCCGTTCTGTACTCACTGCCTCCGTTTTGCTTCCTCTCTATCCGTCCAGCATCCGTTTACTGACGTTTCATCTGCTCAGAAAGTTTTGAGATGCTCAAAATTTTTAAGCAGAAAATGTATCCATTGCGTCCGTTCTGCATCCGCTAGGCATCCGCTAGGCATCCGTTCTGCATCCGTTACGCATCCGCTATATCTGCTAGGCATCCGCTACGCATCCACGCAACTCCATCTGCTCCACCGGTAAATGGACGCAGGGAGGAAGCAGAACGGACACTGAACGGATGCAGAACGGATGCCTAGTGGATGCAGAATGGAAACAAAGCATTTAAAACGGAAAAAACGTTCGCAGAGTGGACCTATCTCGGATATTAAGGATGTCTAGAGGATCCCTAGAGGATGCAAAGGGACACCTAGGGGAAAACCTATACTGACTATAAAAACCTGGATCTCACTTTCAGACCAGCAGTCCTGCGGTGCAAACCTCTGCAGCCTTCATCTGACTCTTGCTCTTCCACAGCATCCAGTCATGTCCACCGTGGATCGTAACAAAGTCCTTTTGGCAGCCACCATCCTTCTGCAATAGTGCGAAGCCATCTACAGGCTCTGTGAACTCTACTACGGGAAGAAAAGGAGGTGGCCAAGAAGCGTCTGGGTCTGAAGATGGATCACCAGAAGAGCAGAATACGGACTGTACAACAAGCTGATGGTGGAGCTCAGGAACGAAGACACTCGTGCATTCCAGAACTTCATGAGGATGCCTCCAGCCATGTTTGATGAAGTTGTGCAGTGGCTGACATCCAGGTTGACCAAGGCAAACACCAACTTCCAGCCGAGCCTGGAACCTGGGCTCAAGGTGGCACTCACTCTGTGCCACCTGGCCTCAGGGATCACGTACACGAGCATGCAGTACGGCTGGAGGGTGCCACACAACACCATCAGCATTGTGGTCAGAGAAGTGGTGCAGGCCATCATCGAAGAATACATGGAGGAGCTCCTCCAGTGCCCCACCATTGAAAAAGGATGGAAGAAAGTTGCAGAGCAGTGGTATCAGAGGTGGAACTTCCCCCACACCGTTGGAGCCATTAATGGCAAGCACGTGGCCTGCAAAGCTCTAGCCAAGTCGGGCTCCACTTATTTCAACTCCAAGGGCTTCTTTAGCATCATCCTCTTTGCCATGTTCGATGCTGACTACAAGTTCAGGTACATCGATGTTTCAGGCAACGGCTCATCTTCAGATGCCTAGGTATACAACACCAGTCACCTCAAGGAGGGGCTGGAACGCAACCTCATCGTGGGCTTCCCAGATCCAGACCCCCTGCCCAACGACAAGCAAGATGTGCCCTACTTCATTGTGGGGGATGATACCTTCTCCCTCACAACCTACCTCATGAAGCCCTACACCTCCAAATGCCTCACCCGTGAAGAGAGGATCTTCAACTACAGGCTGTCCAGGGCAAGGCGGGGGGTGGAGAACGCCTTTGGCATCCTGGCCAACAGGTTCCAGGTACTTCTCACCAACATGCAGCATCACCCAGAGACCATGAGGAGGATCATGGAAGCTTACTGCATCCTGCACAATCTCATGCGCACCCGCTACCCAGTCTTGCAGAACAGGCTCGTGGACCACCAACAAGGGAATGGGGACATGGAGCCTGGGGAATGGAGGCAAGGGCAAAACCTGATAGACACTGTGGATGTGCAAGGCCCCAACAGAGCCTCATGTGAAGGGAAGAAGCAGCACAACCTCCTGAGACACTGGTGCAACTCCCCAGCTGGAGCAGTGGAGTGGCAAGACAGGATGATAGAATATTAATGGATGCTTCCTTCAGCCTGTTTCATCACACTGATGAGATTGGGCCATGTACGTTGGGTGGGCCTACAATGAACAGGGCATTTAATAAAGAGTTGTGTTTATGTTGACATGTGTGGATGATTGATTACATTAATATTGATAATAAAGGGACATAGGTGTGGCACCTGGGAGGGTGGACCATCCAGTCCCACTATGCTTGCACTGGAGGTTTATCTATCCCACAGCTATTACCCATCCCAAAGGTATCCCTACCCATTCCACTGCTATCCTTACCCATCCCACAGCTATTACACATCCCACAGGTATCCCTGCCCATCCCACTGCTATCTTAACCCATCCCTCAAGCCTGCAAAGGCTTAAACCATTTCTAAAAGTTTCCACCAAGACTTTATTAAAAAAAAGAAATGAAGCAAGTGTGTGAATCACAGATAGACTTTATGAACAGCAAGCTATAAAACAAAAATGAGTCTCTGGCACTCCTCTTGGTCGTTCAGTCTCAGGGGTAAAGGGTCCAGGTGCTGTGGAGGTAGCTGGTGCTGGAGTGCTTGCCTGATCCCCCGCATCATCAGCTCCTCCAGAAGCAGAAGCAACAGAAGCTCCAGCCCCAGAAGAGCGAGCCCATGCTATAGAAGCCCCAGCAGAACCAGAGTGACGGCCAGGGGGTGGGATGGTGGCCCTGTCCCTCTTGCCAGGGCTGGCAGCAGATGGCTGAGGCTTTCTGTTCTTCCCCATGGTTGTGGGGTTGCTGGCTGGTAGGGAGGCTGGCAGGGAGGCTGGCAGTAACCAAGGCTGGCAAGAAGGCTTGCAGGGAGGCAGGCACCAAGGCTGGCAGGCAGGAAGGCACCAAGGCTGGCAGGCAAATTGGCTGGCAGCAAGTCTGGCAGGCAGACTGGCTGGCAGCAAGTCTGGCAGGCAGACTGGCTGGCAGCAAGCCTGGCAGGCAGGCAGACAGCAAGGCTGGCACGCAAGGCTTGCAGGCAGGCATGCAGACAGGGCAGGCAAGGCTGTCAATCCGTCCGGCAGCAGGTCTTTCCTCTGAATGGTGACCTGCTCCGAGCTGCTTCCCTTATATCCATGGGGCTTACGCAATGCATCCTCCCCGCATGCGCAATTAACGCTAGGCATCCGTTAGGCTTTCGCTGTGCATCCACTAGTCTTCCGCTCTGCATCCGCTTCATCCGCTGTGCATCCGCTGTGCATCCGCTTCATCCGTTCCGCGTCCGCTTTGCTGAGGCCCCCCGGAAGCCCTGCGGATGTGCCATCCGCTCTCATCTGCTTCCATCCACTGGGCTTCCATTCCGCATCCGCTTTCCATCCGCTCTGTGTCCTCCCCGCGTCCATTCCTTTCCGTGTTATCCGCTCTGGTTATGCAAATTTTTGCCCCTTTTGAGAGCGTTTAACAATGGATGGAACATTTTTCTCGTCTGTTGTGTCCTTTTTACTAACGTTTTGCATCCGTTGGGCAGTTTGACAGGGCCTTAAATCCGGGAGGGCAAGAGGATGGAAAGGCTAATTATCTGGAATTTTCTAAGAATGGAATTATATCTTGAAATCTCAGATCTCCTGATTTGTAGCAGTGTCAGTAAAGCCAAAATGGAGCTACTGAAGAGATTTTGATCATGAGAACTCCAAAATTTCCAACATAGCATGGCTGCTTTCAGGTTCTTATCCCCATTTATTAGACTTTTATTCTCTACAAATAAAAAAAAAACTTATGCGACTTTTGGTATAAAATTTCAATAAAACTGGTTGAAAATGGTGGAACATTTTCAATATTTTGAACTGACTGAACAGTATTCTCTGTTACTCTCATTTGCATCTAGGATAGTGGTGTCAAACTGGCGGCCTATAGGCTGGAGGCTTCACATGCATGCCATGCCCCCCCACCCCAGTTCTGCAAAGGCAAAAAACCATCATGATGGCAACATGATGTGGTAAGTATGACACCTGTGATCTAGGTCTTTGTTGCAAGGTCTCTATGTGAGGTCTTTATGTGACACATCAACGTGGTTGCCTGTGACATTGTAGGATAAAAAAGTGGCTGTTGCAATCAAGGCATTAAAGTGAAACATCACTAAACTAGCTCTTACCATTATAAACATATTTCCCTTTTGAATCATAGAATCAGAATCTGAAAACTATCTTGGAGAAAATTCATGATCTCTCTCAAACTCAAATATTCATTCCCTATGCTAAAGTTTGAGTAGGTTTTGATTTTGCTGATAAACTATCTTGTTCTGCATTGGGTTATTTTCTTATTGGTTGATTAATTATGGTTATCATCTTGTACTATTGATTGATTATCTTAGTCTGCCTGTCCTATATATAGATCTAGTGCTTCTAGAAATTTCTGTAAAACAAGCAACACAGTAACTTGCTCTTGATTTTTGTGTTTTTGTCTGTTTGATAGTAAAGATGCAACGTTGTCAATGAAGTGGGATCAAAAATTTGTATGAACTTTTATTAGGTGCCGTCCCCCTCCCCCTCTTCCCCCTCTTCTTTTCATGTCTTCCTTTATCTCCAGAAGAGGATGTGGATATTATAAAGAGAGAAAGAGAGAAGGATGTGGATGAAGATGAGAATAATGGTGAGGACAAGAAGAAATAATGTTGAATTGATTGCAGAAATAAAAATAAGCAGAAAAGAAAGTCTCAATGTGCCTTTTTCATTGAGAATTATACATGGTAAAGCAAAAAGTTCTTTAAAAAGCTGGAACATTCACAAAAACTTTCAAAAGTCAGCTTAGAAGACCTAGTAAAAAATATGCAAGAACATTTTATGTCAAAACCATTACTGATTGAAGAGCATCTCCACACAAATACAAAAAGATTCCCTAGAAACAAATAGGATAAAGGAGAGTCCATTATAGAATATGAAGTTGAACTTGGAAAGATAGTTGAACACTGCAAATGCAATGGTGGACTATATGTTGCTCTGAGAGGTCAACTGTGGAATTCTGAAATAAAGCATTAAAAAAGAGCCAGATTTGAAATCACTATTACCATGGAAACTGCTGCTAGAGATACTATATAACATTAGTTATGAATAAAAGCAAACGTAAATAAATGTGATAACAAATAAGCAGAGAATAACGGGTCAAATTGAACTGGGCTTTCATTGTGGCAAAGGTTCACAGATACCATCTCAACATCTCAACATAGTTTTAAAGAAAATCCAATAAAGTTGGATGCATAAAGAGAGTTTTTCACTTGGAGCAAAGCAAACTTTTCCTAAAAATAAACTAGCAAACCAATATTTCAAAAGAAACATGGGGCGATTATTATAGATGAAACAATTCATAATAACAGTGCAATAGGAGTAGTCAAACCAGAAATTCATACTATAAAAGATGAAAACAGCAACATAGTTCAGAACTCAGTTAAATGACACAATTATTGCTCACTGCTTTAGTCAATAAAGCCTCAAACAGATTCACTTCATTTGTTAGTTGTACCCATTCTTGGACTGGAAAGGTCTTCAGAAAGTCACTTGCACCTTGCTTACCTCTACAGTAGTACTACTATAATGTAAGCTATGTGGGGCTGGCCTTGAAAATCACTTAGAAATGGTACCTGGTACAGAATAAAGAGGCATGGACTGTGCTGGATATGTGGCATGAATATGTGTCCACTTGGCTTTGTGACTTGCATAGGTTCTCAGTTGACTTCCAGTGGTAATTCAATACCCTGGTTATCACCTATAAAACCGTGCATGGTATAGAGCAGGGGTATTAAACTCAAGGCCCGGGGGCCAGATTCAGCCTGAAAGGTAGTTAGAACTGGCCCTCAGGGCTGGCCTGCAAGTGCCTCTGCCAGCAAAAATGGAGCTTGGGAGGGGCGTGCACAGCCCTCTCAAGCTCCATTTTCACTTGCAGAGGATTTCAGGAAGCCATGACAGCCAAACACAGAGCCCATTATCACTGGAAGAACTCTCAGGACACCACAGGTGCCCCTGACATGCATGATATTGAGCTGGCTTCATCCACCCTGACCACCTGAGGTCAAACACAACCCTAATGCAGCCCTCAGTGAAATCAAGTTAGACACCCCTGGTATAGAGCATGGTTGTTTGAATGGGATTGAGTCCCTTTGGTTTGTCACTTACTCTTTGTTTTTTTGTGTTTTGTTCACCCATCAGCGCTCTTCTTTTTCTCTTTGTACATTTTATATTCTTTTAAGGTAATCATCCAGAATCTCTTGAATTAGGCAGCCTCAAAAGTTAAAGTAATAAATAAGAAAACTATAAAAAATGGTGATATAATTTCCTTTTTCTTTTTTTCCATTTTTTAAATCAAGTCTTCCCTAGAGATATCAAATTAATATGATGATAAATATGTAGTAGGTTGGCTTCCAAAATGTGCTAATGTATCAAAATATGTTTTCCCCTCACATTCCCATATATTTACATATTGGCAAATGAAGTGATTTGGTTAATGACTTGAAAATACCATGAAACTTTCCTTTCCTCCCACCCCTTCAGTAGGAAAGTTTCCTCAGATCTAGAATTTCCTAGGAATAACTGGTAAAAAGCAGATTAACTGATAAAAGAGCAGAATAAAATATTTCAGGATATTTTTGTTTTTACAGCACAACAACTTCAAGCATATTTGCAATTTTTTTTGGCAAGAATACTGCGTATAACTTGGCAGCAAACCTTCATTCAGGAAACTGATATTAGGAAGAAGCCAATAAAATATTGTCAAATCTGTTACCAAATAAGCCTTTCTAAAGAAAAACTACAAAGCAACATTGATTTGCCACTGATAGAATGGAATAGAGCTTAAATTTTAAAACATAGGACTCCAGAAATCAGTTGTAGTTCTTTATTTTGAATTGAAACATTTTAAGAATCTTGCAAAATAATCATCATCATCGGCACCCATCAAGGTTGAATTAGTTGGTGCAGAGGTATGCTATGATGGCATCTTTAAGTGTCCTTAAAGTGTCCTTTAAGTGACCAAAGGGTCAGGAATTGCTAGTTGAAAGTACCAGATTTAATGAGAACTATCTGATAGGCTGCATTTAAAGGCCTGGTCCCACTGGCCGATGGATGCAAAACATATGCATAAAGGACACAGCGGACGAGCAAAATTTCAGGGGTGGTTCCATCCGTTGTCATCCGCTCCAAAAAGTGGCGAAAATTTGCATAAACAGAACGGAAAAGAACGGACGTGGGTAGTATGTAGCGGGGATGTTAAATGGATGTTCATAGGAAGCCTAGCGGATGGAAGCGGATGGAAGCGGATGACACCTCTGAAGGGGTTCTGGGGGAGAATTTTGAAGCGGACACAAAGCAGAAGGGGCGGATGCATAGCAGATAAAGCGGATGCATCACGGATGCCTATAAGAAACAAAGGGGATGCCCTGCGGATGTATATCGGATGCAAAGCATTCACTGCACATGCGGAGAGAATGAATTGCATCAGCCCCATGGATATAAAAGGATGCAGCACACATGCAGTCAGCATACAGGGGAAAGATGCACTGCCACATACATCTAGCTGGAACACCATGGTTCATCAGTCAGGCAAGAAGAGGAGGCCCATGCCTACTTGTTCCAGACCTGGCAAGAAGGACAGAACCAGCATCCCCCCCCAGCACTGACTCTGAAGCTGCTGCTGCTGCTGCGGTGGACCAGCCCCAAGGCCCTCAAAGCCCTGCTGCTGAAGGCCCTGCTGCTCAAGCCCCTGAAGCCCCTGCTCAAGCCCCTGCCAGAGGGAAGAAGAGGCAAGGGAAGCAGAAGGGAGAGAGGAAACAGTACATCATTTTCGAGGAGCATGAGGTTGAGGTGCTGGAATGGCTGAGGGAGAACAAGTATCTCTGGAGAAAGGGCCACAGACTGTATCAGGATTGGGACACCAAAAAGAAGCAGACAGCTTGGAGAGACAAGGCTCTTCATTCCTCAGCTCCACATTCAACTGGTCATACAGTCCAAACTCCATTCTTCTCACGATCCAAACTTGGACCCACACAGCTCTTGGACGTCTCCTTCTTCTCCTTCTGTATAGAAGTTGAAACGGTCTGAACAGGTTTTGGTTCTGGTGATGAATGAGCACAGCTATCATATGGACTGTGTCATGATTCATGGTGGAGAGCAATTGATGATGTTGAAGACCAAGACCAAGGGTGAAGAGGTCTGTACACCAGGGCTGCTGGACTCATACTGAGATCCAGATGATTTTCTCCCCCTTTTTATAGAAAATATTGGTTGTCTGCTAGGTGTCCTTATACATACTCTAGACATACTCCAGACATCCTAAAGGCCCTGTCACACTCCCCAATGGATGCAAAACGGACACAATGGACAAGAAAAATGTTCCATCCATTGTTATTCACTCTCAGAAGGGGCAAAAATTCGCATAACCGGAGCAGAAAACATGGACGGGGGGAGGACGCAGGGCAGATGGAAAGCGGATGCGGAACGGAAGCCCAGCGGATGGAAGCGGATGGCACATCCACTAGGCTTCCGGGGGACCTCAGCAAAGCGGATGCGGAACGGATACAGCGGATGCAGAGCGGATGCACAGCGGATGAAGCGGATGCAGAGTGGATGCACAGCGGATGCACAGCGGAAGCCTAGCGGATGCCGAGCCTTAATTGTGCATGCGGGGAGGATGCATTGCGTCAGCCCCGCGGATATAACGGAAGCAGCTCGGAAGCAGGTTTCCATTCAGAGGAAAGATCTGCTTCCAGACACATCGAATGCCTTGCCTGTCCTGCCTGCATGTCTGCCTGCAAGCCTTGCTGCCAACCTTGCTGCCAGCCTTGCTGCCAACCTCCCTGCCAGCCTTGCTGTCTGCCTGCCTGCCAGCCTCCCTTCCAGCCTTGCTGCCAGTCAGTCTGCCTACCAGCCTTGCTGCCAGTCAGTCTGCCTGCCAGCCTTGGTGCCTGCCTGCCAGCCTTGGTTCATGCCAGCCTTCCTGCCAGCCTTGGTGCCTGCCTCCCTGCGAGCCTTCCTGCCAGCCTTGGTGCCAGCCTCTCTGCGAGCCTTCCTGCCAGCCTTGGTGCCAGCCTTCCTGCCAGCCTTGGTGCCTGCCTGCCTGCCAGCCTTCCTGCCAGCCTTCCTGCCAGCCTTGGTGCCTGCCTCCCTGCCAGCCTTGGTGCATGCCTGCCTGCCAGCCTTCCTGCCAGCCTTGGTGCCTGCCTGCCTACCTGCCTGCCTGCCAGCCTTGGTGCCTGCCTCCCTGCCAGCCTTCCTGCCAGCCTTGGTGCCTGCCAGCCTCCCTGCCAGCCAGCAACCCCACAACCATGCGGAAGCACAGCAAGCCTCAGCCATCTGCTACCAGCCCTTGCAAGAGGGACAGGGCTACCATCCCACACTCTGGCCCTCTCTCTGGTTCTGCTGGGGCTTCTGCAGCATGGGCTCGCTCTTCTGGGACTGGGGCTTCTGCTGCTTCTGCTTTTGGAGGAGCTGATGACAAACACTCCAGCACCAGCCACCTCCACAGCACCTGGACCCTTCACCCCTGAGACTGAGCGACCAAGAGGAGTGCCAGAGACTCATTTTTGTTTTATAGCTTCTTGTTAGTAAAGTCTATTTTTGATTCATACACTTGCTTCGTTTCTTTTTTTTAATAAAGTCTTGGTGGAAACTTTTAGAAATAGTTTAAGCCTTTGCAGGCTTGAGGGATGGGTTAAGATAGCAGTGGGATGGGCAGGGATACCTTTGGGATGGGTAATAGCTGTGGGATAGATAAACCTCCAGTGCAAGTCTAGTGGGACTGTATGGTCCACCCTCCCAGGCGCAACACCTACGGCCCTTTATTATCAATAACAATGTTAGCATTGACCCACACATTTGAACATAAACACAACTCTTTATTAAATGCCCTGTTCATTGTAGGCCCACCCAACGTACATGGCCCAATCTCATCAGTGTGATGAGACAGGCTGAAGGAAATATCCATTAGTCATCTATCATCCTGTCTTGCCACTCCACTGCTCCAGCTGGGGAGTTGCACCAGTGTCTCAGGAGGTTGCGCTGCTTCTTCCCTTCACATGAGGCTCTGTTGGGACCTTGCACATCCTCAGTGTCTATCAGGTTTCGCCCTTGCCTCCATTCCCCAGGCTCCATGTTCCCATTGCCTTGTTCATGGTCCATGAGCCTGTTCTGCAACACTGGGTAGCGGGTGCGCATGAGATTGTGCAGGATGCAGCAAGCTTCCATGAACCTCCTCATGGTCTCTGGGCGATGCTGCATGGTGGTGAGAAGTACTTGGAACCTGTTGGACAGGATGCCAAAGGCGTTCTCCACCACCCGTCTTGCCCTGGACAGCCTATAGTTGAAGATCCTCTCTTCACGGGTGAGGTATCTTGAAGTGTAGGGCTTCATGTGGTAGGTTCTGAGGGAGAAGGCATCATTCCCCACGATGAAGTAGGGCACATCTTGTGTGTCATTGGGCAGGGGGTCTGGATCTGGAAAGCCCATGATGAGGTTGCATTCCAGGCCCTCCCTGAGGTGACTGGCGTTGTATACCTGGGCATCTGAACATGAGCCGTTACCTGAAGCATCGATGTACATGAACTTGTAGTCAGCATCGACCATGGCAAAGAGGATGATGCTGAAGAAGCCCTTGGAGTTGAAATAAGTGGAGCCCGACTTGGGTGGTGCTTTGCAGGCCACGTGCTTGCCATCAATGGCTCCAATGGTGTGTGGGAAGTTCCACCTCTGATACCACTGCTCTGCAACTTTCTTCCATCCTTCTTCAGTGGAGGGGCACTGGAGGAGCTCCTCCATGTATTCTTCGATGATGGCCTGCACCACTTCTCTGACCACAATGCTGATGGTGTTGTGTGGCACCCTCCATCCGTACTGCATGCTCCTGTATGTGGTCCCTGAGGCCAGGTGGCGCAGAGTGAGTGCCACCTTGAGCCCAGGTTCCAGGCTGGGCTGGAAGTTGGTGTTTGCCTTGGTCAACCTGGGTGTCAGCTGCTGCACAACTTCATCAAACATGGCTGGAGGCATCCTCATGAAGTTCTGGAATGCCCGAGTGTCTTCCTTCCTGTGCTCCACCATCAGCTTGTTGTACAGTCCGTCCTCTGCTCTTCTGGTGATCCATCTTCGGACCCAGATGCTTCTTGGCCACCTCTTTTTCTTCCCTTAGTAGAGTTCACAGAGTCTGTAGATGGCTTCGCACTGTTGCAGGAGGATGGTAGCTGCTAAAAGGAGTGTGTTACGATCCACGGTGGACATGACTGGATGCTGTGGAAGAGCAAGAGTCAGATGAAGGCTGCAGAGGTCTGCAGCAGGGCTGCTGGTCTGAAAGTGAGATCCAGATGTGTTGCTCCCCCTTTTTATTCGCAGTATAGGTGTCCCTTTGCATCCTCTAGACATCCTCTAGGCATCCTCTAGACATCCTTAATATTTTTCTGTTTTACATGCTTTGTTTCCGTGCTGCATCCACTAGCCATCCGTTCTGCATCTGTTCTGCGTCCATTCCACTTCCTCCCTGCGTCCGAGCGGATGCGAGTTGCGCGGATGCACAGCGGATGCCTAGCGCATATAGCGGATGCGTAACGGATGCAGAATTGATGCGTAGCGGATGCAGAATGGACAAATTGGATACATTTTCTGCGCAAAAGTTTTGAGTAGCTCAAAACTTTCTGTGCGGATGAAACGTCCATAAACGGATGCTGGACGGATAGAGAGGAAGCAAAACAGAGGCAGTGAGTACATCGCGTTAACTAATGGATGGAAAGCCTTTTTGTCCATTTTACATCCTCTTTGCATCCATTGGTGCAGTGTGACAGGGGCTTTAATATATGAGATACATCCCAGATACAAATGTTTTGTCCGTTTTTAATCCTTTATATAAGAGATGCATACGCTTACATCCTTTCTATTTCCGTGCTACTAACGCTGTGTAGACCTTCCGTGTACCTTTTGTTTCCTCCCTCTTTCTGTTTTCAGCTGCAGCGGATGTGAGTTGAGGGGATGGCCAGAGGATGCAGAGAGGATACAGCAGACGTTTAACGGATGTTAATGGACACAGAACGTTTGTTGCCCGTACATGTCGCGGATTTACATCGTACGCAGCGGAAAGTTCATCCATTCACAAAGTTTTGTGCAGCTCAGAACTTCTTGCGCGGATGAAATCTCAGTGGATGGATGCTCGACGGATACAGCGTATGAAACACGTATGCAGTGAATACACAACGGATGTATAGCGTTTTCCAACAGATGGCAAGCTTTTTTAAACGTTTTACATCCTCTTTGCATCCATAAGTGCAGTGGGACCGGGCCTTAACAACAATAACATATTGTTAATCTTTCACTTTCTTCTAAAGGAGACAGAAAAATATACAAAGCAATACAAACAACAATAACATACAGTAAACTATTAAAAGTGAAACATTTAAGTGTACTGCAACGAAAAACCTTTTATTGGTTTAAAAGAGCAAAATACTAACCTGTATTGTCATTTAACCCTTTAAGAACCATCACCTTATCAATTCTGGGGAAAACAAATATGTCTTATTCTGCTATCTACAATTAAACAGCATATTCATCTGAGTTCTAAAACCTTGTTTCTCTGAATAGTTGGCCAGAATTTGCTTTTCTGATCTTTCTGTGCACTGATTTTGATTTGCTCACCCTTTGAAGGGGAAAAAACAATATAGTCTAGCAAACATTGCTTCTGATTAAATCAGATAAAACAATTTATTTTAATGTTTATTCCATATACAGAATAAACCCTAAATCTAACAAACTTGAGCTGCCATGAATTAAATCTGTCTATATGCTATATGTGTCTCAGTTACACATGTGCTATTTTAAACCTTCACAAAATATGTCATATAGAACCCCCAATCCTTTTTAAGGCATAGGTAAAGATAAAGGTGAATGTTCCCTTCGCACATATGTCCTCATCATTTCCTGCTCTAGGGGGCAATGCTCATCTCCATTGCAAAGCCAAAGAGCCAGCACTGTCTGAAAATGTCTCCGTGATTATGCAGTTAGCATGGCTATATGCTGAAGAAGCACAGAATGCCAAAGTGGTCCCTATTTTTCCACTTGCATTTTTACATATCTTTGAACTGGTAGGTTGGCAGAAGCTGGGACAAGTAACCAGTGGTGGAATTCAAATTTTTTTACCACTGGTTCTGTGGGCATGGCTTGGTGGGCATGGTTTGGTGGGCATGGCAGAAGAAGGATATTGCAGAATGCCCATTCCCTCCCTCACTCTTGGGATCTCTCCTCACCCCACTAACCTCCTTTCCAGCTACGTTCTCCTGTGCAGGGCAACAAAAGAAGACCCAGCCAATCAGCTGGGACTCGGGAGGCAGAGAATAGATTTAGTGGGGCCAATCAGAGGTAATATTTGCTGGTTCTCTGAACTACTCAAAATTTCCATGACCAGTTCTCCAGAACTAGTCAGAACCTGCTGAATACTACCTCTGCAAGTAACGGGAGCTCACTCTGTTACATGGTGCTGGGAATTCATACCACTGAACTGCCGACCTTTCTGATCAACAAGGTCAGAGCCTTAACTACCATGGACTTTATGCATCCAAATGCAGTTTTATATTATTGGGTTCCTATGTCACAGTGTCCAGAGGCTTTGGACTAGCGTCATTCCTTAGTCTATTTCATTTGGGGCAGGGAGAGAGATTTGGAAATGGTAATTGTATCTTTTTAAACAATTTCCTCCCTCCCAGCTAAACTTACCCTAACTTTTTGACTGTTCTAGAAATGGCTATTATTATGTTCTAATAAGTGTTCTTGGAATCCTATCTAATTTCTCCATCCTTCCTTAGATTTCACAGTTCAGAATGAGACAAAATTGAAGTCTGATTGGCAGAAAATAAAGTATCATTGTTTTCCACAATGATGGTGGTATACTACCAGTTTGGCGCAATTTGGCTGAACCAGTAGCTCCGAGGATCATCTGTGAGAGAACTGGTTCACTCCAATGATCAGCTGCTGGGCCTGCCTGCCTGCCCCAGCTCTATACTGGCCTTTATTTCTTGGTTTTGAAGTTCAACTGCTTTGCGCAGAACAACAGATTGCCGCATGTCAGCTGTTGAAGACACAGGGATAGTGCAGGACTGCAGGAGAAGGTCAGTAGCAAACCCTCTGCGTGTGTGATGACCTGGAGTGTATAAAAAATATAACAAAAACCAAAATGTAAATAAAGGTCCTTTAATGCCTTCAACTTGGCTTCACTGTTTAATTGTTCACAGTTGAAGATTAAATTATTTTCAAAGTAACATTCCAAATGAAAAAAAACACAGTTCAAATTAAAAGAGCAGATAACAAAGCAAAAACCAAAAACAAACCTCACGGAATAAAGTTCCACGACAGACCAGGATAAATAATTACAAACTTCAGGAAGATAACCAGTTACAGTCCATTGGAAGAATGACAACCAAGATAAACCTCATCTAGGAATAAACACTAATTTGTCTCCAGTGTTTGTTAGCACGCAGGTCCAAACTCTTCGGCAGTTCTCACACCTGCAGCCCATGAAGAGGATCAAGGGCCTCTCCTCCCAAGTAGACTGCATTTTTTCCTGATCCTGTCCTCCTTGCATGCCCTAGGATGGATAGGGGATGGGCCTGGGTCCTCCTCTGACTGCTCATCCAACCTCTGCCCTTCCCCAGCCTCCTCCACCACCTCTGAAGCCACACTCCCACTCCCTGTTGGCTGTTCCTCCTCTCCCTCAGAGTCTGTGTCTACCAGGGACATGACAGCATGCTCACCAGAACCGGAAGTAAAAAAAAGTTGAATCCCACCACTGCTATCTGGATATGAATTTTCTGATTATGAAAATTAGATTTATTTCCATTTTTACCAGCAGTGTTAAATTTCTGGCTCTATTTATCTTGAAATTAACTTTTCTGAAATGTCTACAGGCTTAAAGACCCAACGATTACTAATCATTAAAATCTGAAGTTTTGAAGAACATCCCGTAATTAGTTTCTTTCCTGCATATGAAGAGATTGAGAAAGGATTATAATTCCTCCCACCAGGAACTAACTGAAGAAGAGGAAGAGTGCTAAGTCAACAGAATCTTTTTCTTCCTCTCAACATAACTAGAATCAGAAGACAGAAAACTAAGCTGCAGCTGCATGTGAATCTCCCCCACAAGTTTTTATAGCAATGCGGGTGCCCTTTATTGAGTAGGAGGATGGATGGTCCATGGCATGTCAGTTTGCTGCTGGAAGATCTGAGGACCTTTACTTCAAAGTATGTTGGCAGTTGTGTGACCTTTGACTGTCCAGGGAGTTTTCCACCTGTCAAAACATGGATACTATTTCTCTGCTCCACAGGGCTGTTGTAAGAATAACTCATTGGCAATTATGGTATAATTACTTGCTTCACTGTGGAAACCATATAAATATCTCAGACAGACATAGGGTTTAGATATAATAAATATTAACATAGGCTTCATCTTGGAATATTTTTTTTTGCTTTGCTTGAGCTGTTCAATAGAGGATGTTAATAATATATTGTAAAGAGACAGTTACGGTTTTAATTAATGAAACTGTATCTCCTCTGTCTTCAGTTCTTCTCCCGTTATATTAATGCACCTTCCCTGGCTCATGAAGTGACTTTTACACAGTCAGAACTGAAAAATAATAATCAAAGGTATTCTAATTCAGCCCCATTTTGTGCATGTTATCCTGCTGTGTTTATTTCTTAACAGGGAAAACTTTGATCTTCCTCTAATAACAAGCAATTTTAGCTCTTCTACACTGACATATCTGAGGATCTTAGGTCTATATCATTTAATATTACATTCACCATGGCTTCTCCTGCAGATTTGCCAGCAAGAGTTCAAAATTGCAAATATGGCATTTCTAAGACATAATGTTACAAGATAGCCTAGGAAATAAAATAAAAATTTTAAAAGATTTTAGAGATAAGGGGGGGGGAAGGAATGAAATTTGATAAAATAGTCAATGAGCAAATAGGAACCATGCTGATTTACTTAGACTGGGCCAAATGAAAACAAGTTTCTTTTATGTGATGACACATACTGAAATCTCATTTCACTTTCAGTAAGGAGAAGCAAAAGTGATTTTCTTGCATTGACAATCAGTATGAGTCAGGCATGTTTCTTAGATATATTCAAGCTTAAATGGAAAATAAATCAGAACATTTAGGTGTAATATAAAATGCTGCAGTATATTAGCAGGAGTTAAGCCAAGTTTGTTTAACAGAATAACAAAGTTGGAAAGGACCTTGGAGGTCTTCTTGTCCAAACCGCTACTTGAGCAAGAAATCTCATACCAGGGGTCTTCAAATTTGACAGCTTAAGGCTTGTGCACTTCATCTCCCAAGAATTCCTCATATTAGCTCAGGAATTCTGGGAGTTGAAATTCACAAATCTTAAACTTGCCAAGTTTGAAGACCCTTTCCCTATACCATTTCAAACAAATGGTTGTCCAATCTGTTCTTAAAAACCTCCAGTGTTGGAGCATCTACAACTTCTGAAGGCAACTTGTTCCACTAATTAACTGTTCTAACTGTCAGGAAATTTCTACTTAGTTCTAGGTTGGTTTTCTCCTTGATTAGTTTCCATCCATTGCCTCTTGTCTTGTCTTCAAGTGCTTTGGAGAATAGGTGGATTCCCTCTTGTTTGTGGCAGCCCCTTAGATATTGGTATACTACTATCATGTCTCCCCTAGTTCTCGTATTCATTAAACTATACATACTCAATTCCTGCAACTCTTCTTTGTATGCTTTTTGTATGTTTTGTCTGTTTGTTTCATGTCATCATACCATTGTAGTTCAATGAACTATGATGTAGTTCATTATACCTGCCTAGTTCAATGCAAACTACACCAAATTTTCCCACCTAGACTATCCTTTGTAGGATTTCATCTCCCATAATCACTAATCAGCAAACATGTTAGAATTATAGATAACAAAATATAACACAGCTGGGTGGTAATAAGATGGAAATAAGATGGAGTACCAAAGGACATGGTGGCTCAGTGGCTAAGACGCTGAGCTTGTTGATCAGAAAGGTTGGCAGTTTGAATTCCTAGCACTGCGTAACAAAATGTGCTCCCATTACTTGTTCCAGCTTCTGCCAACTTAGCAGTTCAAAAGCATGTAAAAATGCAAGTAGAAATATAGGGACCACTTTTAGTGGGAAGGTAACAGCGTTCTGTGCACCTTCGGCATTTTGTCATGCCAGCCACATGACCACAGAGACGTCTTTGGGCAGTGCTAGCTCTTCAGCTTTGTAACAGAGATGAGCACTGCTCCCTAGAGCCAAAAATGACTAACATATATGTGCGAAGAGAACCTTTACCTTTTAAGATGGAGTACACATGTTAAACTTTGGCACAAATAACATTCCTGAATTAATCACAATATTTGTAAACAGAAAAATAGAGATGATTTTTAGAGGAGGAAGAAACTCCAACAATTTACCAATAATAAGATTTTTTTCTTTGTATTACTACTGATACAACCCAGAGGGAGAAATTTCCTGTGGATATCTTCTCTTGGGGATTCATTAAAATATGAAAGGTCAGTAAATATACAGACTGCTTCAGAGATGATTGAGCAATAAATAACTCATCATTCATGTTCATCTATTAGACATTTCATAAGTAATGAAAAATAAATGCAAGAACAAAATGCCGGCCCATGACAATTCCTTCAACAATATCTTCTCTTATTGAATAATTTCTAATGCCAATACTCTGTTGTCATATTGAACAAGAGCTCTAAGGAACAAAAAGAAAAAAAGCTGTATTTAGTTTAAAGTAAGGTTGTTTCATACCTCTTTTAAACATAATGTCAAGTGGACTCATTCTGTTAAACGGCTGTACCATACAAATAGTTTTCAAACTTTATCAGAAAAAGTAATATTGGAGAAACATTATCAAGAAAAAAAAAGCAGGATTATTTTTCTGCCTGGTACTGAAGTATCAAGGATTGTTTTCCATTGTTTTGTGAACATAGAAATCTGTCTTATACTGAATGAGACCTTGGTCTGTTTCACCCACTATAGCCGGTAATGACTGACAATAACTGTTGAGGTATTTCAAACAAGAGTTTTCAAAGTTCTTCTTGAACATAGACATCTTGCATACAAAATATATCCCTTCCCTTATTTTTCATTTGTTGCAGAAATCTACAGTAAATTTAGTAGCTTTTGAGACTGTGCATGCTTCAAAATTATTACAAAGATTCAAATGATATTTCTGATCTCTCCTGTCATTTGGGGCAGAAAAGATCCATTTGTTTTTTGTTTTCATTTTCATTGCCATGTATTTTGAAAGCCAGGAAAGTCTACAGAATAGTCTGGCTGTCAACAATTGCTACTTCATTTAGTTCATGCTGTTGTGCTTTCCAGAGTGTACCATGAGGAGACAAACTAGCTTCACATCCTAGTATCCTCCCTTCATTGTGACTGAGAAGGATCTCACATCAAACTATAGATCATATTGTGACTGGTTGTAACTTAAGGGCATATACTGGTCCAGTATCTGCTTTTTAAAAAATATATATAAACGATGCTGCACTTCAATGGTTAGATGACATAGACATTGATATTGGAACATAAAACTTTTGAACATTTCTATTTTATTGGGTTCTACTTCTTCATCATCATCATCATCTATTAATGACTCCATAATCCCTTGTGGGGTGGAGTCTGGGCAACTGAATGGAGCTGAGTGTTTACTGACCAGATGCCCTTCCTGTCACCAATATGGAGCTATATTCAGCAGATATATTCTCATCGTGCTCAGAGACAGAAATATCTGCCTCGACCAAGGATTGAACTCACAGCCTCCTAATTGTGAGATGAGAAGTCTACCTCTAAGGCCACTGCATCACTCATTTTATTGGGTTCTACTTGCCATATGCTAAATAAATAAATAAAAATGGCAAAGAATGCTTTAGAATGGATGGCGTCCTAAGCGTTCCATACAAGCCTGAAAAAAAGAGGCCTCAAAAATATTAAATGTGAAGTAGCCACATAGGTAAATGAGCAAGGTCTGTCTGCTTTTAACAGACTTTCAAGTAATCCTAAGCATTTAGAAGTTGTTAATGGTTGCAAACTGTAATATTCTCCCAGGGGAAAGCTAAAAAAAATAAATCAAGATGGTGGTCCTAACCATATATTCAAAGCCCCATCCTTTGTACATGTATATGATATCAATGCATGTTTAGAAAGAGCAGGATTTGAATTGTACAGTTATAAACCCCATCTTATCTTTCTGCTTGTGGATGCTACTAATTGCAATATATTTGGTATGTACTGTATGTGACATAACAACTTTTATGGTGTGCAGATAAGAATTTCTTAATTGGATCAAATTCTTTTGATGAAATAGACAAAAATGGCTTCTCTCCATGATGTTAGCAATGTAAGTTGTGATTCCAGCAAAACAAGGATTTGTGAATGAGGTTTGTGTTTGTATATCTATTCACTTTCCCACTACAAAAATACTATATTCTCAGTGTGGCCAGAGAGAGAAATATCTGCCTCTTCCTATGATTGAACTCACAACCTCCTGATTAAGAGGTGGGAGCACCACCTCTAGGCCACTGCACCACTCTACATGAGCGGAAGGCCTAAATGTTCATCAGATCATAGAAAGAGTACAACTGGTGAACCCAATGAACTTTGGCAAAGGCCTTCTGGGCCAGATCTTGCTACTTGCTAATCAAGTAGGAATTATGCATCCAGGAAGACTCCAGATTGTGTACTATTGTTAAACAGGGAAGCACTACCTGATACCCAAGGTTATTGGATAGGTTGGATAAAGCACATGATTAAGGGGACAAAATCCCTACTTTAGAAATATTCAGATCACAGCTGAAGCCCATGTCCCACTGCACCAATGGATGCAAAGAGGATGTAAAACATTAAAAAAAGCTTGCCATCCGTTGGAAAACGTGATGCATCCATTGTGTACTCACTGCATATGTGTTTCATATGCTCTATCCATCCAGCATTCGTCCACTGAGATTTCATCCACCCAAGAAGTTTTGAGCTGCACAAAACTGTGTGAACGGATGAACTTTCGGCTGAGTACGATGTAAATCTGTGACATTCGAGCAACAAATGTTCTATGTCCGTTTATCATCCGTTAAACATCCGCTGTATCCTCTCTGCATCCTCTGGGCATCCTCGCAACTCACATCTGTTGCAGCTGAAAACGGAAAGAGGGAGGAAACAAAAGGTGCACGGAACGTCTACACAGCATTAGTAGCACGGAAATAGAAAGGATGCGCAGTGAACAGTTTGCATCTGATATACATCCACTAGGCTTCCTATGAACATCCATTTAACATCCCCGCTACATACTACCCACGTCCGTTCTTTTCCGTTCTTTTCCATTCTTTTCCGTTCTGTTCATGCAAATTTTCGCCACTTTTTGGAGTGGATGACAACGGATGGAGCCACCCCCGAAATTTTGCTCATCTGCTGTGTCCTTTATGCATACGTTTTGCATCCGTCGGCCAGTGGGAAAGGGCCTTAAATAAGAGGCAAAATCTCTACAAATCAAAGAACTGAGCTTGCTCTGAAGATGTTAAAGCTATACATTGGTGTAAATGGAAGAGAGGTATGATTCCCATGATGGATGTTTGGAAAAATGCTATTGATATCCAAAGACAGAATGAAAGTTCATGGCTGGTAGCCTTTACTTTCAATCAGCCACTTTATCAGGGCTCTGTGCTGAAAGAAGATAGCAGAGGTTTCATCATATAATTTTGTTGGATGTCACCCAGAATCACTTGATTGTGAAATGGGAAACTATATAAATTAGGCAGATAGATAAACAAAACATTTTGGTGTTTTCAAATTTCAGAAGACAGTTATGATACTAATGTGCCACTGCTTCCAAACATATTCAGAAAGCAGAAAAATCTGAGACCTGTCAAGTACCTACAAGTATTCAACCAGCTTCTTGAACCTTAGCTATTATTATTATTATTATTATTATTATTATTATTATTATTATTATTATTATTATTATT
>BLBF01000026.1:24236626-24260696 GCA_015471245.1 Laticauda colubrina
AAGGAAGGAAGGAAGGAAGGAAGGAAGGAAGGAAGGAAGGAAGGAAGGAAGGAAGATTATAACGAGAGTGAGGGAAGGTCTGAGGGAAGTCCTGCCTTATCAATTGGTAGCCCTCAATGAAATTGAGTTTGACACCCCTGTTCTATGAAGTTTAGCAAAGTTCTATGTCTTTCCCTTTCTCCTTCCCCCTTGCCCTATCTCCAAGTTATAAGTTTTAAATGGTTGCCTTGAATCTAGAAATCCAACTTACAAGCTGTTTGTTCTGAAATCAAGTTCTTTACCAATATTACAAGACACTATGATATAACTGTTGTGCTGACAACATAACCCAAGTGTGCAAAACTGGACTGATCTTTTGACAAATGATGTACAGCACAAAGTGTCAATAAAGGATGGGCTGGCCAAGCTATAATGGTAGCATCTAAATATTTTATGGGCCTTCCAATATACTGTAAGCGATGAAACTCTGCAATGAGTGCTAAGTATGAGCAGCTTATGGGATGAAGAGCATAATGAATGCCTTTCATAAAAATTAATATTTAATTGGTGTAGTTAGCTATTTTAAAATTGTTCAGCCCTGTGTGAGGCCAGTCAATTTTGCTGTTTCTTCCCAGGTCTTGAGTGAAAGAAGTACTCTCAGCATTTTAAAAATGTTAATTGATCAGATGCAGACAGAATCTGAAACACTGTCAGTGGAGTCCTGCAGAATCTTTCAGCAGCTCACAGTGGGTGAAGCTCAAGCAAGTAAAGGATGGGGGTCAGAACCAAATTATTTCCAGCAACCTATTCTAGAACATTATGTATTAACACTTACTCTTCTCTCACTTTCTTCCCTGGGAATTCATCTTTGGAGAAAATAATTATTCTTGCTTTTGAAGTTAGGCCAAGAATGGCATGGAATTAAGCTGATGGTCATACAAGCACTATCCCTGGACTATCCCTTCCTTTGCAAATCCTATCTGCCACAGCCATTATAAATGATTAAGAGTTTGCCTCTATCCGGAAACTAGCTAAAAGTTAATTACATGTCAACCAAATCTTCCCAGAGAAATAAGTGATTGACTAAGCTATTTGAATTTTATAATGAAAATGTTTGAATGAATTCAAATTTGATATCCCAAAGGTTAACAATCAGAAATGAGACAGATCAGAGCTTCCCATTTTTACCTGTCCCCACCTCCAGCTACTGATTGCATTTCGCATTCATAAGTGTGAAAATTATATATGAAAAGCTAGGCTAAAATCCACAAAAGTTTCACCATTTACTCACCAGGTAAGAGGTAGATATTATTACCTCTTTTATTGAATACTAGAACTAGTATTCAAGAAATCATAGTTAGAGATTATGATTTGTTCAGAATCTAGTCAGTTTTTTTATCTTGTCCTTCCAAAGCATTGCTTAAACCTTCTTGAAAGATGTCTCTACAGTTTTCTTGGCAAGATTTTAGAAATGGTTTGCCATTGCCTGCTTTTTAGAGCTGAAAGAGTGTGACTGGCCTGAGGTCACCCAATTGGCTTTGTGTCAATGACTAGAACTAGGCTGGTGCCTTATATTTAGTAAAATGTTTGAAATAATTCTTATTGAAGTTCTGCAGTTTATTTACTGGATTCTGTATTTAACAAAATAATATGTGTGAGTCAGTGGTGGTATTCTTCTGGTTCAGCCTGGTTCTGCTGAGCAGGTAGCGGTGATGAGCAGAGGAGACTAAACCAGTTCTCTCTGCTACTCTGCTGTTGGGCCCACCTGCTGGCCCGGGCTTCCATACTCACCTTTATCCCCTGCTTTTGAAGTGCAGCTGCTTTGCGCGGCACAGCAGAGTGCCAAACGGCAGCTGCTGAATCGACCAGGAGAGTGCAGGCTTGCAGGAGGTGAGTTGGAACGCCTTTGCACCTTTTTGCAAAGTGCGTGTTTGGTGTGTGCGCGCAGGCAAAGTGTGTGCACACATGCAATTTCACCCACCAAGCCTATGTTCACTGAACCAATGGTAAAACTTTTTGAATTCCACCATTGATGTGAGTAAAACCAAGGCCTTTAGGCTTATCTAGAAAGAGACAGTTAAGATCTAGGTGAACCAATACAATTCATAAAGAAAGTAATATACTTTTAGAGAAGGTCTGCATCTCTGAGTTTTTTTCCTCATGAAGCTTGAAAAGACAAGAAAGGAATTATGTATTCTTGGAAGTCGGCTGAAGTAGAGAGCCAATAATATTAGTCTTGACAGCATGGGAAAATAAACAGATATGATGTGAACAACAAAGGGACAATTACTTGTTTCTCTCTCTCCATCTACTGGCTCTGATTATTAAGGTAAAAGATGCAAATAAATAAATAAATAAATCAACAATTCTGGAACTGCATCTCCAACAAAGAGGCTGCCAAATACATGGAGAGCTGAAACACTGAGCTGAGGTGGTACAGTATTTAAAATGTAATATTGCAGGCTAATTTTGCTGACTGCCAACTGCCAGCAATTCATCAATTTCAGTTTCATTGGTTCAAGATTGATTCAACCCTTCATCCTTCTGAGGTTGGTAAAATGAGGATCCAGGTTGATGGTGGCAATATGCGGACTCTGTAAACCACTTAGAGAGGATTGTAAAGCACTGCAAAGCAGTATAAGTCTAAGTGCTATTTCTATTGCTAACAGAATTATGCATGGAGCTGTTAAGAGGAATAGCAATGATCACATCCAAAAGTGAACCTAGCTAAAATCTAGGAAGTTTGATTCTGCAAATATAAACTTTTTCAGCATATTGTAAGGTTTTTCACTAGTCAGTGGCAGACATCACAAAACATTCCCGGAAGCTGAAACAAAGGAGAGGAAATAGGAAAGCACAAAGGTAGAAAGATTAGATTCACTTCTGTGTAGAAAGTGAAAACATTTGCAGGAGAAATTTCTTTCTATTTTTCACCATAGCTCAATCGCAAGTCTGACAAAACAAAAGGGCACGAACAACTTATATTGCCTGAAGATTCCTCCATCCTGATCTTATTACATTGAAAGCAGAATATCAAAGTAACTTTCAATTACAGAGAGACAATTCTAGCTCTGTATTTTATGTTTCAATGATCTGCTTAGATGATTACCTTAACATCTTAGAAATAGTTTGCAGTAAAATGAAGCAGCAAAACAACAGCAAGGAATGTAAGATCAAGATGGCATTTTCCTGAAAAATGTGCTGATTGTGAGATGGTCATTTTGTATTGTTTTCTTGCAGACTGACTTCTTCAAAGTGTTTGCCAGGAATACATCAGCTATTTTTTCAATGTGTTCAGCATATCACACCTACCTTTAGCAAATAAAGCAAAAAAATAAAAAAATAAAAATAAAACAATAAAACAAAAGCAAGTAAATCCATGCTATATTTATGTTTTACATACAACGCTTGATTGGACATGTAACTGGTTGTTTGGGGAACAAACTTTTACTTTTAATTAGGTGAAAACTGTGGTAACCTTCAGAGTCAGTTTTCATCAGCCTGTGCCAATATGACATATCCAATAAAACTATTCTTTGAGGACTCTATATGCCCTGGAGTTTTGTTTGCTGTGGGTATATTACTTGGAATCTTGACAGAGTTATTTCTAAAAAAAACAATAAAGGTGGAAGATAAATGAATAGATAATAAATAAATATTGTCTTTCTACCCCCAAAAGATGTATCTGCAAGAACCCAGCATGATAGGAAGCAGAAGTTAGCAAGTTCTTGGGTTACCTATTTGGTCACTATGGTTAGCCAGGTTTATTGCATTTATAATAATATTTAACAGCCGCAATAAAAGCATTTTATGTAACTTAATTGGAGACAAGTTAAAATGGGATAGGATCAGAAAGATAAAGAGTACAAAAAAAAAGTAGGCCTTAATAAGAATCAATAGAGACCAAAAAAGCTTTTTTCTATATTAAGAACATGTGGCTTGCTTTGTGGATCTGTACAGGTGTAAGGGGGAAATATATCATAGAGCAGAACAATAAGGAACCATTCCCACATTGGAGCAAAACAGAAACAGTTTTAAATAGAAGGAGAAATATTTAAAAATTTTTGTTTCGGAGAAGAAAATTGATTTTTGAGGATGCCAATGTTTCTCTAAAATATTTGCCTTTTAAAGCCCATGTCACACTGAACCAACGGATGCAAAGAGGATGTAAAACAGACAAAAAACCTTGCCATCCATTCAAAAACGCGATGTACTCACTGCCTCCGTTTGGCTTCCTCTCTATCCGTCCAGCATCCGTTTATGGACGTTTCATCCACTCCAAAAGTTTTGGGCTGCCTAAAACTTTTGCGTGGAAAATGTATCCAGTTCGTCCGTTCTGCATCTGCTACGCATCCGCTAGGCATCCGTTACGCATCCGCTATAGCCGCTAGGCATCCGCTATGCATCCGTACAACTCAATCCGCCCAGACGTGGGGAGGAAGCGGAACGGATGCAGAACGGATGCAGAACGGATGCAGAACGGATGCAGAACAGAAACAAAGTGTTTAAAACGGAAAAAACGTTTGCAGAGGGGACCTATCTCGGATATTAAGGATGTCTAGAGGATGTCCAGAGGATGCCTAGCGGAAAACCTATACTGCCTATAAAAAGGGGGAGCAACTCACCTGCATCTCACTTTCAGACAGCAGCCCAGCGGTGCAGACCTCTGCAGCCTTTATCTGGCTCTTCCTCTTCCACAGCATCCAGTCATGTCCTCCGTGGATTGTAACAAAGTCCTTTCGGCAGCCACCATCGTTCTGCAACAGTGCGAAGCCATCTGCAGGCTCTGTGAACACTACTGCGAGAAGAAAAGGGGCCACCCAAAAAGAGTCTGGGTCCGAAGATGGTTCGCCAGAAGAACAGAGGATGGACTGTACAACAAGCTGATGGTGGAGCTCAGGAGCGAAGACACTCGGGCATTCCAGAACTTCATGAGGATGCCTCCAGCCATGATTGATGAAGTTGTGCAGTGCCTGACACCCAGGTTGACCAAGGCAAACACTAGCTTCCTGCCCAGCCTGGAACCTGGGCTCAAGGTGGCACTCACTCTGCGCCACCTGGCCTCAGGGACCACCTACAGGAGCATGCAGTATGGCTGGAGGGTGCCATCCAACACCATCAGCATTGTGGTCAGAGAAAAGGTGCAGGCCATCATCGAAGAATACAAGGAGGAGCTCCTCCAGTACCCCTCCACTGAAGAACGATGGAAGAAAGTTGCAGAGCAGTGGTATCAGAAGTGGGACTTACCACACACCGTTGGAGCCATAGATGGCAAGCACGTGGCCTGCAAATCTCCAGCCAACTCGGGGTCCACTTATTTCAACTCCAAGGGCTTCTTCGCCATGATCGATGCTGACTACAAGTTCATGTACATCGATACTTCAGGCAATGGCTCCTCTTCAGATGCCCAGGTATACAACGCCAGTCATCTCAAGGAGGGGCTGGAACGCAACCTCATCGTGGACTTCCCAGATCCAGAACCCCTACCCAACGACACACAAGATGTGCCCAACTTCATCGTGGGGGATGACGACTTCTCCCTCACAACCTACCTCATGAAGCCCTACACCTCCAGACTCCTCACCCGTGAAGAGAGGATCTTCAACTACAGGCTGTCCAGGGCAAGACGGGTGGTGGAGAACGCCTTTGGCATCCTGGCCAACAGGTTCCAGGTACTTCTTACCAACATGCAGCATTGCCCAGAGACCATGAGGAGGATCATGGAAGCTTGCTGAATCCTGCACAATCTCATGCGCACCCGCTACCCAGTCTTGCAGAACAGGATCGTGGACCTCCAACAAGCCAATGGAGCCTGGGGAATGGAGGCAAGGGCGACACCTGATCGACACTGAGGATGTGCAAGGCCCCAACAGAGCCTCACATGAAGCGAAGAAGCAGTGCAACCTCCTAAGACACTGGTGCAACTCCCCAGCTGGAGCAGTGGAGTGGCAAGACAGGATGGTAGATGCTTAATGGATGCTTCCTTCAGCCTGTCTCATCACACGGATGAGATTGGGCCATGTATGTTTGGTTGGCCTACAATGAACAGGGCGTTTAATAAAGAGTTGTGTTTATGTTGACATGTGGATAATTATTACATTATTATTGATAATAAAGGGCCGTAGGTGTGGCACCTGGGAGGCTGGACCATACAGTCCCACTTTGCTTGCACTTATCTATCCCACTGCTATCCTTACCCATCCCACTGCTATATTAACCCATCCCACAAGCATGCAAAGGCTTAAACCATTTCTAAAAGTTTCCAGCAAGACTTTATGAAAAAAAAGAAATGAAGCAAGTATGTGAATCATAAATAGACTTTATTAACAACAAGCTATAAGACAAAAATGAGTCTTTGGCACTCCTCTTAGTTGCTCAGTCTCAGGGGTGAAGGGTGCAGGTGCTGTGGAGGTGGCTGGTGCTGGAGTGCTTGTCATCAGCTCCTCCAAAAGCAGCATCAGCAGAAGCCCCAGCCCCAGAAGAGCGAGCCCGTGCTGCAGAAGCCCCAGCAGAACCAGAGTGAGGGCCAGGGGGTGGGATGGTAGCCCTGTCCCTCTTGCAAGGGCTGGCAGCAGATGGCTGAGGCTTGCTGTGCTTCCGCATGGTTGTGGGGTTGCTGGCAGGCAGGGAGGCTGGCAGGAACCAAGGCTGGCAGGAAGGCTGGCAGGGAGGCTGGCAGCAAGGCTGGCAGCAAGGCTGGTAGCAAGGCTGGTAGCAAGGCTGGCAGCAAGGCTGGCAGGCAGACATGCAAGCAGGGCAGGCAAGGCAGTCGATGTGTCCGGCAGCAGGTCTTTCCTCTGAATGGCGACCTGCTTCCGAGCTGCTTCCATTATATCCATGGGGCTGATGCAATGCATCCTCCCCGCATGCGCAGTGAACGCCAGGCATCCATTAGCCTTCCACTGTGCATCCGCTAGGCTTCCGCTCTGCATCCGCTTCATCCGTTCGGCGTCCGCTCTGCATCCGCTCTTTCCGTTCCACGTCCGCTTCGGTGAGGCCCCCCGGAAGCCCTGCGGATGTGCCACCCACTCCCATCTGCTCTTATCTGCTTCCATCCACTGGGCTTCCATTCCGCATCCGCTTTCCATCCACCCTGCGTCCTCCCCACGTCCGTGTTATCCGCTCTGGTTATGCAAATTTTTGCCCCTTTTGAGAGCGGATAACAACAGATGGAACATTTTGCTCGTCCGCTGTGTCCTTTTTGCATCCGTTGGCCAGTGTGACATGGGTTTAAAAACCCTAAAGCTTCCCCATCTATTCTTGGCTGAACATTGTTTCCTCTTCCCTTAATTCTTTTTTTTTTTCCTCCTTTTTCAAGTAGTCCTACAATGGTTTCATGGAACTCCAAAAACATTTTATTATTTCTCCAGTGGTTTCCTGGATTGCCTGTGCAACACTGCCCTGCCCTGTGAGTGTTCTAGGACAGTGGTTCACAATTTTTCTTCATCATGGATCCCCTTTAAATATCTTTTATGGCCACAGACCATCAAGACTTTAAAATTTAGAATAACAAAGTTGAAAGAATCCTTGGAGGTCCTCCAATCCTCTGCTTAGGCAGGAAACCCTACACCATGTCAGACAAATGGTTATCTAACCTCATATTAAAAACTTCCAGTGTTGGAATATTTCCAATTTTTGGAGGCAAGTTCTTCCACTAATTTATTGTCCTAACTGTCAGGAAATTTGTCCTTACTTCTAAGTTGTTCCTCTCCTTGATTAGGTTCTGTTCCATCTGGAAAGAAATGTGTGAGACCGGGTTCCAACAATAAACTCTTTATTTAAACTCGCTAAGCAATAGTCACGGAACAACAGCCCAAGCTGCGGCAGCCCTTTTTATAACGGCTTGTGGCCAATGACACCACTTTAACTGTTCCCACCGTTTGGTGGGTTAACCAGATTGGTTCTCTAATAGCCAATCCGCGAATGGCCTTTTCGGGCAATCAGAATAGGGAAGTTGGAGCCTAACAACCTCCATACTAAACCCCTCCCCCCTTGGTTTAGTCAAATGTGCGTTACGTGGTCACGCAGGTAAGTGAGGCTTTTTCTAGTCCTGGTTGACCCGCGCAGCTCAGGCTCGGCGTGGTCTTCGAGCAGTTCGGATAGGATCGCTGTCTCTCTGGTCCTTCTCCATGGAACCTCCTGGAAGGGTGAGTCAGCCTTGCTGCTCCCGTCCGAGTCTCTTGGGCCAGTTGAAATGGTTTCGTTGCTCCCTCCTGGCTTGACCGGGTTGGTTGAGCTGGCCTAGCTGTTTCCTTCCAGGAAGGTCTCGCTTCGTTCTCCTGCTCCCAGACTTCTCATTTGGGGTTCATCTAACCATGAGTGCTCTTTTTGATTTGTTAAATAGTCTTTTTGTAGTGTTTGTTGTCTTGTTATGGGAGGTTCATCTCTCCCTTTTTTATTATTTTGTATTTCCCCCCCTTCCTCGGTTGTTTTTTGCTCGATATTTATTTTTATTGGTTCTGTGGTGTTTTTTCGTTCAAGATTGTGAGAACGAAGCTGGTCTATGTGCTGCTTTCATTCTCTACTGTCATCTAGGAGTAGTCGGTAAGACTGAGGGACTGTAATTTGGGTGATTGTGGCTGGAAGCCACAATGGTTCCCCAGTGAGGTTTCTCGCATAGACCAGGTCACCAATTTCAAATGTTTGGTATTTGCTGGAGGAGTCGGGGGGTTTGTCCCAGGTGTAAGTGGGGTGCAGTCTGTCTAGGTAGGAATGTAATTTCCTACCCATTAGGAGTTCTGCTGGGCTTTTGTCGGTTGTGCTGCTAGGGTTAATATGCTGTAGAGTTAGTAATCGGTTTAGTCTTTCTTGCACATCCCCCTTGTCCATTCTATCTAGGCCCTTCTTATTGTCCCGAACCATGCGTTCAGCCCTGCCATTTGCAGCCGGATGGGCCGGCGCTGTTAAAGCATGTCGGATACCCTGGGCAGCCAGATACTGTTCGAATGCTAACACTGTAAACTGGGACCCATTATCTGACACCTGGACATCAGGCAGCCCATGTGTAGCGAAAAGTCTGTCTAGCTGTTTCATTACTGCCTCGGTGGTTGTGGAAGCCATAAGGATGACTTCTAACCAGTTCGAGTGGGCATCCACAACTATTAGGAAGGTGTTTCCTTTTGTCGGCCAAGCAAAGTCAATATGTAGTCTAGACCATGGACCCGGGGGAGTTTCCCATTCTCTGACTGGTGCCTGTGGGGGGATAGGCCTCAATTTTTGACAGTCATGGCATGTTGCCACCCATCGTTCAATGTCTTTGTCTAGCCCTGGCCACCAGATGTAGCTCCTGGCCAGGGCTTTCATTTTGACTATGCCCGGGTGTCCCTCATGCAACATGCACAGAACATCTTCCTGGAGACTGTTTGGTATAACCACCCTGTCACCCCATAAAATGCAACCTTTTTCTATTGACAGTTTGGTCTGTCAGGGGAGAAATGGCTTAAATGTCTCAGTCCTGTTCTCCTCCGGCCAGCCCTTACCTACCCAATTCAATATGCGCGCTGTCAAAGGGTCTTTAGTGGTGGCTCTCGCGACATCCGCTGTGTTTAGCGGCAGGTCCGGGCAGGTCTCTAGTTGTAGTGTGGAGATGGTTGGAGCTGGGTCCTCTTCCATGATGGGAAGTGGGGAATGGCTTAGGGTGTCGGCATGTGTGATGGCTTTTCCGGGGTGATGAATCAGCGTGTAGGAGTAGGCAGCGAGGAATTCAGACCACCTCATCATTCTAGGTGACAGAATGTTCAAGGGTAGCTTGTTGCCTGCTAGGATTCCTAAAAGGGGCTTGTGATGATTGAAAAAGTTCTACCGTAAAGGTACTGGTGGAATCTTTTGACTCCAGCAATGATTGCGAGGGTTTCTCTGTTGAGTTGGCTGTAATTGCGTTCTGACTTGGAAAGCGTCTTTGAATAAAAAGCGACCGGTGCCTCTCTCCCGTCTGATAGCTTGTGGCTCAGGATGGCGCTGATCCCAAAAGGCTATGCATCACAGGTGACCATCAAAGGCAAGATATTGCTATCCTGGATGAAAATGGTGTTCAACGTTAACAGGTCTTTGATACCCTGAAATGCTGCTTGTTCCCATGTCCAAGTAGCTTTTTTTTTAATCAAGCAGCTGATGTAGCGGTTCTGCTATGGCTGCCTTATGGGGTAGGAACACATTGTAAAAATTTATGAGACCTAGGAATGCTTGAAGGTCAGTTTTGTTCCTAGGTCTAGGAGCATCTTTGATTGCCTTTATTTTTTTTTCGGTGGGGTGTATGCCTTGCTCATCGATTAAATAGCCCAAAAACTCGACCTGGTTGGTGGCTAGATCACATTTTTCTTGTTTTACTTTGAGGCCTGCATCTGTAAATCTTGTTAAAACTGCTCTTAATCTGTTCTCTAGTTGGTTGGCGTTTTTTGCTGACACCAGAACATCGTCAAAATAAGGAACTTTGGAGTCCTTTACAATAAATTTAAATCATTGATTCCATTTAACAGGCATTCCATGAGGCTTTGGGACATGTCTGGGGCAATGCTAATGCCAAACTGGACACGGTTACATTTGAATGCCCCTCTATGTGTCACAATAATCTGTGCCTCTGCGGTAATGGGGTCAGTGGGTAGTTGTTGATATGCCTGTGCGAGATCAAGCTTCACAAAAATTCTTCCTCCCCCTAGGGAGTGCTGTAAATGTTGCACTACCGGTACAGGGTATGCGCTTTGTTGGATTGCATGGTTCGGGGTTGCCTTATAGTCTCCGCAGATGCACACTGACCCATCTGGTTTCACAGGAGTAACAATAGGTGTTTCCCACCTGGCATGGTCGATTGGCTCTAAAACCCCTTGAGCTATTAATTTGTTCAATTGTTCATCAATTTTTGGTTTTAAAGCAAACGGGATGCATCTGGCCTTTAAGCGGATGGGGGCTATTTTTGGGTCTAGACTGAATGAAATTGGGGTTCCCTTATACTTGCCTAGGGTCCCATCGAAAACATCTTGGAATTCTTGTAGCAGGCTCTCCTCACAGTTGGCTGCGGCAATGCGGTTGATCCCGGTCATCCCGATTCCCAGGGGCGCGAACCATTCGATCCCTAGCAGACTAGGGCAATCATGGTCGACGATCGTCAGAGGCAAGATTTCGGTGTGGTTCTTGAATTCAATGAGGAAATGTCCTAGGCCTACTACCGGAATTCAATTTCCCTGGTAGTCTTTTAAAATTAGTCTTTGTTTCTGTAATTCTTTTTGTTTAATGTCCGGTATCAGGTGCCAGATGGTATTCCAGGATACCATAGATAGGAAAGACCCTGAGTCGACTTCCATCTCACAGGTCTTCCCTTCGATGCTCACCTCTATCTGGACCTTCTTCCCATTTTCTGCCCTGGCATTTCCGATGGTGACTGTCTGATGCTTTTCCTCTCTGTCACTGGTTCTTTTGCTCCGGTTCCATCTGCTTCCGGCTTGTCTTTCTTCATGTCTGAGGGGGGTGCTGCCGTGTCTTTTTGGACTATGGCTCTTTTTGTTGCGGCAGACCCTTTCAATGTGCCTCCGTTTGTTACAAGCCCTACAGATTGCGTCGAGGAACCAGCATTCAGCTTGCGGGTGGTTGCCCCCGCATCCCGCACATTTAAACTCCTGCCAGTTTCTCCTTTCATGCCATTTCTTGTCTGATTGAAGTCTGTGGACATCTTCATTTTCATCCTCGGTATTGCTCTGGGATTCGAGATCTTCATAGTGGGCTGTTGCTGTGGGCTGTTTCTTTCCTCCCTCTGCCTTCTTCTCTCTGGCTTGGTTTTGCAGATCAGGGATCACATTCATCTGGCGCATGGTGGCTGCTGACTTCTTTGCTGCTTCGGCGGCGGTTGCCTCTGCAATGGCCTTGGCCATGGTTATGTTTGGTCTATTCAGGAGCTTGCTCTGAAGGGTAATGTCCTTCAAACCGAGGACCACGCCATCCCTCATGACTTCGTCCATGTTCTGGAACTTGCAGGCTCCTCCAATGTGTCTCTGGGCTGCTACAAAATCTCTGACAGTTTCATCTTCCTTCTGGTCCCTCTTGTAGAACTCATGTCTTTTTATCAAGTTGGAGACCACAGGTGCATAGTGTGCTTGGAGCATTCTGTTCAGCTTGGGCCAAATCATCTGTTTGACATCTCTGGGTTTAGCCAGCGCCTTCGCCATTTTAAAGATGGCTGGTCCACAGTGTGTAAGGAAGACAGCCCTCTTTCTCTGGTCAGAGATTTCCTGCAGTTCGATGCTTTCCAAAAACATAAGAAAGCGATCGATATATGAGTCCCAAACCTCCTCATCAGGATTGAATGGTGTGGGCGGCGCATTGTTACCGGCCATCTCTCTCACTCGGTTCAGATCACCGCGTGCTTCGGTCTCACTCTTCAACACAATCCCTTCCTCGTCGCCAGTGTTCCGTCCGGAAAGAAGCATGTGAGACCGGGTTCCAACAAGAAACTCTTTATTTAAACTCACTAAGCAATAGTAACAGAACAACAACCCAAGCCACGGCAGCCCTTTTTATAGCGGCTTGCCTGCGGCTTGTGGCCAATGACACCACTTTAACTGTTCCCACTGTTTAGTGGGTTAACCAGATTGGTTCTCTAATAGCCAATCCGCGAATGGCCTTTTCGGCCAATCAGAATAGGGAACTTGGAGCCTACCAAGTTCCATACAGAACAGTTTCCATCCATTGCTTCTTGTCCTGCCATCAGGTGCTTTGGAGAATAGCTTGACTCCCTCTTCTTTGTGGCAGTCCCTGAGATATTGGAACCAGTGGAGGGATTCAAATTTTTTTACTACCGGTTATGTGGACGTGGCCTGGTGGGCATGGCAGGGGAAGGATACTGCAAAATTGCCATTCCCTCCCCACCTACTAACCTGCTTTCCAGCTTTGTTCTCCTGTGCAGGGCAACAAAAGAAGACCCAGCTGATCAGCAGGGACTTGGGAGGCAGAGAATAGATGGGGGCAGGGCCAGTCAAAGGTCTCAAAACTTCTGCTATCGGTTCTCCAAATTACTCAAAATTTCCGCTACTGATTCTCCAGAATTGGTCAGAACCTGCTGAATATCACCTCTGATTGGAACACTGCTTATATCTCCCCTAGTTCTTCTTTTCATCAAAATAGACATACCCAGTTCCAGCAACCATTTCTTGGATGTTTTAGCCTCCAATCCCCTTATCATATTTGTTGCTCTTCTCTGCACTCTTTCTAGAGTCTCAACATCTTTTTTACATTGTGGTGACCAAAACTGATTGCAATATTCCAAGTGTGGCCTTACCAAGGCATTATAAAGTGGTATTAACATTTCACGCGATCTTGATTCTATCCCTTCTAGAACTGTGTTGGCTTTTTTTGGCAGCTGCAGCACGCTGCTGGCTCATATTTAAATGATTGTCCACTAGGACTCTAAAATCCCTCTTGCAGTCACCACTATTGAACAAGGTATGACATATACTGTACCTGTGCATTTTATTTTCTTGCCTAAATGTAGAACTTTACTTTTTTCAGTATTGAATTTCATTTTGTTTGATAGCACCCAATGTTCAAGTCTGTCAAATTCCTTCTGTATCTTAATCTTATCTTCCAGAGTATTGGCTATTCCTGCAAGCTTGGTACCATCTGCAAATTTTATGAATCCCCCATCTATCCTTTTACCTAAATCATTGATGAAGATGTTGAAAAGCACTGGGTCTAAAACAGAGCCCTGGGGTACCCTACTGTATAATTAACTCAATATTTTTATATTTTTTTTATAAAAATTATAAGATTTTTATATAATTAACTCAAGACTCTTTGCTTTTTCTCTGGTAATATCACACTTCTAACTGGAGCATACAAAACATTCGCTAGACCAATACTCGAATACAGCTCATCAGTTGGGAACCCACATTACGTATCTGATATTAGCACAATTGAGAAAGTCCAGAAATATTTCACAAGAAGAGTTTTCCACTCCTCTACTCGTTGCAGAATACCTTATGCCACCAGACTTGAAATTCTAGACCTAGAAAACCTTGAATTACGCCGTCTTCGGTCTGATCTAAGTAGGGTATATAAAATTATACATTGCAATGTCCTACCTGTCAATGAATAATTCAGCTTCAACCATAACAACACAAGAGCACACAATAGATACAAACTCAAGGTTAACCGCACCAAACTTGATTGCAGGAAATACGACTTCAGCAACAGAGTGGTCAATGTCTGGAATACTCTACCTGACTCTGTAGTTTCTTTCCCAAACCCCAAAAACTTTAACCTTAGACTGTCTACTATTGACTTCACCCCTTTCTTAAGAGGTCTGTAGGGGGGATGTATAAGCGCACCAATGTGCCTACCATCCCTGTCTTATTGTTTCTTTTATTTTTTCTTATATGTACCCATTTCATGTATTCATAACTCTGTATATACTGATACCTATTATCTTGTAAGCAATTGACAAATCAAATAAATAAATAAATACAATAAATTTAAATCATAACATTTCTTCAAGCTTTTGCAGACCCCCTGTGACCCCTCAGGGTCCACAAACCACAGGTGGAGTACTTTGTTCTTGGAGATACAGAAAAATGGGGGGGGGGGGAGTGAGAGAGGGATGGGACCAATCTCTATTGATAGTAGATACCTGATGCTGTTGTAAGTATGAAAGTATTTTTAAGGTTAAAGAAAGTTAGAAGAGACTTCTTGATTACCTGATATCTTTTAAACAGTGAGTGTACTTTATATCTGCTTCAATCTGATCAATGGTGTGGGTGTGGGTGTGGGTGTATGTGCTCACGTGTGTGAAATATTTTAAAATTTTAGAAGTTTCTTAGTGTTTGGTTATAGAATGAAACCAATTTTGCAGGAGCTGAATGTAGCTATAAAGAAAAAGGATTTTCTCAAACTGCCAGAAAACATTAACAAAAGTCAGTGATATGCTTCAGTTTTGTCCTGAGAAATTTCATTCTCAAAAGTATTGGGCATACAGTTTCTGTGCTTTTTACCCAGCCAAACAATTTTAGACTGTAAGCTATGTATTCTGGTTGCCAGGCGACTGAAACCAGTTTCTTTTATTAAGCTCCATTAAAATGGTTTTCCATCTGGGCTTCTATCACCATAGCAACCATCACTAGGGGCAGTTCTTTGCTCTATAAATAGGTGGTGAGATGGTGACTTTGGCACAGTAGGTACACCAGGCAGTTGTCCCATTTATAAGTAAGTGGGTCAAGTATGTACCCTGTGTGTGTGTGTGTATACATGCATAAATACTTCTTCAGGTGGATAAAGTAGAGACTAAAAAGGGAGCATTCTTCTGAACAAGTTAAGCCAGTTTTAATAATGGTTGGGTATGAAAGTTTGAGAATGTCATACCTCTAAGTGTGCAGAAGGTGGTCTTACTCCTAACTTCTTAGGGCTGTCCTGATACCTCCTGTTCTGTAGCAGGATATGCTGATAAAATTTATTTATTTATTCAATTTGTATGGCTTCTGATATCAACCAAGTAACCCTTCTCCCTTGGTTCTTCTTGCCCCTAGTGTATTCCCACAAGTGCAGGGTCCGCTTTTCAGATCATTGAGTGCCACTTTGCATGGTCATCTGCATCTCCAGGGTGCAAGCCCATGGCTTGCATGTCTTTGTTAATAGTGTCTTGCCATCTCTGTTTTGGGTGCCTGCGAGGTCGCTGGGCATTGACTTCTAGTTGCTAGACAATCTTGGCAATGGTGGAAGGTGCTACTCTCAGGACATGTTCATACCAGTGGAACCAGCCTTCTCTTTTCTTCTCTATAATACCAAAATGTTGTCGAATGGTATCATTCATGATGTGGTCAAAAAGGGAATGCAAGATATCCAGGGAGTATTTGCATTTCCATGGCATGGATATAGCTTTCGGTCCCTGTTGTTGCTGCCCAGCATTCAGTACCATACAGTGCAAGAGAGCAGATGGTTGTCTTCATGCTGTCTCCTTTCTAAATGCAAAATCTAGTTGATCGCTACCTTTCACTCCCCAGTTCAAAATACAGTCAAGTTTGCAAAATGAGTTTCATTATAACAATAGTTTGTGTATTTTAATACCTTAACTGACCTAATATGTTTTATATATTTGTCATTTGTCTGCATCCCAGCCTTGATCTTGTATAATCATCCATTTGGTCATGTCACAATTGTTTCATCCAAAAAACACTTCCTTTAATCACTTACCTACAATGGCAAATACAGAAATTTGCTTGGATGCAAAAATTTGCCTATATGATCAAACCTAGACCGAAAGGCCTGGTCCCACTGGCCTATGGATGCAAAACATATGCATAAAGGACACAGTGGATGAGCAAAATTTCGGGGTTGGCTTCATCCGTTGTCATCCGCTCCCAAAAGTGGTGAAAATTTACATAAACAGAATGGAAAAGAACGGAAAAGAACGGACATGGGTAGTATGTAGTGGGGATGTTAAACGGATGTTCACAGGAAGCCTAGTAGATGACAGCGGATGGAAGCAGATGACACATCCAAAGGGGTTCCGGGGGAGAATTTCGAAGCGGACGCATAGCAGAAGGGGCGGATGCATAGCAGATGAAGCGGATGCATCACGGATGCCTATAGGAAACAAAAGGGATGCCGCGTGGATGTATATCGGATGCAAAGCGTTCACTGCACATGCGGGGAGTATGAATTGCGTCAGCTCCGTGGATATAAAAGGATTCAGCACGCATGCAGTCAGCATACATGGGAAAGATGTGCTGCCACATACATCTAGCAGGAACACCATGGTTCATCAGTCAGGCAAGAAGAGGAAGCCCATGCCTACTCGTTCCAGCCCTGGCAAGAAGGCCAGAACCAGCATCCCACCCCCTGGCACTGACTCTGAAGCTGCTGCTGCTGCTTCTGTGGTGGACCAGCCCCAAGCCCCTCAAAACCCTGCTGCTCAAGCCCCTGAAGGCCCTCCTGCTGAAGAACTTGAAGGCCCTGCTGCTCAAGCCCCTGAAGGCCCTGCTGCTCAAGCCCCTGAAGGCACTGATGCTCAAGCCCCTGAAGGCACTGCTGAAGCCCCTGCCAGAGGGAGGAAGAGGCAAGGGAAGCAGAAGGGAGAGAGGAAACAGTACACCGTTTCCAAGGAGCATGAGGATGAGGTGCTGGAATGGCTGAGGGAGAACGAGTACCTCTGGAGAAAGGGCCACAGACTCTATCGGGACACCAAGAAGAAGCAGGCAGCTTGGAGAGACAAGGCAGAGAGCCTGGGGTACACTGCAGAAGTACTCCTGGGATGGTGGAAGCACATGCACACCTGGTATGGCAAGCTACACCTCAAGAAATCCGGGCAGGCCACTGTCAAGCTCACTGACCGGGAGATGTACGTCATGGCCAAGTGCAGTTTCCTGGAGGGTGAGATCCACCACCAAGGAGCAGCCCCTCTGAGACCCCTCTCCCTCAGCCCACAGACAGCCAGTCCTCTTCTAGCCAGGAGCCAGCTACCCTGTCCAGGCAGGTATCTTCAGAGGGCCACACAGCAGAGACCCCCCTGATAGCTGCACTCCCCATGCTGGCAGACTTGGAGGATCCAATGGAGGATGACACCCTGCTGTCACAAATGGAGGAAGAATCAGCAGCCACCAGAGGCCACCCCACCCCCACCCCCAGCTCCATAGGATGCAGGCAGAGAGGCAGACTGGAGGGCCAGGACCACAGTGTCCTGTTGGTGATCAGGGACCCAATGAAGACCAGCACAGAACTTTTCTCTCAGCTGGTCCACAGCGACATACCATCCTCGGACCAGAAGCCCTTCATCACTTACCTGAGCTCAACCCTCAGGGACCTGCTCGAGGCCCAGTACCAGGTGATGAAGCAGAAGATCACAGCACTTCTGCAGAACCCTGAAGGCCCAGCTGAAGCTGCTCCTACCCAGTCCAGGTCTGCTCCTCCACCCCAGGCGATGTCACAGCCCTTCCACAGCTTTCAACAGCCCCTCACCTACCAAGGCTATGACTACCAGGACTTCCCACAGCAGAAGCAGAACTTCCCAGTCCAGGCCCAGGTTCATTGCATGCCACAGACACCAGTCCTCACCCAGCTGCAGACCAGACAGCCCCACTACACTCCTCCTTCCTCCATCCCACAGCCAAGCCCGTCAACAGACAATCTGTCATCAGTATTGGGCCTGACATCTCAAGTCCTTGATGAAGGGCCTCTCAACCTCACAGGACAGAGTCAGCTCTCGGACAGCTTCCTGAACACAGCATCCCCTGTTGTACCCTCGGGGCCAAGCACCCCAATGGTGCCTCACACCAGCACTCAAGCCACAGCCACCTCCACAGTCCCTGCCTGCTTAACAGCTGAGACCAGGGACATGACTCAGAGTGACTGAGAATAGTGTCAGAGACTGAGTTGTACTTGTTAAGTTTATCTTTGCTTACGGCACTTTACTTGGTTCATTTTGCTTTTTTAATAAAGTCATAAAGTTTACCTAAGAAAGTTAATAAATTTTATCTTTGCTTAACACACTCATTTTTTTTACTTAATAAAGTGTTGGTGAAAACTTTGAAAAAAATAGTTAAGCCTTTGCATGCTTATGGGATAGATAAGGATAGTTGTGTGATAGATAAACCTCCAGTGCAACCATAGTGGGACTGTATGGTCCACCATCCCAGCGATCCAATGATTTTTTCCCCCTTTTTTATCGAAAATATTGATTGTCCGCTAAGTATTCTTCAACATACTCTAGACATACTGCAGACATCCTAAATATACGAGATACATCCCAGATACAAACGTTTTGTCCATTTTTAATACTTTATTATACGAGTTGCATACGCTTACATCCTTTCTATTTCCATGCTACTAACGCTGTGTAGACGTTCCATGTACCTTTTGTTTCCTCCCTCTTTCCATTTTCAGCTGCAGTGGATGTGAGTTGAGGGGATGGCCAGAGGATTCAGAGAGGATACAGTGGACGTTTAACGGATGATAATGGACATAGAACATTTGTTGCTCGTATATGTCACAGATGTACATCATACGTGGCGGAAAGTTCATCCATTCACAAAGTTTTGTGCTGTTCAAAACTTCTTGCATGGATGAAATTGCAGTGGATGGATGCTCGACGGATAGTGTGTATGAAACATGTATGCAATGAGTATACAATGGATTCATAGCATTTTCCAATGGATGGGAAGCTTTTTTTAACGTTTTACATCCTCTTTGCATCCGTAAGTGCAGTGGGACCAGGCCTAGACACTATGGCTTGATCATAGTTGTTAGAAACAGTTCATCTTCAAATAAAATGTAATACAGTAAAAATTGCTGTTTCTCCCCACCTCCAAATCTCCCGAATGTAAGGTTAACAAAAATGTGATTCTTTTCTTCCCATCTCCTTGCATTCACACTTATGGTTCCCTAATATACTTCCATGTTCCTTCAAATTGCTGGCTTTGTCTTGTTCCCCCCATAATGATGTGAGCTACAAAGAGTGTGGAGCTCTCATTTAAGTCAGTGAAATCAAAGAATGGTTATCAAAGCTAGATTTCACGCCTGGATAGGAAATGGCAGCTCGGAGTCACATCTGCTTCACTGAGATTTTTAATTGGCTTTTAGAAGTAATATAGCCTTTTTAATACACAAGGCTGTGGGTACTAGCAGCTGCATTTAGTTCTCTTCAACACTTAGGATTGTCTAAATAATTCAACAAGACTTTACAGGAAGTGAAAGAAAAGTTGGTGGGGAATCAGAGGCAGGAGACTGAGACTAATGTTCCCAGGAAAAAATGTGCAAAGACTCATGAAAAAATGAAGGGACATATCCAGAAGGTGAATGGGCTCACTCGGATACTTTTTGGAATGCATTCTTAAAAAGTGAAAATTCAGAACAGGCACATTTCTAAAACAGGTATGAATAAAGAGACTGGAGAAAGTTTTATTGTATGTGCAATAGGACTGACAAATTGAAATACAATGAAATCAAAAACAGAGAAATAGGGAAGATCATTCAGGAAGACTGCATAGACTGCATTCTAAGTAAAATGACACCAATGATTTGAATTTGAAGATGTCGCAATGAACACTCCAAGTGTTGGTACTTGCATTGAAATACCACATATAGCATATTGTCAGCATTCCAGCAACCCCCCCAAAAATTTAGATTCGGGATAATGTCAGTGTTCCAGCAAACCTCCATTCCAATCAATAACTCTGAGACAAGCACACCTCAAAGGTACCTTTATTAGAATAGCACCTGGCAGATCTGTGGAATCCTGAATCTGAAGTTTTTTGGGCTTTCCACAATTTCCCAAACTACAAATCCATCCCCTCACTTGGTCATCATCACACCACATGGTCCAATCATGATCCATCCAAAAGTAAATCCTTATTTCATACTGTGCTACACTAAATGACCTTGAACTAACAAAAAATTTTTATTTTGTCTACTAGAGCTACTTAATTGAAATCACCCCCTCCCACTTTCTCAGGCTATGTAGCAGTGTGGAATATGGCTTCCAAAGCTGATACATATATGGGGTAGAAATGTGATAGTACAATTTTGAATCTCTATGGAAGACATCTTACAAAGTAGTAAATGTATAAATATTAAGATTCCCTCTTCCTATGGGTATCTGTGGAAAATATCTTACAAGAATGAAGTAATAATTTATATTAACGACACAGGATTTAATTAGAGCACTTGCCCAGAAAACCTCAATGTGTGGGAGATGTCTGCATTAGATTTCAAAATATTTAACAGAGACTGATGTATTCTAAAATTATTATTAAAAAGGTGTGGAAATAATGGAATGCAGCTACCAGGTCTACTGAAGCAATCACAAGCAATGATAGCATTGTGGTTATTATGTGAACCTTATATTTCCAATTGTCCCTACCTTTCCAATTCAGTCCAGCAGAGTGGGTGTGGTCTAGGTCTAATCAAAGAAGCAATATGGAACAAAGAAGCACACTTACTCTGCTACATATCTTCTGGAACAGTATCTCCCAGAAATTGAACTGGTTCCTAGTCCTATGTGTTCTGTATGTAAAGTGGATGACTCCAAATCTACAAACCTGATTGGCTAATAAAATGCCAAAAAGGCGGCAAATCTAAACAACTGCCATTGGCTGCAAGCAGGCAAGCCAGCCTGTATAAAAGGCTGGCCCCGGCTTCAGCCAAGCGTTCCGTTTTACTGACTAGTTTAAAATAAAAGTATTTGTTGTTGGAACCCGGTCTACCTCGTGTGTTTTCCGAACAAAACACTGGCGACGAGGATGGGATCGTCCTGAACAGAGAAACCTGCACGCGGTGATAAGAAGTCCAGATTACAACCAAGATGTCTGGAAACAACGCACTGCCCGCACCCTTCAGTCCCAACGAAGAGGATTGGGATTCCTATGCTGATCGCTTCCAAATGTACTTGGAGAAAATGAAATGGAAGGCATTTCCGAGCAACGCAAAAGAGCCGTGTTCCTGACGCACTGCGGGCCAACAGTGTTTAAAATAGCAAAAGCCCTCGCGAAGCCCCGGGACGTTAAACAATTAACGTGGACAGAATTGCAGAGACTCCTCAAAGCACACTACGCTCTGATGGTGTCTAACTTAATAAAGCGACACGAATTTTACCGCAGAGACCAGAGAGAGGGAGAAACCGTCGCTGATTTCATCGCTGCCCTCAGACAAATAGGGGGTGAGTGTGAATTCTTAAACATAGACGAGGCAATGAGAGATCGCGTGGTGTTAGGCCTGAGAGACTCGACCGCACAGAGTAAAATGCTCAACAAGCCAAACATCACCGTTACCGAAGCCATCGCGGAAGCTACAGCCGCTGAAGCCGCGAAAAAATCTGCAGTAGCCCTTAAAAAGATGAACACACACAGCGAAGAAGCACCAGCCAAAGATAGAAAGCATCCTGCCACCACAACCCACTACGAAGAGTCGGGCGAAACAAATGAATCGAGCGAAGAGGATGACGAGGTCCACCGTTTGCTGATGAACAAAAAAGAGCGCGAAAGGAGAAATTGGCGGGAATGCGCTGGCTGCGGAGGAAACCATCCACGAGCCGAATGCAGATTTCTCGATGCCATCTGCCGACATTGCAAAAAACGAGGGCACATCGAGAAGGTCTGCAGAAACAAAAAATTCTACAGCCCGACGAGATGCAGAAATTCCCCAACACGAGCCGAGCCTAAACGAGCCGAAAGAAAATGGCAACAAGAGAAGCGAGCCAATACACACCAAACTGTCATTATTCAGAGCTCCCAGACGGAAAGTGGGAGAAAAATTAAAATCATCGTGGAAATCGAGGGAAAACACTGCAAGATGGAAGTGGACTCGGGGTCCTTCCTCTCCATGGTATCGTGGGACACAATTAAACAGTTAGTCCCAGGTATCAAACCCAAAGAATTGAAGAAGCAGCACCTAACCCTCAAGGACTATCAGGGAAACCAAATCCCTGTGATTGGCATGGGACATTTCCGAGTCGCCTACAAAAATCACATCAAGGTGCTTCCACTGACCATAGTCAACCAAGACAGACCAAGCCTCCTGGGCATCGAGTGGTTCGCGCCATTGGGCATCGGGATGACCGGGGTCAATCGAGTGACTACAACCGGCTGGGAAGACGACCTCATCCGAGAATTCCAGGACGTTTTTGACGGCTCACTGGGCAAGTACCGGGGAAACCCCATTTCTTTCAATTTAAACCCCCAAATAGCCCCACGAAGAATAAAAGCCAGGCGAGTTCCTTTTGCACTAAAGGCAAAAATAGAAGAACAGCTGGACAAATTAGTAGCCCAAGGGTGTTAGAACCTGTGGACCATGCCAAGTGGGAAACACCTATCGTCACACCCATTAAACCTGACGGATCCATCAGAATCTGTGGTGACTATAAGGCTACCCTGAACCACGCATTACAACCAAGCGCATACCCGGTGCCAGTAGTCCAGCATTTGCTTCATTCCCTGGGAAATGGCAAAGTTTTCGCCAAACTCGACTTGGCACAAGCCTATCAACAACTCCCAGTGGACCCAGAAACAGCAGAAGCGCAGACTATAGTCACCCATAAGGGCGCATTCAAATGCCACCGGCTCCAATTTGGAGTAAGCGTAGCCCCTGGCGTCTTCCAGAGTCTGATGGAGCACCTTCTAAATGGCATACAAGGAGTCGTTCCCTATTTTGACGACGTCCTAATCTCGGCCAGAGATGAAACACAATTAAGGAACAGACTGAAAAAGGTTCTGACTAAGTTTAGGGAATCTGGCCTCAAGGTTAAAAGAGAAAAGTGCTGTTTAGTTAAGAACAGCGTCGAATTCCTGGGCTACTCAATAGACGGAGAGGGTATCCACCCCACAGATAAAAAAGTTAAAGCGATCAATGACGCTCCTGAACCAAGAAATAAAACAGAACTACAAGCGTTCTTAGGATTAATTAATTTTTATAACGTGTTCCTGCCAAACAAAGCCACTATAGCAGAACCGTTACACCGTCTGCTAGACAAAAAGGCAACTTGGACTTGGGGTTACAAAGAAAAAAAAGCCTTCCAAAATATTAAAAGATTGCTAACATCAACAAACGTTCTCATCCAATTTAGCGACACTCTGCCATTAACAGTGACCTGCGACGCTTCACCATATGGAGTAGGTGCCATCCTGAGCCACCAACTACCAGATGGCAGAGAAGCACCCGTCGCATATTATTCTAGGACTCTATCAAAAACCGAGCAGAATTATAGCCAATTGGACAGGGAAGCTCTAGCAATTGTCGCTGGAGTAAAACGATTCCACGAATATTTATATGGGAGGACCTTTCGAATCATAACGGATCACAAACCGTTAATGGGGATTTTGGCGGGAAACAAGCCAACACCTAATATACTGTCCCCAAGAATGACGAGATGGTCAGAGTTCCTGGCAGCTTATTCCTACACTCTGACACACCGGCCAGGGAAACAAATTTCCCATGCGGACGCTTTGAGCAGAGCACCCTTACCAGCAACCGACGCAGACCCGGCACCAGCGATGACAACGCTACAAATCGAGACTTGCCCCGATCTACCCATATCAGCGTATGATGTCGCCAGAGCCACCGCGAAAGACTCATTGACTGCTCGCGTTCTTAGCTGGGTAGGTAAAGGCTGGCTGGAGAATCAAAAAAC
>BLBF01000026.1:24261096-24281873 GCA_015471245.1 Laticauda colubrina
GGAGAATCAAAAAACTGAAAACTTTAAACCTTTCCGGTCCAGACAGACTGAACTTTCTATCCAAAAGGGGTGTTTGTTGTGGGGTGATCGGGTAGTAATCCCTGCCAAATTACAGCCCAGGGTACTTAAGCTGTTACATGAAGGGCACCCGGGAATGGTTAAGATGAAAAGCATTGCCAGAAGTTATGTGTGGTGGCCGGGTATTGATAAGGACATAGAGTATTGGGTAAGCTCATGCCACAAATGCCAGGCAATTAGACCATCCCCACCAAAAGCACCCCTTAAGGACTGGGAAACCCCTCAAGGACCGTGGTCAAGAATACACATTGACTTCGCGGGGCCTACCAAGGGGCATACCTTTCTGATTGTCATTGATGCCTATTCAAATTGGCTTGAAGTAAAAATTATGCCATCAACGACAACAGAAGCTGTAATAAAGAAACTGGACAGCCTGTTTGCCACCCATGGCATACCGGACATTCTCGTCTCAGATAACGGGCCACAGCTAACCAGCATACCATTTGAGCAATACCTAGCCTCCCTAGGTATAAGACATGCACTAACCGCGCCGGCTCACCCGGCTGCGAACGGCAGGGCTGAGAGAATGGTCCGGTTTACCAAAGAAGGGTTGGAACGAATGGACGCTGGAGATATCCAACAAAAAGTAAACCGTTTGCTCACACTCCAGCACATAACGCCCAGTACTATAACAAATAAGTCACCAGCAGAATTACTCATGGGGCGAAAATTACGATCTCACCTGGATAGGTTACACCCAAATTTTACCCCAGAAAACCCCCCTGACTCATCTACACGGTTCGGACAATTCGAAACAGACGATTTGGTATATGCCAAAAACTTCACCGGGGACCCGGTATGGCTACCAGGACAAATTATCCAAATTACAGGCCCCAAATCCTACCGAGTAAAATTAGACGATGGCAGGGAATGGAAGTGGCACATAGACCAGCTTCGATCTCGAATTATAGAAAGAACCACAGACTTACAAACATTCACCAAAAAAACTGGCGAAATGCAAACCAAGGTGGGGGGGGAAAGGCGAGAAACAAATAAAGAACTGTTTAAAACTAAACCTAACAATCAATACGAACAAAAAGAGCAAATAAAAGACTCACTGTTTGAAGAGACTTGCGGAAAGAGACCATCGGAAGGGGCCAGCCAAGCCAGCTCGACCTGCCCCGAGGAAACAGGAGGGAGCGGCAAAACCGCCGGCCTAAGAAACTCAGGCGGCGGTAAAATGGCTGACTCACCCTTCCAGACGGTTCCAGGGAGAAGGACGGACGACACAGCAGCCCCATCCGAACCGGTCGAAGTCTTCACTGAGAATGAACCGCGCAGGTCAAGTCGAGTCCGGAAAAGCCCCACCTACCTGCGAGACTACGTCACCACGTAGGACTGAACTAAGGGGGGAGGGGTGTTCTGTATGTAAAGTGGATGACTCCAAATCTACAAACCTGATTGGCTAATAAAATGAACACTGGATTGGTTCACTAGGAACCAATCCAAAGAGCTGCCAAAAAGGCGGCAAATCTAAACAACTGCCATTGGCTGCAAGCAGGCAAGCCAGCCTGTATAAAAGGCTGGCCCCGGCTTCAGCCAAGCGTTCCGTTTTACTGACTAGTTTAAAATAAAAGTATTTGTTGTTGGAACCCGGTCTACCTCGTGTGTTTTCCGAACAAAACACTATGTTATTTAGAAAATTATTAAAAGCTGGCTGTGTCATGGCCCTGTTGGAGCCTGAGACTATGGAGGAAGATGAGCTGGAGCTGGGGTGGACAGAGGTTAAGGGTGTGGCTTCACTGGCTCAAAAGGAATGTGGGGAGGAGCAGGATGAAGCAGCTCCAGGTCCCTTGGGCCTGAGACAGCTTGTAAGCAGACAATAATGGGGACAAGATGACCAAGAGAGGGAGAAAGAGAGACCAGGCAGTGGAGAGGAGCGATGGAACTCAGGTGACAAGGACTGCTTCCTCCTAATCCCTGAACATGGAGAGGAGGCGGGAACAGCACAAGCTGACCTGATGACTCAGAAGGAGAGTGCCCCACCCCTCTTCATAAGACACACCCGAGGACTGAGACTTAAAGAAATGCCCTGGGGTGGGGTGCTTGTCAGGAACAAGCACTGAATTCATGAAGTTTTATGTGTCATTTTGCCAATGTCTGGAGTTTGCTGGACTCCTTGCCTTGTTGCTGTCTTATTCCTTTGCCTCGTTGGACTCCTTATCTTGAAGCCATCATGCTAACAGCATTTTGCTGGACTACTCGCAGCCAGTGGCTGCTGGAGGTGTGTGTGAGTGCTTTGCTCTGGGACTTGCCATAAACGTGGGAGTGTTTGGGGAAAAGTTGGGACAATTAAGGGGAGTTCAAACTATCGCGGGGTCAGATATTCTTGAAATTTTATTAATTAAATAAATGTGAACTAAATTTATAGACAAAAGACAGGACATAAGTATAGTATAACACCACCAATGTTTGTCACTGAAATGAAGTATAACTATTCTCCACAATAAATTTTCAATAGACAATGCTGTTAGAGAGCATAGTAATTATGTATAATTAATGTATAATGGACTTATTGTTGTCACTGTTTAAGAGACCCTTAAATGTTTGATGTAGTGATGTATGCTCAACTGAATGCTCAGTTCAAAAATCTTATCTTTCTTGATCCCCTTGACTTCATTCTATGCACTTAGTTGTTCAGCACATCAGGATCAGTGCTGGGATGAGTGAGCGTTTACTTTGCGGGCGCACATACGCTTTGCACGTGCATGAGCCTAAGGCGTTTGGGCACAGCGCTGAAAATGGAGCATTTAGAATCTCAGTTGCTTACTTTCCAAGTCAGCAATAATAAGTAGAACAGCGAGGGGGGGGGGAATCCACTGTGCTGTGCAATTGAGATGAGCTACAACGCAGGATAGGGCAGGAGTGAGCAGGAGTGAGCATGGCCAGCTAATTGTCAGAACTACCAATTTGCCCAAACCAATCTGAACTGGCAGCATCCCACCACTGATTAGGATGATGGACAAGTGCAGAAGAAAGGGTCAATTTTTTTCATGGACTCTGTTTCTATGTCTGCTAAGTTCTGCAGTAGGTTAGGAGAAGGGTGAGAATTAAACTGGAAGGATAGATTTCATTATCTGTTTTCTTTCAGAAAAAAAAGAGACAATTCTTCAAGCTCCCAGGTAGAGTTTTAAAGAAGAACATACCCATGGCTTCTTGTCTTTGCTAGACTGAATCTCACTTCATATAAATTAATTTCTTAAGAATGATGCTTGGCATGATCTAACTTTCCTACTTCAAGATTAATTCAGAGGGAATAATTGTCATGTCTTTTATAACAGCATCTCTGTGTAGAACGAAAGTGCTACATGACTGCAAAAATATTGCTTTCTTTGTTAGTTTTCTGAGACGGATTATAAAACTTTTCTTTTTTGATGTCTCTCACTTGTCTATCAATAGATTCTGGAGCATAGAACATTTTAGATACATGACAAGTGTATGCGTTTGCAATAATTATTTTCTCAGTTTCTGCTATTTATTAATAGTACATTTTTTTAAACCCAGGCAATCAAAAATTCAGATCATCTGTGAACATTGTAATGTTGCATTAAGTTCACAGAAATGTCATTATACTGGGATAATGAGAATCTGTTAACACAGTCAGTTATCCTAGGAATGCAATCCTGTAATTTGCTTCTTTTCATACTCCTTAATAAAACTCAAGAAGTAAAATTCACAGTTCTATATATTCAACATAATGACCTGTGAGTAACCCCAGGCAGCAAGAAAAAGAGACATATAAATCACATTATTTTCTTGTTGATTTAGGGTGTTATGCTAACAAACTTGAGATATCAGTGACAGTTTAATGTTAAAGCCAGGTGCAGATCAGAGGTGGTATTCAGCAGGTTCTGACCAGCTCTGGAGAACTGGAAGCAAAATTTTTGAGTAGTTTGGAGAACCGGTGGAACCTTCCCCCTGGAGTGAGGTAGGAATGGAGATTTTGTAGAATCCTTCCCCTGGAGTGGGGTGGGAATGGAGATTTACAGTATCCTTCCCCTACAATGCCCACCAAGCCACATCCACCAAGCTATGCCATGCCCACCAAGCCACGCCCTCAGAACTAGTGGTAATTTTTTTGGAATCCCACCACTGGTGCAGATGGCATTTTGAAATTCTCTACCAAAAGGTACAGAGAGAAAACTGAGTGAGTTTTTGCTCCAAGTTTCTTGGTGGTGATGGTAGTGAATTTCTAACAGTTTCTCAGTGGGAAGACTCTGAAAAGAAGGAGGGAAATACCAAAATCCTCATCCTAATCTTAATCAACCCTAAAAGGGTGAGGTAGTGAAATGTAGGATATTTCTTATCCCTGAAGTAAAATAAGATCAAAGCCACCCATATAATACAGGTAGTCCTCGATTTACAACCACAATTGAGCACAAAATTTCTGTTGCTATGTGAGATATTTGTTAAGTGAGTTTTGCCGCATTTTATGGCCTTTCTCATGACAGTTGTTAAGTGAATCCCTCCAGTTGTTCAGTTAATAACTTAGGTGTTAGGTGAATCTGGCTTCCCCATTGAATGTCAAGTCATAAAACATTTCTATGCCTGTTTTAGTTGTTGCCATAAAAAAGAAAGGGGGGGGGGGGAAGGAAGGAAATCTGGAAGAGCAATGCAGCAGTTTGAAACCGAAAGTACATTACAACACTGGAATCCTGACGTTGACTTTGCTTGTCAGAAAGTTGCCAAAGTACAACAGAACAACACTGCAACAGTCTTAAATAAGAGTCACTTGCCTAGTATCTGAATTTTGATCACATGACCATGGGGCTTCTGCAACAGTTGTTAAAGGTGAAAACCTGTCCTAAGTTTCTTTTTTCAACTTTGAACGGTCATCAAAAGAACTGTTGTATGTCAAGGACTAACCTGTATTTCATCCTTGAGAAATTCACTAAAATTGGTTTTCTTGAAAGAAGTTGGTTCCTCTAGAAAGGAGGAGATAGTATTTGTAATTTGGTTTTAAGGGTCTGTCAGATAGGCTGACGTATGCAAAACATATGGAAAAAGGACACAGCGGATGAGAAAATTTTCTATCCGTTGTTATCCACTCTCAAAAGTGCCCCAAATTTGCATAAACAAAGCGGACAACAAGGGAAATGAACGAACGGGGAGAGGACGTAGCCAGGATGTAAAGCGGATGCTCCACGGAAGCCTAGTGGATGGAAGCGGATGGAAGTGGATGGCACATCTGCAGGGCTTCTGGGGGAGCACAGCAAAGCGGACACGCAGCGAAAGGAACGGATGCAGAGCGGATGCCTAGTGGATGAAGCGGATGCATCACGGAAGCCTAGAGGATGCCTAGCATTCACTGTGCATGCGTGGAGGATGCATTGTGTCAGCCCCGCGGATATAAAGGGAAGCAGCTCGCAAGCAGGTCACCATTCAGAGGAAAGACCTGCTGCCAGACACAGCTCCAGCCAACAACCATGGGGAAGAAGAGGAAGCCTGTGCCATCTGCTGCCAGCCCTGGCAAGAAGGACAGGGCCACCATCCCACCCCGTGGCCCTGACTCTGCTTCTGCTGGGGCTTCTGCTGCTCGGGCTGACTCTTTTGGTGCTGGGGCTTCTGCTGGCGCTGCTCCTGGTGCTGGTGCTTCTGCTGGTGCTTACTCTGCTGGCACTGCTCCTGGTGCTGGTACTTCTGCTGGTGCTTACTCTGCTGGTGCTGCTCCTGGTGCTTCTGCTGGTGCTTACTCTGCTGCTGCTGATCCTGGTCCTGCTGGTGTTGCTGGTGCTACTGGTCCTGCTTTTGCTGCTACTGAGTTGTTGCTGGTGCTGCTGCTGCTGGTGGTGTGGTAGAGCAGCCCCTAGAACCTCAAAGCCCCTCTGATGAGGGCCCAGATGGGCCCTGCAGAGGGAGGCATATGCGAGAACGGGAGAGGAGGCAATACTCCATCGAAGAGGAACATGAGGATGAGGTGCTGGAATGGCTGAGGGAGAACGAGTACCTATGGCGGAAGGGACACAGGCTCTATCGAGACACCAAGAGGAAGCAGGCTGCTTGGAGAGAGAAGGCGGAGAGCCTGGGCTACACTTCGGAGGTCCTCCTCGGGTGGTGGAAGCACATGCACAACTGGTACGGGAAGTTGCACCTCAAGAAATCTGGCCAGGCCACGGTCAAGCTCACTGACCGGGAGACCTACGTGATGGCCAAGTGCAGCTTCTTGGAGGGTGGGATCCACCACCGAGGAGCAGCCCCTCTGACAACCCTCTCTCTCAGGCAGCCCACAGAGAGCCAGTCCTCTTCTGGCCAAGAGTCAGCTCCTGTGTCCAGGCAGGTATCTGTGGAGCATCCCACAATGGCGACGCCCCCAACAGCTGTACTCCCCATGGGGGAGCACGTGGAGGACCCCCTGATGCAGTGGGAGCAAGGAGAGGGCATTTCCATCAGAGACCAACCCACATCCACCCCCAGCTCCACCTCCACAGAAAGCTGGCAGAGAGCCAGACCAGAGGGCCAGAGCCACACTGTCCTGCTGGAGATCAGGGACACCATCAAAAGCAGCGTAGATCTCCTCTCTCAGTTGGTACACACTGACATACCATCCTCAAACCGAAAACCTTTCCTCACATACATCAACCAGACCCTCATGGACATGTCCGAATCACAGTAGCAGGTGATAAAGGAGAGAATCACCGGTCTTCTGCAAAACCCTCCAAGCCCAGCTGAACCTGCTCTGACCCAGTCCAGGTCTGGTCCTCCACCCCAGGTGATGTCACAGCCCTTCCAAGGCTTTCAACAGCCCCTCACCTTCCAAGGCTATGGCTACCAGGAGTTCCAGCATCACAGGCAGCCCTTCCCAGTCCAGGCACAGGTTCATCGAACGCCACCGATGCCACCGATGCCACCGATGCCATCGATGCCACCCACGCCACAGATGCCACCCATGCCACAGATGTCACAAATGCCACAGATGCCACCCACGCCTCACCTCATTCAGCTGCAGACCAGACAGCCCCACTACACTCCTCCTTCCTCCACCCCACAGCCAAGCCCAGCCTCAGAACATCTGTCATTGGTCTTGGGACTGACACCCCATGTCATGGAGGAAGGGGCTCTCAACATCACAGGACTGAGCCAGCTCTCTGAGAGCTTCCTCCACATACCATCCCCTGTTGTCCTCTCAGGTCCAGGCATCCCAATGGCACCTCAGACCAGCACTCCAGCAGCAGATACCTACACAGCACCTGGACCCTTCACCCCTGAGACTATGGGCACGCCTCAGAGTGACTGAGAAGAGTGCCAGAGACTGGGTTGCTACCTTATGACTTTATCTTAGCTTGGGACACTTTACTTGGGTCATTTTGCTTTTACAGTTTGTTATTAATAAAGATTATCTTTGCTTCACACACTTGCTTCAGTTCTTTTACTCAATAAAGTCTTGGAGGAAACTTTTAGAAATGGTTTAAGCCTTTGCATGCTTGTGGGATGGGAAAGGATAGCAGTGGGATGGGAAGGGATACCTGTGGGATGGGTAATAGCTGTGGGATGGGCAGGGATACCTGTGGGATTGGCAGGGATACATGTGGGATGGGTAATAGCTGTGGGATGGGTTAAGATAGCAGTGGGATGGGCAGGGATACCTGTTGGATGGGTAATAGCTGTGGGATAGATAAACCTCCAGTGCAAGCATAGTGGGACTGTATGGTCCAACCTTCCAGGTACCACACCTATGGCCCTTTATTATCAATAACAATTTCATCATTCATCAACACATTGCAACATAAACACAACTCTTTATTAAATGCCCTGTTCATTATAGGGCCACTCAACATACATGGCCCAATCTCATCAGTGTGATGAAACAGGCTGAAGGAAGCATCCCATTAATCATCTATCATCCTGTCTTGCCACTCCACTGCTCCAGCTGTGGAGTTGCACCAGTGTTTCAGGAGGTTGCGCTGCTTCTTCCCTTCACGTGAAGCTCTGTTGGGGCCTTGCACATCCACAGTGTCTATCAAGTTTCGCCCTTGCCCCCATTCCCCAGGCTCCATGTCCCCATTCCCTTGTTGGAGGTCCACGAGCCTGTTCTGCAACACTGGGTAGCGGGTGCGCATGAGATTGTGCAGGATGCAGCAAGCTTCCACGATATTCCTCACAGTCTCTGGGCGATGCTGCATGGTGGTGAGAAGTACCTGGAACCTGTTGTCCAGGATGCCAAAGGTGTTCTCCACCGCCCGCCTTTCCCTGGACAGCCTGTAGTTGAAGATCCTCTCTTCACGGGTGAGGCATCTGGAAGTGTAGGGCTTCATGAGGTAGGTTCTGAGGAAGAAGGTGTCATCCTCCATGATGAAGTAGGGCACATCTTGTGTGTCGTTGGGCAGGGGGTCTGGATCTGGGAAGCCCATGATGAGGTTGCATTCCAGCCCCTCCTTGAGGTGACTGGCATTGTCCACCTGGGCATCTGAAGATGAGCTGTAGCCTGAAGCATCGATGTACATGAACTTGTAGTCAGCATCGACCATGGCAAAGAGGATGATGCTGAAGAAGCCCTTGTAGTTGTGATAAGTGGACCCTGGTTTGGCTGGAGCTTTGCAGGCCACGTGCTTGCCATCTATGGCTCCAACGGTGTGGGGGAAGTTCCACTTTTGAAACCACTGCTCTGCAACTTTCTTCCATCCTTCTTCAGTGGAGGGGCACTGGAGGAGCTCCTCCAGGTATTCTTCGATGATGGCCTCCACCACTTCTCTGACCACAATGCTGATGGTGTTGTGTGGCACCCTCCAGCTATACTGCGTGCTCCTGTAGGTGGTCCCTGAGGCCAGGTGGCACAGAGTCAGTGCCACCTTGAGCCCAGGTTCCAGGCTGGGTGGGAAGTTGGTGTTTGTCTTGGTCAACCTGGGTCTCAGCCGCTCCACAACTTCATCAAACATGGTTGGTGGCATCCTCATGAAGTTTTGGAATGCACGAGTTTCTTTGTTCCTCAGCTCCACCATCAGCTTGTTAAACAGTCCATACTCAGCTCTTCTCCCAATCCATCTTCGGACCCAGACACTTCTTGGACGACTCCTTTTCTTCGCGTAGAACAGGTGAAAGAGCCTGTAGATGGCTTCGCACTGTTGTAGAATGATGGTGGCTACCAAAAGGAGTGTGTGACGATCTATGATAGAGATGACTGGATGCTGTGGAAGAGCAAGATCCAGATGAAGGCTGAAGAGGTCTGCACTGCAGGGCTGCTGGACTGAAAGTGAGATCCAGGTGATTTCCTCCTCCTTTTTATAGGAAATACAGGTTTTCCGCTAGGTGTCCTTTTGCATCCTCTAGGCATCCTGCAGACATCCTAAATATCCGAGATACCTCCCCTGTATGAATGTTTTTTCCATTTTAATGCTTTGTATGAAAGCTGCATCCACTTTCATCCTTTCTACGTCCATGCTACTCACACTGTGTGTCCGTTCTGCATCCGTTTTGCTTCCTCCCTGTGTCCGTTTTCCGCTGGAGCAGATGTGAGTTGTGTGCCTTGAGCAGATGCCTAGCGGATATAGCGGACGCATAACGGATGACGACGGACGTATAACGGATGTTCCCCGTATGCATAGCGGATGTAGAACGGACGCATTGGATACATTTTCCACTCAAAAAGTTTTGTGCAGCTCAAAACTTTTTGAGCGGATGAAATCACAGTAGACGGATGCTGGACAGACAGAGAGTATGAAAAACTGACGCAGTGAGTACAGAACGGATGCATCGCGTTAAACAACGGATGGCAAGTGTTTCTCTCCGTTTTACATCCTCTTTCCATCTGTTTGTGCTCTGTGACAGGGGCTTTAGATAGGAGCCGTGCTGGTGCGTGGTTAGAATGCAGTGTTGCAGGTTGACTCTGCCCCACAGTCTAGAGTTTGATCCTGACCAGCTCAAAGTTGACTCAGCCTCCCATCCTTCCAAGGTGGCTAAAATGAGGGCCCAAATTGTTGGGGGCAATAGGCGGACTCTTTAAACTGCTTAGAGAGGGCTGTAAACAGTATAAAGCAGTATATAAGTATATAAGTGTTATTGCTAAATTGTCTTGCCAATTACAATTACTTTACTACCAAGAAAATTGCTCGGTGAAAGAAGATAAGACCCACTTTGGCTGCCTTATAGAGAGGTGCAAGATATTCTGTAATTCTCTTTCCCCTTGAAAGAACTCCTGGAACCCAATTATTTTTATTTCCATTTAAAGAGAACAAAACATGCAGGGCATTTTCTTTGCTCATCGCTATTGAATATGAGCTTGACTCACTTGTAAGAATAAAAATATTTTCAGAAAAAGAAGTATTGGGATTTTAAAAAATTCTCTTGAGTTAACCTGGTGCCATAGATGCTTCAAAAGTTTATTTCTAGTAAATTAATATCTGACTTTGACCACCAAGGAAGCCCATAAAGATTTGAGACCCTTGTTGTAATACAGCAGTATGAAATCATTAGATATTTGAGAATATGATGGACTAATGTATTTTTAATGGATTTTTATCCTATGTGAACCCCCACAACTTATTTAACCATCAGTTACTAGAATGTTCCAAACATCTGTTGGCCACTTTCACATAGTTTGAATATGAATTGTGACATTTTTATCCCATTAGGAATCCCTAGAGTAGCTCCATTTTCTGGTGTGATATTACCAGAACATGAATTAATAAGGCAAGTTAACATGTTTTCATGTATTAATAAACTAATGCTAGTGTTGAAAGCAGCTGGTTCTTGTTTGCTATCACCTTTTCAATTTCTCCTGTTTCTTTCATCATTATATAATAAAATTAAAAGCCAGGTTTTCCTGCAGCATTATCTAACTTGCCTATTGAAAAAAAAGAAACCCAAGTAACTTCATCTTTCATAAAGGAAGATTGTCTGTCAGATGTAAATTACACTCCATGTAAATGTCATTTCATCACTTACAGATGGTGCTTTACATTTAGCCCTTAAACAGAGCTACCTGTTCACATTATTACCATCACTGTTTCTTTGACAGCTCTGGTATTAATTGCACCATATTGCTTGTCTTTTACAGTAAATTTTCACTTAATCAGGAAGATGCTTAAAGAACTTTTGGGAGAAAATAGTTCACTTTCAGCATGTGGAAGAAGCAGTGTTTTGGGTGTAGGTACAACCAGTAGACAAAATTACAAACTGAAATTTAGAGTTGGAAAGGCTCTTGTGATTATTTCTGTCATCTGGACAGAAGAATCCACAATTTCAGCATTCTTAATATTTAGAACAAATTTGCTTCATCTCACTTTCTTCTTCTAGGAGCTAATCCTACTTTCAGGAGAAATAGAGATCAAGTATATCCCCCTTTTTGTCATTGCAATAATTCATTTATTATTATAGCCATGATATCTCTTTTCTTAATTCGCCCTCCTCTGGACTGAACATGGCCATTCCTTTCGACCATTCAACCATTCTTCATAAACTCTAGCTTCCCAACAGTTCTTTTGGCTGTATATGCTAGTCATGATCTAGTTGGTAGTTATTCATCTGGAACTAATGGTGGTCTAAATTTCACCATTTTCTAGATGTTAACTGACCAGCAGAGAAGAATTATGATTTCATGGGTTTTGAACATGATGTTTTGATTAATGCAGCATTTTGAATTTGATTTTCCGTTCAGTGAGGGTTTTTTCTTTTTCTTTTCTCACTTTGGCCAGACCAATTTATACTGAGACAGTCATCAGATTACTTTGTCATAGGCTCAGAAAGGATACCTGGCCCAAGGAAAAGCAGATAGCAGTGGATTATAAAGGCTTCCTGGAACTGGTATTAAAATCTAGTCTCAATCCCATCTTTCAACTTAAACAACAAAGAATCTGATTCCAATATCTTACATCACAAAGCTAAGCCACTTTTTAGCACACACTAAACACTGCACACCAGGAATAGATAAATCTGCCAGCTCGTGTTCTAAGACATCTACATTTTTTTTGAGGAATAATCTTGCCTTCTTTCATTTTTTTTTTGCAATTTATGTAGTGTTTTTAGTGCAATTCTCTCAATATACATGTTTTTTAAAACAAAAAAGAAAATTCTGCTGATTCTATCCCCCTCCCAACTTTGTCTGATATTTTGGAAGCAATCCCCAAAGAATAAACATTTCTACACATTTTTATGAATAGTTCTTCATTGCAATATTGAGAGAGATATCAGAGCAAAATGATAATTATGTTAGAGCTTATGTATTATTTTGGAAAAGTTAAAATAGATAATATATTTTGTCATATTCATACAATACTCCTAATGTACAGGTGAACTGATATTTGAACAGCTTTTTTGTTTCATTTCCCAACACTTATTTTTAGGGATCGGCAAGACTATTAATGGCCATTTCTGGTCATTTTTTATTTTGTTTTGACCCTGTATTTTGATGTATAAATTCAGGGACAATCTGCATGATCTGCATTTTAGTTGTCTTTCTCTGAATATGTGCATTTTCTGTCTATACTTTTTGGAGCATACACATTCTTTTCAAACATATTTGCATTCAAAAGGTATGTTTATAGGGATCTACTTTCTCTAGCACAGGATTAATGCATTTCCCTCCATGTAGCATCTCTCTCTATATTTTGGAATTACCAGTAGGTTCTGGCCAAAGCTTCCACAGGATCATGCAGCAGCTATGCCTGGGATATCCTCTGGCTCCTTCTGAAACCTAGACTCATTAGTCACCAAGAATAGACCATCTGAATAGGTCCTGGCTCACTGGAGGGGAGGAGGGGTTGCAGTGCTGGATTCATTTTTTTTTAACTATCAGTTCTGTGGGCATGGTTTGGTGGGTGTGGCAGGGGATAGAATCTCAAAATCTCCATTCCCTCTCCACTCATGGGGGAAGATTACTGCAAATTCCCATTCTCTCCCCACCCCACTAACCTGCTTTCCAGCTCCGTTCTCCTGTGCAGGGCAACAAAAGAAGATCCAGCCAATCAGCTGGGACTCGGGAGGCAGAGATTAGATGGGGCCAATCAGAGGTGGTATTTGCTGGTTCTCTGAACTACTCAAAATTTCCACTACTAGTTCTCCAGAACTGGTCAGAACCTGCTGAATACCACCTCTGGGAGGGTTGCATTGGGAAATCTCACAGCCACGAGGAAATGGTCTGACTATGACATGGGGATAATGACAGATTCTCCATCAAATTACATTGCCACTGCTCTGACAAGAAAATAATGATGGGAGTAAGATCATTATTCTAAGTATTAGATGATACGGGATAGGCCCATGACTGCCATTGTGACCAACTACTGGGCTGCCTCTGAGGCTAAATCCAGGATAGGTAGTTTGAAATCCCCCAGGACCATAAGTATTGGGATGGCCTCTAGCAGCTCAGACAGGGATGTTGCAACACAGTAGGGAGGCTGGTACACTGGTGACACTCCCAGCTACTGAATTTCTATAAAAGTGAACATTTGGATTAAACAACATTCTGGTTTGCATTTTGGTTTGGAGTATGTGAACTGAGCAAATTTTTAAAATTAAATATTTATAGAACCAGGGCATGCATTGACTTATTTTCTTCACTATTCTAATTTTTTTCTAGCTTGCTGACAGCTTAATATTTGTTAAATCCATCCCCCAGCCAACCTCCCCAAGAAAGAACCCAAAATAGTTAGAAGTCAATAAAATAGTGCAATAGTCAAAGCTGCCTATGCTTTACCTTGAAGAAACCTCATGAGATTTCTCCTATTCTTGACTTGCTAGGCTTCCATTGATCATGTAGATCAATGAAGTGGCTGAAGGGTATCTAAGTTATACTGTCTAAATAGAGTTTTCTACTTGGCTGGCTTTGTGGTTTGGCTGAACTTCAGTTTGAACTTTTCTCCTCCCTAGTTGCCACTGATCTAATTAGACTTGGATATGAAAGCTATTTAAAGACCTGGAGAGAAACACAATCAGGAAATGAAGATTTCTTAGTACAATATTCAAGAACCATGCCAGCCAGAGCAGGATGGGATTAATCCAAAATCCATTTGTGTCATTGGTGGCTAGGCAGCAAGTTTTAATGGTGTTTGATTAGGTCTTCAGTGCCATAAAAATGCAGGGTCAAAATGTGCTTTTAATTTTGTGTTGCATGCTGAACAGTACACTTCAGCATCTTTAGAAGAAGATAAAACAGGAAATTCATTAGCAGATATTCTGTAGAAATAAACTTGCTTAAGTTCAAATGTCAGTTTGACATGCTACTTTTGACAAAACCATAAGGCTGGCCAGACCGAAGCCAATTGGACCACTTCAGTTTTGCCACACTGGAGCTGAGGGAGAGAGGACTTGAGAGAGAGGGAATTTTGTGGACAAAGCAAACTACTTTGTCTTGGGAACCAAGGACATTCTCACAATGGTGAGATTCAGCCTGTTCATACCAGTTTGGGAGAACCGGTTGTTAATTTTCTGAGCAGTTTGGTGAACTGGTTGTTAAATCATTAGGGCAGAAAACCGGTTGCTAAATTAATTGAATTCCACCACTGCATTCTCACACCTGGTTGGACGAAGTGGAGTGATGCTACCCGGTTGTCAGACAACACAGCGATTGGACCATGTGACTGATTGTTTGGAGAAAGTTAGAAAATCTTTTACATTTAATTGGGTGAAAACTGTGGGAGTTTTCAGAGTCAGTTTTCACCAAAAATGTGTCAATATGATATTTCCAATAAAAGTATTATTTGAGGAATCTACCTGCCTCGGAATTTTGCCTGCTATGGATTTATTACATGGAACCCTGACAACTTTTATGTTAGATAGGTCTGCACCAAATCACTTGTGATGATCAATGGAAGTCCTATCTAAGTCATATATGCTTAGTGTCTTCAGGCTGAAGGAATAGAAATATTTTACATTTTAATATTGTATATACAATATAGATTTTGTGTAGGGAATGTACACCCACATACATGTACAAATTGTGCTTGATACAAATGTTCTATAACTTCTTAAAAGTCCCTAATACTTGATGACGGCTGTTGCATAGAGTTTAATCTCTAAAATAGAGATTAGTTTATGAGGTCCCCAAATATGGACTGGAAAAAGGTCTACCTTTGTGATTGGAAGAACTAGCTGATTTTCAAAAATTGTATTTATTGCCTGTTGCCTTTCTGCCAGAAACAAATTCCTCAAGTGTGTTTTCAGATGTTTTGAACATTTTTAGGCATTATCCATATTGATTAAAGCTGATACCAGCTGAAGTCCAAAATATCTGGAAACTGTGGTTAGATGCTGACGGTATGAACCGGTTCTATCAAACCAGTATCTCTGACAATCAGCTGCCCCCGCCCACCTGCCCCCATCCTATTATGTCCTATATTTCTGCGTTTTTCAGTTCAGCTGGTTCACGTGGCACAGTGGATTCCTGCACCTCAACTGTTTTAGTTACTGGGGATGCCCTAGAAGCCGGGTCTCATAGAACAGGTAGTATTTTTTTTTTAAATCCCACCACTGTCTGGAAGGTAGCAAACATTAGTGTTTGAAGACAAGTTATTCTATGAATATGTAATAAAATTGTAGGTATCTTGTTGGAGCACACCCCAGGTATTTCCCATATGTTGAACTAGATTAATTGTCTTCTGATAGTATTAATGAGGGACGAGAACATCTATTTCACTTTATATTAAAGTTGGGAGTCATTTCACCTTGGAAATGTATGTTTGGCAGCACTGTAGTTTCAAACTAGGAATCAAGCCATACTTTTGGAAATTAAATGATGAGATAAAAGTATTATAAGTTACTCTTTTATCATAGAATTTTAAGTATGATTAAGTTAGGCTCTTTCTGTTAACTTCCTCTTTCTTCTTACATATAGAACCCATACCCTAAAACCTAAAATGTGTTCAGTTACAAGTATGTGATCCATTGTTACAGTCTTCTAGGAAAACAGGAAGATCTGCCTGGGCTAGGCAACAAGTAAATAAGATAAGGAACATCCTCCCAAGGTAAAGCCCACCAGATAAGACACTAAGTCCCAGGAAACAATGTCATGTTGACCCTTAAGCTTATAGTTATCCCTTCTTAGAATGTAGAACCTGAACAGGTGTAGGGAGGGCCTCTTAGGCATGGCATGTTTTTTACAGGGTATAAATGTATTGTTTGAATATGGAATCTTGCTCTCTTTGTACTCGATCTACTTGGGAGGGGTCTTAAGCCCCTGTCACACTGAACCAACGGATGCAAAGAGGAAGTAAAACGGACAAAAAAGCTTGCCATCTGTTCGAAAATGCGATGTACTCACTGCCTCCGTTTTGCTTCCTCTCTATCCATCCAGCATCCGTTTATGGTCGTTTCATCCGCTCCAAAAGTTTGAGGCTGCTTAAAACTTTTGCGTGGAAAATGTATCCAGTTCGTCCGTTCTGCATCCGCTACACATCCGCTACGCATCTGTTATGCATCCGCTACGCATCCGCTATACCCGCTAGGCATCCACTGCGAATCCACACAACTCGCATCCGCCCGGACGCAGGGAGGAAGCGGAACGGACGTGGAACGGATGCAGAACGGATGCAGAATGGATGCAGAACAGAAACAAAGCGTTTAAAACGGAAAAAACGTTAGCAGAGGGGACCTATCTCGGATATTAAGGATGTCTAGAGGATGCCTAGAGGATGCCTAGAGGATGCCTAGAGGATGCCAAGCGGAAAACCTATACTGCCTATAAAAAGGGGAACAACTCGTCTGCATCGCACTTTCAGACCAGCAGCCCAGTGGTGCAGACCTCTGCAGCCTTCATCTGACTCTTGCTCTTCCACAGCATCCAGTCATGTCCACCATGGATTGCGACAAAATCCTTTCGGCAGCCAACATCCTTCTGCAACACTGCGAAACCATCTACAGTCTCTGTGAACAGTACTAAGGGAAAAAAAGGAGGCATCCAAAAAAAGTCTGGCTCCGAAGATGGTTCGCCAGAAGAGCGCAGTACGTACTTTACGACGAGCTGATGGTGGAGCTCAGGAGCGAAGACCCTCGGGCGTTCCAGAACTTCATGAGGATGCCTCCAGCCATGTTTGACGAAGTTGTGCAGCGCCTGACACCCAGGTTGACCAAGACAAACACCAACTTCCCGCCCAGCCTGGAACCTGAGCTCAAGGTGGCACTCACTCTGCGCCACCTGGCCTCAGGGACCACCTACAGGAGCATGCAGTACAGCTGGAGGGTGCCACCCAGCACAATCAGCTTTGTTGTCAGAGAAGTGGTGCAGGCCATCATCGAAGAATACAAGGAGGAGCTCCTCCAGTGCCCCTCCACTGAAGAAGGATGGAAGAAAGTTGCAGAGCAGTGGTATCAGAAGTGGAACTTCCCCCACACTGTTGGAGCCATCGATGACAAGCACGTTGTCTGCAAAGCTCCAGCCAAGTCACGGTCCACTTATCAGAACTACAAGGGTTTCTTCAGCATCATCCTCTTTGCCATGGTCGATGCTGACTACAAGTTCATGTACATCGATGTTTCAGGCAACGGCTCATCTTCAGATGCCCAGGTATACAACGACAGTCACCTCAAGGAGGGGCTGGAAAGCAACCTCATGATGGGCTTCCCAGATCCAGACCCGCTGCCCAATGACACACAAGATGTGCCCTACTTCATCGTGGGGGATGACGCCTTCTCCCTCACAACCTACCTCATGAAGCCCTACACCTCCAGATGCCTCACCCATGAAGAGAGGATCTTCAACTACAGGCTGTCCAGGGCAAGGCGGATTGTGGAGAACGCCTTTGGCATCCTGGCCAACAGGTTCCCAGGTACTTCTCACCAACATGCAGCATCGCCCAGAGACCATGAGGAGGATTGTGGAAGCTTGCTGCATCCTGCACAATCTCATGTGCACCCACTACCCAGTCTTGCAGAACAGGCTCGTGGACCTCCAACAAGCCAATGGGGACATGGAGCCTGGGGAATGGAGGCAAGGGTGACACCTGATCGACACTGAGGATGTGCAAGGGCCCAACAGAGCCTCACGTGAGGCGAAGAAGCAGCGCAACCTCATGAAACACTGGTGCAACTCCCCAGCTGGAGCGGTGGAGTAGCAAGACAGGATGGTAGATGCTTAATGGATGCTTCCTTCAGCCTGTCTCATCACATGGAATGAGATTGGGCCATGTATGTTTGGTTGGCCTACAATGAACAGGGCATTTAATAAAGAGTTGTGTTTATGTTGACATGTGTGGATCAATGCTTACATTGTAATTGATAATGAAGGGCCGTAGGGGTGGCACCTAGGAGGGTGGACCATACAGTCCCACTATGCTTGCACTGGAGGTTTATCTATCCCACAGCTATTACCCATCCCATAGGTATCCCTGCCCATCCCACAGGTATCCCTTCCCATTCCACAGCTATCTTAACCCATCCCACAGGTATCCCTTCCCATCCCACAGCTATCTTAACCCATCCCACAGGTATCCCTTCCCATCCCACAGCTATCTTAACCCATCCCACAGGTATCCCTGCCCATCCCACTGCTATCTTAACCCATCCCTAAAGCATGCAAAGGCTAAACCATTTCTAAAAGTTTCCACCCAGACTTTATAGAAAAAATGTAATGAAGCAAGTGTGTGAAACAAAGAAAAACTTTATTAATAACAAGCTGTAAAATAAACATGACCCAAGTCAAGTGTCCAAATAAAGTCCATAAATATCCAGGCAGCCAGTCTCTGGCACTCCTCTTGGTCACTCGGAGGTGTCTGCCCAGGCTAAGATGTTAGGGAGCAGGTGCTGTGGAGGTGGGTGCTGCTGCAGTGCTGGTCTGAGGTGTTATAGGAGTGCCTAGCCCCGAGAGGACAACAGAGGACAGTGTGTTGAAGAAGGTGTCGGACAGCTGGCTCAGCCCCGTGATGCTGAGAGGTCATTCCTCCATGCCATGGGGTATCAACCCCAGTACTGAGGACAGATGTACTGAGGCCGGGCTTGGCTGTGGGATGGAGGAAGGAGCAGTGTAGTGGGGCTGCCTGCTCTGCAGCGGGGTGAGGACTGTCGAGGTTGGCATCGGTGGCATCATTGGAACTGGTGGCAGCGGTGTCACCTGATGACTCTGTGCCTGCATCTGTAAGGGCTGCTGTCTGTGCTGCTGGACCTCCGGGTAGCTGTAGCCCTGGTAGGTGAGGGGGTGTGGGAAGCCTTGGTATGGGAGGGACATCACCTGGGGTGGAGGAGCAGACCTGGACTGGGTGGGAGCAAGTGCCTCTGGGTCTGGGGGGTTGTTAAGCAGCGTGGTGATCCTCTCCTTCACCACCTGGTACTGGGGATCCGCCATCTCCTTGAGGGTCTGGTTCACATAATTGAGGAAGGGCTTGCGATTGGAGGAGGAGGATTCGATGGGGACCAGCTGAGAGAGGAGACCTATGCTGGTGCGGATGGTGTCCCTGATCTCCACCAGGACCTTGTGGCTCTGCCCTTCCTGCGGTCCGGCTCTCTGCCTTAATGTGGTGGTGGAGGTGTGGGTGGATGCGGCTTCAGCAGCAGTGGACTCAATGTCTCCTTTCTCCCACCGCACCAGGGAGTCCTCATCGCTCTCTACCACGCTTTCAACACCTGCCTGGGGGTTCTCCACCGTGGCACGCTCCACAGATACCTGCATGGAGACAGGGACTGACTCTCGGCCACCAGAGGACTGGCTCCCAGCAGGCTGCCGGAGAGAGAGGGTAGAGATTTGGGCTCCTGGTGCTCCTCGGTGGCGGATCTCACCCTCCAGGAAGCTGCACTTGGCCATGACATAGTTCTCTCTGTCCGTCAGCTTAACCCTGGCCTGGCCAGATTTTTTGCAGTGCAGCTTCCCGTACCAGGTGTGCATGTGCTTCCACCAGCTGAAGAGCACCTCCGAAGTGTAGCCCAGACTCTCTGCCCTCTCTCTCCAAGCAACCTGCTTCCACTTGGTGTCCCTGTACAGCCGGTGTCCCTTCTGCCACAGATAGTTGTTCTCTCTCAGCCAGTCCAGCACCTCATCCTCATGCGCTTCCTCGATGTAATACTGCCTCCTCTCCCGTTGTTGCATACGCCTCTTCCTCCCTTTGGCAGGACTAGATGGGCCCTCATCAGAGGGGCTTCCAGGTTGTAGGGGCTGCTCCTCCACACCAACAGCATCATCATCAGCATCATCAGCATCATCAGCATCATCACCAGCAGGATCATCATCATCATCATCATCATCAGCAGCAGCAGCAGCAGCAGCAGCATAATCACCAGCAGGATCATAAGCAGCAGCAGCAGCAGCAGCAGCAGGATCAGCAGCAAGACCAGGATGAGCAGCAGCAGAGTAAGCACCAGCAGCAGGGTCAGCAAGACCAGGAGCACGAGCAGAACGAGCGGGACCAGCAGGACCAGCAGGACCAGCAGGACCAGGAGCAGCTTCAGCATAGTATGCAGCAGAAGCACCACTGCCAGGAGCAGCTACAGCAGAAGCTCCAGCAACAGAAGAGCGAGCCCAAGCAGCAGAAGCCCCAGCAGAAAATGAGTCAGGGACATGGGGCAGAAGGGTGGCCCTGTTCCTCTTGCCAGGGATGGCGGCAGGTTGCTGAGACTTTCGCTTCTTCCCCATGGTTGTGGGGTTGCTGGCTGGCAGGGAGGCTGGCAGGAAGGCTGGCAGGCACCAAGGCTGGCAGGAAGGCTGGCACCAAGGCTGGCAGGAAGCCTGGCAGGAAGCCTGTTATGAAGCCTGGCAGGAAGGCTGGCAGGAAGGCAGGCACCAAGGCTGGCAGACAGACTGGCTGGCAGGGAGGCTGGAAGGCAGGCTGGCAGCAAGGCTGGCAGGG
>BLBF01000026.1:24281883-24305730 GCA_015471245.1 Laticauda colubrina
AAGGCAGGCTGGCAGCAAGGCTGGCAGGGAGGCTGGAAGGCAGGCTGCCAGCAAGGCTGGAAGGCAGGCTGCCAGCAAGGCTGGCAGGGAGGCTGCCCAGGAGGCTGGGAGGCAGGCTTGGAGGCAGGCTGGCAGCAAGGCTTGCAGGCAGACATGCAGGCAAGAACTCGAGGTATCCAGCAGCCGGTCTTTCCTCGGAATGCTGGCCACATGCGAGCTGCTTCCCTTTATATCCGGGGGGCTTGCGCAATGCATCCCCCCCGCATGCGCAATTAACGCCAGGCATCCATTAGGCTTCCGCTGTGCATCTGCTAGGCTTCCACTGTGCATCCGCTTCATCCGCTCTGTGTCCGCTTCGCTGAGGCCCCCCAGAAGCCTAGTGGACGCGTTATCCGCTTCCATCCGCTGTGCTTCCGTTCCGCATCTGCTTTGCATCCGCCCTGCGTCCTCCCCGCGTCCGTGTTGTCCGCTCCAATTATGCAAATTTTCACCCCTTTTGAGCACGGATACAACGGATGTAACATTTTTCTCTTCCGTTGTGTCCTTTTTGCATCCATTGGGCAGTGTGACACGGCCTTTAGAGGCCGTGCTTCAACCACTTTCTATTTCCTCCAATAAACCTTTGAAATTGTGCCTCAGACTTGTCTTCATATTGTGAATATAAATTTATTGGGGGGGGGGGGGTCTTACATCTCACAATGCCATGAGCTAAAACACAAAATTACATCTATGTATTGTGAAATATTTTGTCTCAATGCAATAAATATATAGCATAAACACAGGTAGCACTGTAACCCCTTTATTATATAGCCATGATCAGAAAGAAAGCTCATTAAGAAGAAAGTAAGTAGGAAACTAAATCTTAGATTTCTTTGCCCCCCCCCCCAAAAAAAAAATCTGGCCTAAAAAGCTTACATAACATAAACCATTATTGATGCATTTCACTGTAAGATATATACAGTAAAACAAACATTGCAGTTCCTTTAATTACAGGTAGTCCTCGACTTACAACCACAATTGAGCCCAACATGTCTGTTGTTAAGTGAGGAATTTATTAAGTGAATTTTGCCCCATATTATGACATTTGTCACCACAGTTGTTAAGTGAATAACTCCAGTTGATAAGTTAGTAACCTGGTTGTTAAATGAATCTGGCTCCCCCATTGATTTTGCTTGTCAGAAGGTTGCAAAGGGGATCACATGGATCCGGATTTTGCAATGATCATAAGTATGAACCAGTTGCCAAACATAATTTACCTGGACTTCAGTCAGGCAATTGATAAAGTAGACCATAAAGTAGACCATTACTTGTTAAGATAGAAAAAAATGATTTGTAACTGGCTGATAACCACACTCAGTGTGTAGTTCTCAATGGAATTACATCTACATTGAAAGAAGTATGCACTGGGTACCAAGGCTCTTTTTAGACCCAGTACTGTTCAACTTCTTCATCAATGATTTAGGTAAAGGGATAGACGGGGAACTTATCAAATTTGCAGACCACACCAAGCTGTCAGGAACAGCCAACATGCCAGAAGATAGGCTTAAAATACAGAAAGATCTTGACAAATTTAAACATTGGGTGCTATCTAACAAAATGAAATTCAATGGTGAAAAAAATAAGGTTTTACATTTAGGCAAGAAAAACAAAATGCACAGGTACAATATATGTGGTACCTCACTCAATAGTAGTAACTGAGAGGGATCATGAAGTCCTAGTGGAGAATCATTTAAATATGAGCCAGCAGTGTGCAGCAGCTGCCAAAAAAGCCAACATATAGGCCACACTTGGAATACTGCATTCAGTTTTGGTCACCACAAAGTAAAAAAGATGTTGAGACTTTAGAAAGAGTGCAGAGAACAACAAAGATGATTAGGGGACTGGAGGCTAAAACATATGGCTGCTAGAATTGGGTATTTCTAGGTAAATGAAAAGAAGGACTAGGGGTGTCATGATAGCAATGTTCCAATAACTCACAGACTGCCACAAAGAAGAGGCTGTCAAACTCATGGGCCAGATGCGTCATGTATCGTGTGTTGGCCACACCCACACCCAGTTTAGCGAAGGTGAAAAATGTCCTGATACATCATGTGATGCTGCCATGATGCCATAGTTCGACACCCCTGGACAAGATGAACTAATTCTACTATGTTGTAAAGCTACGTAATCTTGCAAATCTGGAGATACAAATTTCCCGCTGCTGTTTTTAATTGCTTGATCCTTAAGACAAGTCTTTTCTACATTTCTTTCTCTGACTAATAAGCCACTGGGAGCTATTGCCTCTCTTGTCTCATTGTTTCCTGTGTAGCATTCCCTCCTTCCCCAAGAAATAATGCAAGATTTATATAATTATATAAAATGTGTCAAGAAGCTTGAGAATATTACTGGAAGGCAGGGTAAAGAAAGCAGGGTAAAGCAAATGGCCACATAAGAGGAAGTATAACCCTCAGCTGCTTAGTGGGTGAAGCAAGAGATTTCCCCAAGATATTGGGCTATAAAGGAAATTGTGGGACAATTGTCCTTTCACATTTGCAGGATTCTGCTAATGATTCTTTACAATAAGGCAGAATTAGTTTATCTGGCCATGTTTTTTTGTATGGTCTACATGGGAAAGCTGAAAGCTTTAGTCTAGCTATGTTCTCTTTCAACTTAAAAAAAGCATGCAGTTGTTAAAATGTGTGTTGCTTCTGGTTTTGGAAGCAAGTCAAAATAATTTACATAGAGCAAAGAACTAAAATGATTTGTTTTCTCACACCATTTCCAAAAAAACCCTAGCATATTTAAATTTATTTGCTTCTTCATACATACAAATAATTTTCAGTTATCTTTGTTCTTGTTTAGATAATTGTAGGGAACAATTAATTCCTGAGCTACACTGAGTTTTTGAAGAATCAGACCCAGGTTTCCCAGGCAGCTGGACAAATGAGAAGCTTCTGTGAATTTCTGAGAATGGAATACATTTCAAATTGCTCCTCTGCTCCACAGAATAATTGAAACCTGTTCTTAATGAGGCAGAAAAAATGGAAATGTCCTCTTTGTTCTAGTCAAATGAAGGTGGCAGCTCTTATCAAATACAGCAGTAGGTCAAAGAGAAAGACACTCTTTAAGTGCTGAGCATTGTTCAGTATGAAATATCTGTTTGCTCTGACGAAACACAAGCATTGGAATATCTTCTGTAGCTGTGTAACACTTTGGATTGAAGGGCAAGTAGGTGCTTTAGAGCATGAATGGACATGTAGTCACACATGCCTACAACTTCTTCAACCAAACTCCTTCTGGGATCCTATGGCAGCTGCAAAGAGGGCAGCTGTATGATTCCAGGAAAAGACACAGCTGCTTGAAGGAATTGGAGACAGCTGTCACCTGACTTCCCTTGTGTACTCTGAAGTACATCTTTGAATATGGTATAACACTGCTGTGATATTTCCTGTTCAGGCCAGGATTGTATAACACAGGAGATATCGGGCTACCCAAGGTGAGTGTGCTTAAATCTTCACTTCACAAGTAAAACTGTAACATTTCCTAGATGTTCAGTGCTAGAAGAGAATGTTTATACAGGTAAGACCTGAGCTTACAATAATTCATTTAGTGACCATTCAAAGTTATAACAGCACTGAAAAAAAGTGACTTAGGTTGGTTTTTCACACTTGCTACTATTGCAGTATCCCCATAGCAATGTGATCAAAATTTGGATGCTTGGGAACTGACTCATATTTATGACCATTGCAGTGTCCAGGAATCATGTGATTCCCCTTTTGAGACCTTCCAACAAGCAAAGCCAATGGGGAAACCAGATTCATTTAACAACTGGGTTATTAATTTGAGTATTTCAGTGATTCACTTAACAAACATGGTGAGAAAAGTTGTAAAATGGGACAAAACTCACTTAACAAATTTCTCACTTAGCAACATAAGTGTCAGGCTTAAGTGTGGTCCTAGGCTGAGGACTACCTGTATACTGTGGCTTATTGGCCATTACCTAGGAAATGAAATACATGCAAGAAAACAATAAGCCCAGAGAACACCAAGAGTCTACAGTTCAATCCTGAGCTATAAATTTTCTCTTCTTATGATATATAGGAAGATTTAGTCAGAGGGGTTCTATTTTGTTCTTCTTGAATGAAAGGAATGCTGTACAGGATGGTTACTATTTTTTCTCTGAGTTCTGACAAAGATCAGTAACTGTCTCTAGATGACAGATCACTGATTTTTCTCCATCAAAGAAGTACATAAACTCTAATGCATACAGATGGGCAATGCTGTAGAGAACAGCATTCTCACTCTGAACATTTAGTGTCAGTTGAAGAAGGCAGTTCTTTCATAGTGCATGAAGTAAGCTAACAAAATGTTGGCTCTCCTGGAACATGAGGAGAGCACAAACAATTTCACCTGATGCTGATAAATGGAAATGCCTATTCTTTGAGATGCAACATAAAATTCACAAGAATACATTTGTGAGCATACACAAGCACTTTTAGAATTGGTTGGATTCTCATCCAGAATGTCAGTTGGATAGATCCAGGGAATATGTTAGCAGGGGTACAAAACATTTCACGATTTGGCAGTCACATTCTGAAGAGCAAGAGTCCCATGAAAGAAGACCATGACAAAAAAGAAGACATCTAGATAACAACTTTGATTAGGAATACATTTACAGTTAAACTACACTACTCTACACTATTCTTATGCTAGGCATGCAATGAATTAGACTCTATTCTATTGGCAGCTGTGGGGTGTTAGGTGTAGAGCTGTAGCAATGGTGTTTCAGGTTGTATGTCTGATCTATAACATTGTTGAACTTAAGTCAGTACAGATTGAATAATGCACGGCACAGGGAGTGCTGGAAATCCTATTTAAACTCTCCCCTGAGGAAAAAGAGAAGGTATATTAGGCCCGTGTGAAGTGGCTGCCATCTGCCTTGATGAGGTGCTTTGCACCATCGAGACAATCTTATTTGTCTTGTCAAGGCATAGAAGTGACACTATTAACCTCTCAGAGGTGTTGTGTGTACCTCAATGAAAGAGGTATGCAGTGTATGCACAAGGCAAGTGAAGAAGCCATTCCCTCCCAGCTAATGGAATTTCCAGAATAAAGGTCCCAGCAATAGGAAGTTTATAGAATACAATTGTTTCAGAATGTAAAGGGGGCTGAATATTTATACAGGTTCTTAAAATAACTATAAAGCTGAAACATCTCTTAAAGATTTGTAGATCATATAAGAGGGCCACTTTGCTTTACTGGTTAAGGCACAGGGATAGAAACTGGGAAACAATGAGTTTTAATTTCACTTTTAGCACAAAGCCAGCTGAGTGACTTTGGGCTAGCCACTCCCTCTCAGGAAAAGAGCAATGGCCAACTAATTCTTTTCTGCCAAGAAAACTTCAGGATTTGTACACATAGTACACCAGGAGTCAATAGTGATTAGAATACATACTTCTACGCTTATATGGGGTTGTAAGCTACCCAGTATTTGGTATAAGATGGGTGGCTATATCAATGTTTAAAATAAATCAAATTGCAGAGAAACTACATGTATAGTCACCACATAAAGGAAAACAATAACCAAAATCATAAAATAGATTTTCTGCTTTCTCCTGATGACAAAAGAGGTCTGTTTCAATATATTTTTCTATAAAATTAGTGAATAGTGGGAAGGGAGGGAGAAAGATATATATTTTAGATTTTTAATTATAAAAATAATTAAAAGAGGTGGGATAAAACAGTCGTTTTTGTCTGAAAATCTCATGGTGGTCAGCATTTCTCCTGAATGAATAGCTTTATAATGAAACAAATGATCTAAAATAGTAAAGGAAAGTATAAATGGCTTCCCTCAAGGCCACACTGACAGTTCTCCTAAAGTTCTCCATTTTGATACCTCATGATCTTTTTCCTATGCATCTTTCACTGCAGTATGGCAAACCATGGATCAGAATGACAGGTTTGGAGAAAAGATGATAATGGAGCAGCTGGAAGGAAGAAATAATTAAATCTGATTGAGTAGCACTTAATATTTTCCCTTGTTACTCTGACTTTCAGTCACTAGGAGCACATTAAAGGTAATTGAGTTAGGTCAATTTGTTATTCAAATGATATTAAGGTAACTGTGTACTAAAAATGAAATTGCACAGTGTCTCTTTAGCTTAGCTCTGGCAACTAAAAAGAGTTGTCTCCTGGACACTTTCTTTAGGGGCATGGGGAAGGAAGAGGAAGAAAAAGAAAAATGGTAAACATTTTTTCTTCAGGTCTTATCTATTAAAAGAAGGAAGGAAAGGAGAAAATTGTTTCCCAACATCCAAAGGAGTATTCAAAGTGCACAAGCGGCTATACCATTGTCTGAAGGTCTCATTTAATTTGCTACATTTAAACATCATATTATTAATAGTTCTTCTGCATAGCTTGTTTTGGCACATTGTTGTTTTCAATTGCTGTATCAAATGTATTATAATAAGTTGCTTTAAAAACTTTTTGAGAACATACTATATATATTAAGGGACAATATTAAGGATATGACTGGTTTATTGGGCAGATTGGAAAGCTGAAAAAGAATTTGTGAAAAGTGGAATTGGTATTCAGCAGGTTCTGACCAGTCCAGAGAACTGGCAAATACCACCTCTGACTGGCCTTGCTCCCATCTATTCTCTGCCTCCTGAATCCCAGTTGATTGGCTTGATCTTCTTTTGTTGCCCTGCACAGAAGAATGGAGCTGGGAAGCAGGTTAGTGGGGTGGGGAAGGAATGGGATTTTGCAGTATCCTTTCCCTACCATGCCCACCAAACCACATCCACAGAACTGGCAGTAAAAATGGTTGAATCCCACCACTGGTAAAAAGGTAATAAAAAATAGCCAAGGACAGTAAATGCATGCAGATAATTCCAGTAGAGAGAATGTTATTTAAATTCCAAGGTTTTATTCTGTGATTTTCCACAAGTGTTTCCAATATTGCCTTAAGAATGGAACTGGGTGTCACAAGAGTGAATCCCAGGGGTGGGATTCTACTAGTTTGCACCTATTCGCTTGAACCAGTTGTTAACATTCTAAGCAGTTGGGAGAGCTGGTTGTTAGAAGAAATTAGTGGCCTAATCCTGTAAGGAAGGCAGGAAGGAAACATTCTGGTGTTGCTTAGAGAAACTGCCTCTCCATTAACTCTTATTACATTCTTGGCAGGACTAGACTTCCTGTCTCAGGAACTTCTCTGGAGCTTTTTTACCCATCTTTGCTGATACTTTGCTTGTGTGGAGTGACCATTTTAAGTTACAATGGCACTGAAAAAGTGATTTATGACCATTTTTCACACTTATATCCCCACAGTCATGAGAGGCCATGCGAGGAGAGGTGTGTCTCGATGTGAGTGATATTGAGCTGGCCATACACAGCCAGTCACATGACTACCAAGCCAGACCCACAAACTAAGCCACACCCACAGAACCGGTTGTTAAAAAAATTTGAATCCCATCCCTGGTGAACGTCTCCTGTAGATTTGGACTGTTGTTGCCAGGTATTGGCTGAAACAGATTCATAATCCAGTTGTGCTGGTTACTTTAGTAATCAGGGAAAGCTTTCATTCATAGTAAAAGTGAAGCATCAGAAATGACCTGGTTTTACATGGCGGCTCCTTATTGGAAAGGACTGGATTGTTAACTAAAATAATGAGGTCATAAAACTGAGAATCCTTGATATTGATTAACAACATGTGATCACTCTTGATGTTCTAGCTCAGAGGTATCCAAACTTTAAGACTTGTGGACTTCAACTCCCAGAATTCTCCAGCCAGCGTAGCAACTTCTGTACTGTACTGTCAATTGTCCTGTTTTTTTCCTTTTGGTATAGCGACCTCAGAGAAGCGTGTTCATTTTTGGTTATGTAAGTACAGTATGTTTCAATGTGCTTCTATGATAAGTGATATTGTTTTAAATGACTATTGCATGCCCTTGCTTTTGAATAAGAGTGAACGAAGGAAAATAGTATAATATCCACATACATTAACATAACCTAAGTTGACGTATACCTGCTTTCAGTGATCAGTTCCATCTCCAAAATTTCTTTGCTATGTTTTCCTGCTATGGTGAGGAGGGGGTAAAGTTTATGATGGGGGAATCTGTTTTCATAAATTAAAATTAAAATTTAATATATTTAAATTTAAAAAATATATTTATTGTCTTTATATTCTTCCATAGTCCTACTCTTTTTTCTCACACTGTGAAAAAAATGTTTGCAATTTAACACCATAACAACTTTCCTTATATTATCAGAAAAGTATATTATCAGAAAAGCCATAGTTTGGTATATTATCAGAAAAAGGTACATTATCAGAAAAGCCATAGATTGCGTGATGGGTCAGTACCAGTGAAATAAATGATTATAAATAAAAATAATTGTCAGTAGTGTTACAAAGAAAGCTGTTTAATAATGATAGTGGAATGTTATCCCTGACATTAGAATGGTATTCTCTGAATAAAGAAAATATAAATTCCAGCCTTAAATCCATGCTCATCTGAACATCAATTCTCACCTTTGATTGTTTACATAGATACAGCTGAGATACACCTGAGAATTGAAGGATTCCTACCCTTTTAGCTTTCCAGAAGGCCATGAGCACATACAGTGGCAGTGAGAACAATCAACCAATGGAACAGCTTGCCCTCAGAAGTTGTGGGAGTGCCATCACTTGAGACTTTCAAGAAGAGATTGGACTGCCATTTGTCAGAAATGGTGTAGGGTCTCCCGCTTGGGCTGGGGGTTGGACTAGATGACCTATAAGGTCCCTTCTAACTCTGTATCTGTTTATAACTCTTTTCCCAGATGTTTGGCTAGGATGGGGGTTGACTTGGGATCCTATTTGGTTTGGAACTTGGTAGGAAGAGTGGTTTTGTTTTCATCTCTGTTTTTATTGACTGAACCATCTAGAATCTTTATATGACATAGATGGCCATATATATTATATAAGTAAGTAAGTAAGTAAGTAAGTAAGTAAGTAAGTAAGTAACCAACCAACCAACCATCCATCCAACCAACCAACCAATCAACTTCAAATGGATGCCTTTAGCAATGGTATATTACAATACTATCCATTCCAAGTGAAGAAATCTTCCTGTATATTTGCATTTGCAGTTTTGTTTTAATTTTTAAAAGCAGTCTAAACTAATCTTTTTCTCCCCAGTTTCTTGCCAACGTGTATTTCTCCTCTACTTTATTTTTTTTTCTGATCAAGAAACCCGTGCTTTTCTTTTGATGCCAAAGGTTCAAGAAGAATGGAGATAAGAATTTTTTATTTTCAGACAGTGGGAATTTTTCACTACTTCTGTCCTTAACGGTATGAACCTTTGGTAGCATCTGAAAAAATATACAACAGCATGAATACTTTTTTTACACACTCACCACACACACACACACACATGCACACACACACACACACACACAAAAGATATGGAATTAGAGTGTGCTATTTTTGTTTATCAAAACATCAACCTAGAAAACAAAACACGCAGCTGCTTTAAGGACCCAGACCATTAAAATTAATGCAATTAATACTCTTAATAACTGAGCAATGGATCATGTGTCTAGTGCTTCCATTTTGAAAGGGTATCTCCATTTCTGTAGTCAGAACATTCTGAAATAGAATTTAATTAACTGATTACTTGACTTAATTAGATCTCTTCAGTCCATCGGCTCTACGGGAGATGTTCCACTTTTCAGTTTGATAGTTAAAGTTCATTTTCAGATTTTTTTTAAAAAAAATTAGGATATTTTATGCCACAAAACTCTGGGGCAGTATTTGTTTGACTAGTCAGTTGTAATTCTGTGACTAAAGTGAGTTCAAAATGTAAGCTGAGCTGATGGAGATAAGAGACTTAAGTTGATACAAAAGGGTGATTCCTTGCTAGCTTTCCAGATCTGATTGCTCTGAAGGCTACTGTCCAACATCTTTGAAGTTAATTGGAAATGATAATACCCAACATCATCCAGGTTAGATCTATAAGAGATTGCCGGGTGTGCTGAATATTGTACTGCCAAAGCTGGCTGTGTTACATGATAGAAGTTTCGTCCACTTTGATCCTTCAGTCAAAGGAAGGTTTAAAAATGTTGAAAGCTGATATCAAATCATGTATGATACTGCGGTGCAGAGGATATGAATATATATAAAAAGAACAGCTTACAGGAATTGGACTGTCAGACACCTGAACACCTCAGTTGTTGAACATATTGCCAATATTCTCGTGTTTCTCTCATTTAAAATGGAATTACTTCTGGGGCAGAAGTGTATATGTATAATATGTCCTCTACCTGCCCCTATTTGTATTGCTCAGCTCGAAGCTTAATATGCTATTGAAATGGCATGAAAACTAAGTGAAATAGACAGCCTATAATCTTATCTATATATGTTGACTTGCAGTGAAAGGAAAAGCAGCCAGTGCAAGAAGGGCCTGCTTAAATAAGTGGCACATTAGCTCAGTTTGAATCAGATAAAAAGCCAATATATTTTTGTTTTACTTGGGGTAAAGCTTGCAACTTGTCAAGGTTTTATTTTTTAATCTCTGCAGTGGCTATTTATGCTCAGAAAGTTTCTTGAAAATGATACAATTTACTGCAGGTGTTCGTTATTTTCTTTCTAGTCAGGTGCTATACTGTAAGCCTTGAAATTGCACATCTATAACCATACTCTCAAAAAAATTGCTGGGCAAATCAAAGGAATTTGGATTGCTATCGATACAAGGAAAATGATTTTCATATATTTACAGTTAAATATTAGATATTATTGGATCATAAGGTTCAGAAAGATCCCACAGCTAATGGGGTCCCCAAACTTTCTGGCCATCAGAAAGTCTAGTTTCACATGGAACCTAGATCACACAGAACCTCATGAAGTGTTAATACTGATGTATAATGCCTTGGTAAGGCCACACTTGGAATACTGCATCCAGTTTTGGTTGCCATGATGTAAAAAAGATGCTGAGACTCTAGAAAGAATGCGGAGAAAAGCAACAAAGATGATTAGGGGACTGGAGGCTAAAACATATGAAGAACTGTTGCTGGAACTGAGTATGTCTAGTTTGGTGAAAAGAAGGATGAGGTGACATGACAGCAGTGTTGCAATATCTGAGGGGTTGCTGTAAAGAAGAGTCAAGCACCTGAGGGCAGGGCAAGAAGCAATGGGTGGAAACTAATCAAGGAGAGAAACAACCTAGAACTAAGGAGAAATTTCCTGACAGTTAGAATAATCAATCAGTGGAATAACTTGCCTCCAGAAGTTGTAAATGCTCCAACACTGGAAGTTTTTAAGAAGAGATTGGACAATCATTTGTCTGAAGTGGTATAAGGTTTCCTGCCTAAGCAGGAGGTTGGGCTAGAAGACCTTCAAGGTCCCTTCTAATGCTGTTCTCTTCTCTACTCTACTCTACTCTACTCTACTCTACTCTACTCTACTCTACTCTACTCTACTCTACTCTACTCTACGCTATTCTATTCTATTCTATTCTATTCTATTCTATTCTATTCTATTCTATTCTGTTTTATTCTCCTGCATGTGCCCAGATGAAGTTTTGTTTGCCCGCAGTCTGGTTCCTAACAAGTCATGGACTGGTACTGATTCACAGAGACAAAGATTTTATGTGGATGTCTCAAGACAGAGACTGTGTATCTTTGTCCCAGAATATCTATTAAATATAGACCGGCAAAAATGTGTTCTTTTGAGTCAAATGCAAACCACCGATTCAGGCTCACTGAAAATACAGGGAATCTGCTGGTTTTTATTATCTCCCTGGGATTTTTTTCCTTCTTCCTGGGATTGTTCTGGTTTTTATGGGTCACAGGAGAGTCTTAAGCAAATGCCCCATTAACTTCCTTATGTTGATCTGAACTTTTGAACAGAGCCTAGATGCACATATAAGAGAAAAATGTTGGCAGAAATAATCTCAGAGCTTACAGCTTCAAATGTATTTCGGCCTCAGCCCAGTGGTATTGCATGGTGGGATATGTGTGTGCAGAAAATTCAAAGGAATGGTGATACTGCTGCTTTCTCTATACAGCTAGACACTGTTGATATATACATCTTTTATAAAGGTCTATGTTGTTCAGCCAACCTTATCAGATTCATATAGTTGTTCCAGAATGAGGTTGAGCCAATGGTTGCTGGTCAACAATGCCAGTTCCATTCAAACCACTGTGCAGTGCTGTTACCCTACAAACAACCAATCAAAATATTAGGTGTTGGAGCTCAGTTCTTCTCTTAATCAACTTGCAAAATCCAGTAAATTATGAGCTGATATGAGCCAGCTCTAGCAGCCCACTAGGTTAAGCTGCAGCTGTCTTGGTTTGTGGTAATGAATTTCATTAACTAAGAATAAAAAGAGTTTATTTTGCATCATAATTCAGCAGAATGGTTTGGAATTATCTATTTAAACCTTTTGGCTCATTTCTGCTGCTTCTGAGAACAAGCTGACTTACCTGACCCTATAAACTACCAAATATGAATTGCTGATCATAGATAATTCATAAAAAAGAAAGATACTAGATTTCAATTCTTCTTGGTGTGAAATACACTAGTTTTGGGGAAATTGCTGCATACTCCTCCAAATCGTGATTATCTGAGTTTTCCGAGGTAAAGTCACTTTACCTACATTCATTTTGTGAATGTATAGTTTTTGTGAGATGGGTTGCTATATAAATTTAACAGATAAATAATTTCTCAAAGGTACTTTCTATGAAGATATATAAATAGTTTAGTATAGCAAAGACTATTGATGTTCCTAAACCTGTTATATTTATAATACTTACCGTCATTGAAATTTTAAAAGTTCTAAAAAACATATATGTGAAAGAAAATCCCTTAGATGCAGTCTTAAAGAGTTGCTTTTTAAAAAAAGGACAAAAGAAAATAGGGCAGCCCCTCAAGAATCAGATATATAAATTTAACAAAAAAATCCTACTGACCAACCAGAACTTGAAAGAAAGAACCGTCAGGTCATTGCTAATGGTATAAAAGGACCAAAAGATCTTCAGAAGCTGACAGAACTATCTCCCATAGTGTTGGCCAAAGTGTTCCTATGCTGGGAAACATTATCCAACAAAAATGTGAGATTTCACACAATGTGCAATGAAATTATCCAACCTATGTGACTTCATGCTTAGAAGAATTAGGCAGATGGACTAATCCTAGAGTGGGATTCTCCTGGTTCAGACCAGTTCAGGTGAACCCCTTGTTCCAATGATCAGCTGGCTCTGAATCAGTTTGCTGTGGGCCTGCCTGCCCCTGCTCTTTTCTGTCCTTTATTTCCTGTTTCTAGAGCATAGCTGATTGGTGTGGCAGAGCAGTTTGCCTTGCCTCAGCTGATTTATTCACAGGGGATGCAGTTGAAGAGCTGAAGATGGGCTTTTTAAAATGCGGATTGTGCACGCAAGGCATGTGCTCACCGAACCAGTTATTATACCGGTTGAATTGCACCCCTGACTAATATAGTATTTAAAACAAAATGGAGAACCAGATATCTAGGATAGGCTGGGGATACAAGATGCCTGTCACCTCTCATCTATTATGGATTGGTCTAATAATGCCTTTTTGCCAATTGATTGCAAAGCAACTTCAGATAAGAGAATATGGGTTCAGCCTGGCCAGTATCCAACCAAAATGAAGAATCTACTATTTACTCCATGAACAAGAAGGGACACTTGCATTAAAAGGCTGCAGAAGTCCCATGGGCAGGCAAAATTAAATTTCACTGCTTGCAATCTGAGCTTCAAGTGGTTCCCATTGTATACTATTTCATTTATCCAATGGATAGTGTTTCACTCTTTGCTTTTAAAATGAAAGAGACATCTATTTTTGGTAAGTTGCTTAGATGCTGGTCAAATATTTTTTATTTTATTTTAAAGAAAGCTCATGTTGTTTCCCAGTGAACACTTTTGTAAGATGAAAGTTTCCTCTCTTCCTATACCAGATGTTGTTGTCTCCCCCCCACCTCCTTGTATTTTCTATGTTGAGGAAATACCTCCCACATGTTTGCACTTTGTTTGAAAAAGCATAAAACTAGCAATACAGGCAAACTTAGCAGGACACCAATGTGTCTGGTTTAATCTATTTTCCAGCTCCAATTGTGTTATGTGGGAAAGCTATTTCTGCTTAAACAAGAGACAGATAAACATTAGTTATTAATTCTGAGGTAAAGTCAATACAGCATTTAGAGAAAGTGTTTTAATTTGTCTACTGTTTATTGACCAGGGCTTGCCACTTCATATTGCTTCCAAAAAAACCCCCATCCACAGATAAATATTTTATTTCTATTAAGAGACAAAACATTGGGTTCTCCATACATTTTATTTTTGACTCCTTTCCCTCCCTCCCTCTCCTTCCCTCCCCCTCTCTTCCTCTTCCCTCCCTCTCTCTGACCCTCAGTGTACATGTGAGTGTATTTGTAGATTTTAGTCAGTCCTTATTTGAGACAAAATGCGTGCACCACACAGCAAAGAAGGATTAAAAATTGACACTGAAGGGCACTAATCTTAGAAAACAATACAAAAAAAATGGAGACTTGGCTTTAGTGAGCAAGAGCAGAATGAACCAAAAGCTTATTCCATGCATGAAGCTCAGTGTTAAGCATTGTGTACCAGACACAGAAGACTGACAGAACTACTTTGAGATAAGGCAGTCTTCTGTCATGACTTTTGGTCTGGAATATTAGAGGCTGAAGGGAAGAAAGGGAGGCTCTTCAAGAAAACCAATTAGAAACATTTAACATACAGGTTAGATACAGGTTTCAACCTTCAGCATACACTTTCTTAAAATGTTTTCTTAGCAATACAGGGAGCAGTCTTGACTATTAACAAGAGGAAGATAGAGAGGTAAAGTGGCCACTTAAATGAAAAATACATGCAAAGTCTCTTTATTAAAACAGTTTTATTTCTTTTTATTATGTTTCCATTGGCCATGGGGTGATTATGTGTACCCTAACCCAACAGTTAGGGTACATATAAACAAACAGTCACCTGTCATACTGACTTTTGACACTTAGAATCATGTTCAAGGACCACTTCATTGACCTTTTATTATTTTGTCCCCCTATTTCTTCTAGGTTTGGTTATCAGAATGTCTTAAGCTGTTGACCATACCTAGCAGAAATAAGAGAACAAAATAATGAACTGTCAGTGAAGTAGTTCTTGAATATGATTCTTAGTGTCAAAAATCAGCATGACAGGTGATTATGAAGTTGGATTAAGATCAGGAAGACTTCAATGCAAATTTACCTTCTATTATGAAGTTGTTCAGACTACAACATCAAAATCTGGGTCACCAGATAAATCAAATGAATTCACTGTTATAATAACATTTCCCATCAAAGTATACTTATATAGTCTATTGGGAAAGCCTTTCCTCGAATAAGAGTTCAAGAAGATTAACACAATGCATTTTCTATTTAGAAAGCCATTCCCAAAATGAGCCCCAATTACAGTAGATAATTTATGCAAGTAGGTACGATGAGGGACCTGGAGAATTGTGATAATGGCATGCCCTTTGGACTTTTTGTCCCAAATTTAGTTCTTTTTATCCTCCGGAATGCCATTCTGCTTAGGCTTTTGTGATTGGTTCTTTGACTTGCTGGCTGTTTGCCTTGTTATCTCCTAAAAATAGCCATCTTGAAGCTCTCATCTGAAGAATGGTCAGGAAGTAGGTCACCTCAGGAAACTAAAACATTTATTTTAAGAATGTTAATTTTTATCCCGCAGAGCTATATTCTTCATCAGTTTGTTTTATTGGCTTATCTTGCAACTTCCGCACCTTTCCAGCTGCTTGCTCATTTCTTATAAACTAGCAAGAAGGAGAAAATGGCATAATGTGGCAGGCTTCAGCTTTGCAATTTTAAATCACCGTTTTATCTCCCCAAAATGCCTTTAAATGGTAATTTTTAAACAGCGCAGCAAAACAATGCAAATTCCAAAAAGTTAAGTCCTTACTGTAAAATTCATCAGCAGGAGAATAACCTAAAATATGGGCTCTAATGATTTTTTGGTAAGCATTTACTCAATTTATATTGTATTTTACAGCTTCAGAAACCAAAATGAACATTTGATATGAGCCAAAACAATTTAATCATTAATAACATAACAGCGTATGTGAAAATATACCAGCCTTACCTGCTATATACCAGCTAATATGCTGTCATTTGCAGGCATCTTTTTAAAAATAATTTTGTTTAGAGAAGAAAATTTATGACTGCATAAAAAGCAGAAAATGAGAAAATGTATAGTTTATGAAAAATAAAATATCAGTAAATAAACAATTGAACAGCTTGGCATATTGAACAGCTTGGCATATTGAAACTACTCTGAATTTAAAAAAAAATATTTAAGGCTGGCCTGTACAGTATCCATGATAGTAGTCTAGACTAAAGTATTATACTGACACACATTTAAGTATATTAATTTTATTCTTAATGAAAGGATGTAGTTGGCCGAGAAGCAAACTCATACAAAAAGTTTGTTGACAATCTCCATCACATCACCTTTATTTGTAGCTTAAGATTCAAAAGCAACCCAACCTACTAACCTGAGCCTTAAAAAGGAAATACAATGCAAAAAAGATTTTCCTCTGCACCAAGGTTAACTCTTGTCCTTCTCTGTTAGTATTTACATCACACCTGAATTATGTTTATATATATGTATGTATCTATATGTGTGTGTGTGTTTGTGTGTGTGTGTGTGTGTCTGTGATGGTATGTGTGTCTGTGTGTGTCTCTCTGTGTGTTTACCTTCATTTAATGTTTAATTCAATAGAAATAACAAGTCACCAATTTATGTCAGAAAAGATAAGGAAGATCTTGCAATTTTGCACCAGAGATTCTTTTATAGAGAATCATGGATGTAAAGCCCTTTTCCTCAACTCCGTAACTTCCATTCAACAGTTTATGGCGTAATAATATTTGAGGGTCAGGCATATATTACATTTATACTCAGGTAAAGCAAAATAAACTCTAACTAAAAAACCCTGGGTCCCAAGAGAGAAATTTGTCATTGAACGTAGCCCCCAGCAAAGTAATATTGTTCACCTTGAAATGATGTATAGCATTCAGCTAAGAATGTCTGTATTGTTCAGTTGGCCAGACAAAGAGATCATATGAGATTTTTGTTTGTATGAGATTTTCTCTTGGTAATTTGGAAATGGAAATATGCATAAGCAGAAACAAGCTCATACTTTGTGAAGGTGTTATGGGGATTAATACGAGTGCACCATCAAAATCAGCCACAAAGACATATTATCTTGAAAGTTATTGTGAGTCTTTGAAATAATCTGTCCTGAGATAAACTTTGTACATCTCTCCATGACGCAGATATGGGTTTTTTGAGACATACTTCTTAGCATGAAAATACAAACAAAAATCATTCACTTTTGGAGTAGAAATAAATCTGGATCATATATGTCTGTGTGCATATATACATACATATTCACATTATTTGTTCATCACTTGGTAAATCTACTTTTGAACATTGGAAGATGAAACATATTAAAGCCATGGTAGCACAGTGGTCAAAATTCAGTACTGCAGGCTACTTCTGCTGACTGCCAGCTGCCTACAATTTGGCAGATCAAATTTCACCAGGCTCAAGGTTGAGTCATGTTTTCATCCTTTTGAGGTGGGTAAAATGAAGACCCAGATTGTTGGAGGCAATATTCTGACCCTATAAACCACTTAGAGAAGACTGCAAAGCAATATGAAGTGGTATATAAGTCTAAGTGCTATTGCTATATACACTTGGGGCTCAACTAGTTGCTACAAAAAAGATTGTGATGGATTGATTTAATTTTTAGGTCCACCTAAAAATTAATACATATATAGTTCATTAGTTTTTTACCTCTAATTTTACCTTGTGGACAAGCAATAGTTTATCAGTCTGGAAAAATTGATGAAATTTTCATTTAGATCCGTTTTGATGGGAACTAAATATGATATTTGTTTTTAAATGTAGGAGAAACTGAATGTCTAATAATTGCTGTTTCCTCTTCTGATTGCTTTGAAAAAAAATGATAACTTTTATACCATAGTTTTTTATCTGATCAAGCTCAGAGTTTTCCACCCCAATAGCTTTGAGGAAAGGGAAAGGGAAAGGATTTCTCACACCAAATGTAGTTTGTGCAGACTGATTCATTCAGACAATCATTTTAATCCTTAATTTGGAGATTGTCCCTAACAATTCTGCTTGCTTGGGCTGAGGCTATAATACAGTTATCAAGATGTTTCCAGTTCTATAATTTAGCATTTCTTATCTAACAGTGGTCAATATGGATGGGGTTGGTTTGAAGAGAAGACAGCTGTACTATCTGCACTTACATTTTAGCAGGAACTTCCTGAACAAAATGTTCTATTGATTCTAAATGAATGATTATCTTTTCAGGAATGAAATATTGTAAGTCTTACAAGCCAAGGCCATTAAAAAGAAGACAAGGATAAACAGATGGTCCATACGTGGACATATTTCACAGTTTGAGCAGTCCTTTGAATACCAGTCATCATTTTTTATCCCTGTTGGTTACAACCTCAGTCCAATGGTTCTTCTAAATTATGCCACAAGGATTATTTTTCTCTCTCTTTCAGAACAGCCAAAGGGCAGGACTTGACACACAGTTAAAACCATTATTTGCAGCCCAGATGTCAGTCTGGAACTGTCAGTCTGCATGATAAAATGATCATATGAAAATCAGAATCCATAAAGAAGAAACTGATAAGATGCTAATCGCTACATGAAAAATTAAAATCCTGGAAGCCCAGCGCAAACAGATTTGCAAATTCAATCTTTTAACAATCACACAAAGAAACCTCTGGGAGTGATCTGCAAGTAGATAGTGAATGCCATTTGCCATCTGTAAAATGGGAGCAATAATGCTTAATTACTTGCCTTACAGGGTTGTTGTAACTATTAGTTAATTAGTTAATATTTCCCCCTATGATGTGGAGAAATAAAGTGCCATAGAAGTGTTGCATATGATCATTATCAAGTTTGGTTAAGCTTTATCTCAAACAGTTTCAACATTTTTATGTTCCTCTATATAATCTACAATCAGGCTCTGACATTTACTGCTATTCTGAGGCCAGCTGATGCTTAGCTAGGATAAATCATCTAGATATGAAATTAAGAGAGCTCCACCAATGAGGCTCTTTGAGATTGCATCTTCATTGGGTGATTATAATTCATTTAGAAAATGTTAATGCTCTAGCTAGCAAATCAAATTCTTATTTGGCTTAAATTTCCAGATTATGCCCTAATAGGGCCACTTGTCCCTTTGCAATGTGGCAAACATGAAATAGCCTGTTGAGATTTTATCAGGAGGCTGTACATTTCCTAAGCACGTTATGAGTTTTCTCTGCTCCGTTCTGCTGGCTTGGAAGTTAAAGCCCCTGTCACACTGCACCAACGGATGGAAAGAGGATGTAAAATGGAGAAAAACACTTACCATCCGTTGGTTAACGCGATGCATCCGTTCTGTACTCACTGCGTCTGTTTTGCTTCCTCTCTATCCGTCCAGCATCCGTCTATTGACATTTCATCCGCTCAGAGGATTTTGAGCTGCTCAAAACTTTTGCGCAGAAAATGTATCCAATGCGTCCGTTCTGCATCCGCTAGGCATCCGCAAGGCATCCGTTCTGCATCCGTTACACATCTGCTATATCCGCTAGGCATCTGCTATGCTTCTGTGCAACTCGATCCGCTCCAGTGGTAAACGGATGCAGGGAGGAAGCAGAACGGACACGGAAAGAATGCAGAACGGATGGAGAAAGGATGAAAGCGTATGCAGCTCGCAAAGAAAGCATTTAAAATGGAAAAAACGTTTGCAGAGGGGACCTATTTCGGATATTAAGGATGTCTAGAGGATGACTAGAGGATGCAAAGGGACACATAGTGGACAACCTATACTGCCTATAAAAAGGGGGAGTAACTCATCTGGATCTCACTTTCAGCCCAGCAGCCCAGCTGTGCAGACCTCTGCAGCCTTCATCTGACTCTTCCTCTTCCACAGCATCCAGTCATGTCCACCATGGATCGTAACAAAGTCCTTTTGGCAGCCACCATCATTCTGCAACTGTGTGAAGCCATCTACAGGCTCTGTGAACTCTACTACGGGAAGAAAAAGAGGCGGGCAAGTAGCGTCTGGGTCCGAAGGTGGATCTGGAGAAGAGCAGAGTATGGACTGTACAACAAGCTGATGGTGGAAGTCAGGAGCGAAGACACTCGTGCATTCCAGAACTTCATGAGGATGCCTCCAGCCATGTTTGACGAAGTTGTGGAGCGGCTGAGACCCAGGTTGACCAACACAAACACCAACGTCTGGCCCAGCCTGGACCCTGGGCTCAAGGTGGCACTGACTCTGCGCCACCTGGCCTCAGGGACCACCTACAGGAGCATGCAGTATGGCTGGAGGGTGCCACCCAACACCATCAGCATTGTGGTCAGATAAGTGGTGCAGGCCATCATCGAAGAATACATGGAGGAGCTCCTCCAGTGCCCCACCACTGAAGAAGGATGGAAGAAAGTTGCAGAGCAGTGGTATCAGGGGTGGAACTTCCCCCACACCGTTGGAGCCATCGATGGCAAGCACATGGCCTGCAAAGCTCCAGCCAAGTCAGGGTCCACTTATTTCAACTACAAGGGCTTCTTCAGCATCACCCTCTATGCCATGGTCGATGCTGACTACAAGTTCATGTACATCGATGTATCAGGCAACGGGTCAGCTTCAGATGCCCAGGTATACAACGCCAGTGACCTCAAGGAGGGGCTGGAATGCAACCTCATCGTGGGCTTCCCAGATCCAGAATCCCTGCCCAATGACATGCAAGATGTGCCCTACTTCATCGTGGGGGATTATGCCTTCTCCCTCACAACCTACCTCATGAAGCCATACACCTCCAGATGCCACACCCGTGAAGAGAGGATCTTCAACTACAGGCTGTCCAGGGCAAGGCGGGTGGTGGAGAACGCCTTTGGCATCCTGGCCAACAGGTTCCAGGTACTTTTCACCACCATGCAACATTGCCCAGAGACTGTGAGGACGATTGTGGAAGCTTGCTGCATCCTGCACAATCTCATGCGCACCCGCTACCCAGTCTTGCAGAACAGGCTCGTGGACCTCCAACAAGCCAATGGGGACATGGAGCCTGGGGAATGGAGGCAAGGGCAAAACCTGATAGACACTCAGGATGTGCAAGGCCCCAACAGAGCCTCACGTGAAGGGAAGAAGCAGCGCAACCTCCTGAAACACTGGTGCAACTCCCCAGCTGGAGCGATGGAATGGCAAGATAGGATGATAGATGCTTAATGGATGCTTCCTTCAGCCTGTCTCATCACACGGATGAGATTGGGCCATGTATGTTGGGTGGGCCTACAATGAACAGGGCATTTAATAAAGAGTTGTGTTTATGTTGAAATGTGTGAATCAATGATTACATTGTTATTGATAATAAAGGGCCATAGGTGTGGCACCTGGGAGGGTGGACCATACAGTCCCACTATGCTTGCACTGGAGGTTTATCTATCCCACAGGTATTACCCATCCCAAAGCTATCCCTGCTCATTCCACAGGTATCCCTGCCCACCCCACTGCTATCTTAACCCATCCCACAAGCATGCAAAGGCTTAAACCATTTCTAAAAGTTTCCACCAAGACTTTATTAAAAAAAAGAAATGAGGCAAGTATGTGAATCAAAGATAGACTTTATTAACAACAAGCTATAAAAGAAAAATGACCCAAGTCAAGTGTCCAAACAAAGTCCACAGGTAGCCAGCCATCAAGTCTCTGGCACTCCTCTTGGTCGCTCAGTCTCAGGGGTGAAGGGTCCAGGTTCTGTGGAGGTGGCTGGTGCTGGAGTGCTTGTCTGAAGCGCCATTGGGGTGCAGGATCAGCAGAGTAAGCACCAGCAGAAGCACCACCGCCATAAGCAGCATCATCAGCTCCTCCAGAAGCAGAAGCAGCAGAAGCTCCAGCCCCAGAAGAGCGAGCCCGTGCTACAGAAGCCTCAGCAGAACCAGAGTGAGGGCCAGGGGGTGGGATGGTGGCCCTGTCCCTCTTGCCAGGGCTGGCAGCAGTGTGCCGAGGCTTTCTGTTCTTCCCCATGTTTGTGGGGTTGCTGGTTGGCAGGGAGGCTGGCAGGAACCAAGGCTGGCAGGAAGGTGGCAGGAAGGCTGGCAGGCAGGCAGGCACCAAGGCTGGCAGGAAGGCTGGCTGGCAGGCAGGCACCAAGGCTTGAAGGAAGTCAGGCACCAAGGCTGGCAGGAAGGCTGGGAGGCAGGCAGGCACCAAGGCTGGCAGGCAGGCAGGCACCAAGGCTGGCAGGAAGGCTGGCAGGCAGGCAGGCACCAAGGCTGGCAGGAAGGCTGGCAGGAAGGCTTGCAAGCAGGCAGGCACCAAGGCTTGCAGGAAGTCAGGCACCAAGGCTTGCAGGAAGGCTGGCAGGAAGGCTGGCAGGCAGGCAGGCACCAAGGCTGGCAGGCAAGCAGGCACCAAGTCTGGCAGGAAGGCTAGCAGGCAGACTGGCTTGCAGGGAGGCTGGAAGGCAGGCTGGCAGGCAGGCTGGCAGCAAGGCTTGCAGGCAGGCTGGCAGCAAGGCTGGCAGGCAGGCAGACAGCAAGGCTGGCAGGGAGGCAGACATCAAGGCTGGCAGGGAGGCTGGCACCAAGGCTGGCAGGAAGGCTGGCTAGCAGGCAGGCACCAAGGCTGGCAGGAAGGCAGGCACCAAGGCTGGCAGGAAGGCTGGCAGGCAGGCAGGCACCAAGGCTGGCAGGGAGGCAGACAGCAAGGCTGGCAGGGAGGCTGGCAGCAAGGCTGGGAGGCAGGCATGCAGGGAGGGCAGGCAAGGCAGTCAATGTGTCTGGCAGCAGGTCTTTCCTCTGAATGGTGACCTGCTTCCGAGCTGCTTCCCTTTATATCTGCGGGGCTTACACCATGCATCCTCCCCACATGTGCAATTAACGCTCGGCATCCGTTAGGCTTCCGCTGTGCATCCGCTAGGCTTCCGCTGTGCATCCGCTTCATCCGCTGTGCATCCGCTGTGCATCCGCTTCATCTGCTGTGCATCCGCTCTGCATCTGCTGTATCCATTCTGCGTCCGCTTTGCTGAGGTCCCCTGGAAGCCTTGTGGATGTGCCATCCGCTTTCATCCGCTGGGCTTCCGTTCCGCATCCGCTTTCCATCCGCTCTGCGTCCTCCCCCCATCTGTTCCTTTCCGTGTTATCCGCTCTGGTTATGCAAATTTTCACCCCTTTTGAGAGCGGATAACAACGAATGGAACATTTTTCTCGTCTGTTGTGTCCTTTTTACTAACGTTTTGCATCTGTTGGGAAGTGTGACAGAGGCTTAAGGAAGACTTCTGGCTCTGAAACAAGTTTAGTAAGGAATGACAACAAAGATATCTGCATTCTTTGACTCCATTGATATCAGCATTGCAAAATTACATGAAAAATATTGCAGGAAATAATTTTACTGCCTCCCAAATTAAAGGAATTGGTAATGCCATATATAGCCTAACACTATTAGAAACTTAAAAGATTTGGGCCCATCGGCTATTGATTTCCAATTAGTAACCCAATGAATTGTGTTACCAGAGTGATGAGCTGTGGATGGAAGGGATTGTTGAACACATTAACAAAAACATGTGGGTGAAGATTTTCTATAAGTAGGATCCCTGCAGAAAGAACAATCTGTTTGCCCTCACCCATCATTTTCAACCAAAAGATTTTGCAAACCAGCAAGCATACAATCAATAAAAGCAGGGAGGCAAGCACTGAATAACACTGAACATAAAGAAAGAAAGAAAGAAAGAAAGAAAGAAAGAAAGAAAGAAAGAAAGAAAGAAAGAAAGAAAGAAAGAAAGA
>BLBF01000026.1:24305740-24323422 GCA_015471245.1 Laticauda colubrina
AGAAAGAAAGAAAGAAAGAAAGAAAGAAAGAAAGAAAGAAAGAAAGAGCTGGACATAAAACAAGAAAGTTTATGGGAAAGGACAATCAGAACTTCGAGGTAAAACTTAATTGTATGATTCTTGTCTATGAAATCCTCAGTATAAAAATGGAATTCTAGAGCAGGGGTATTGAACTCCTGTTGTCACAGCGTCATCTAATGCATTGTGACTTCTTTCCCTTTCATTAAACTGGGTGTGGGTGTGGCCAATGCGTGACACATCTGGCTCCTAGGCCGTGAGTTTAATATCCCTGTTCTAGAGGAAAATCACAAGACCAACTGTTGCATCGACCAAGGAAATATTTAATTTGGAATAATCAAATCATAGTACTTGCTACCCATTCCGACCCACATTGCTAGGTTAGCAATAGGAGAGACGGTGGTGAGATCTTTGAGTCAGAAATACATAAACCTATAGCATTATTTGAAAATACAGGCAGTCCTCGACTTATGTCCACAATTGAGCCCAACATTTCTGTTGTTAAGTGAAACATTTGTTCAGTAAGTTTTGCTCCATTTTATGACCTTGTTTGCTTAACAATTGTTAAGAGAATCACTGCACTTGGTAAGTTAGTAACCTGGTAGTTAAGGGAATCTGACTTCCCCATTGACTTTTCTTATCAGGAGATTCCAAAATATGATTACGTGTCCTTGGGACAGCAACCGTCACAAATATGAACCAGTTGCCAAGCGTCTGAATTTTGATCACATGACCATGGGGATGCTTCAAAGGTCATAACTGTGAAAAACGGCCATAAGTCACTTTTTTCCAGAGTCACTGTAACATTGAATGGTTACCAAATGAACTATTGTATGTTGAAGACTATCTGTAGTCATTTTAACAGAGAAGTTTGCCATGCTCCACCAATTCTGGAACCTTGTCTATTTTATATCATTGCTACTTTCACTGAGATCGTCTTCACTCCAAAAGTAGATTATGGTCCTTGAGCTTTCATGACTGACCCTCCTCCCATTGATTTAACAACCACTGATGATGGATTTGTTTTGCATAATGAAGAAACACAACATCACATACAGTGTAACATGTACCCATTTCATGTATTCATAACTATGTATATACTTATATCTATTATCTTTTAAGCGATTGACAAATCAAATAAATAAACAAATAAACAAACAAACAAATAAATAAATAATACCACTGAGCATGTATTACACATTATAATTGTAAATAAGCCTTGTATTGCTTATTTGATTACCTGTGATGACCTGTAGTCTCTCAAAATAACCCAAAACCCAAAACATACATTAAAGTCTGGTAAGGCCTTCAACTTAACTTCACTGTTTTATTAGGCACAGTTTAAAGTCACAAAAATAAATAATGAGGCAAAAAGAAAACCAAAACAAACTGCATTGATGAGAATTCCGAAGCAAGCCAAGATAACTAATCATAAACTCCAGGAAAATAAGAGGAGAGTCCATGGGAAGAACGCCAGCAAAGATAAACCTCTTTCAAAGTAAATATGAAACTTTGACTCCAGCAATTCTGACTGTGCAGTTACAAACTTAGATACATAGCTCCCAACTGCTAGCCACGAGGAGGATCATGGTAATCTCCTCTTGAGTAGACCTTGCTTCCCTGATCCTCTCCTCCCTGCATGAGCTAGGATGGATAGGAGATGAGCCTGGATCCTCCTCTGACTGCTCAGCCGGCCTCTGCCCTTCCCCAGCCTCCTCCACACTTCCTGTTGGCTGTTCCTCCTCTTCCTCAGAGTTAGTCTCCACCAGGGGCATGACGTTACCTGTTTGCAGTTGGAGCAACTTGAATCAAATGATGTACTATCAAAGGACTTAGGTGGCCAATGATGCTTCTCTTTTCTTCATTTTCTTCTCAACATTGGTTACTTGTTTACGCTAATCACTGCTGTTGACCATGCCATGTTGTTTTTAATAATTGCATTTAGGGCTTGCTTTTGGGAATGCTTTCCCCCCCCAATAATTTGAATTGAACTGACTACTTTTAACATGGCTAGTGATCAATATGTGGAGGAGGGAAGTTAAATAAAATGTAGTAGTATTTATTCATAGAAATAGCTAATAGTCAGAAGAATGCCAGACACATTGCCTGAATCGTACTGCTGCTGTATATTAACAGAGTAAATATTTCTTTCTTTTCTTTCTTTCTTTCTTTCTTTCTTTCTTTCTTTCTTTCTTTCTTTCTTTCTTTCTTTCTTTCTTTCTTTCTTTCTTTCTTCTTTCTTCCTTCCTTCCTTCCTTCCTTCCTTCCTTCCTTCCTTTCCTTCCTTCCTTCCTTCCTTCCTTCCTTCCTTCCTTCCTTCCTTCCTTCCTTCCTTCCTTTCTCCCTTCCCTCCCTCCCTCCCTTCTTTCTAAAATTCATTAGCTGCTCATCTTATCACAGGGTAACTGGGCAGCTTACAATTATCTGCCTGCCTAATCTTTCTCTCTCTCTCTCTCCCTCCCTCCCTCTCTCCTTCTCCCTCTCCCCGTCTCATCTATTTACATACATACACATACAGTATATATGTGTATATATGCCAACTGCTTTCCTGCTGTACCTTTCATATGTAAAGTAACACATGAGCCAATGATAATTGGCCTATTTTACCATGCATTATTTAACTTGCTCTTCCTTCATTTCAAATCTTAACAAAACTTCATACGTTTTAGCAATCACATGTTCATCATTTTACATAGTTTTTTCAAATTCCGTTTTATTTTATTTTTGGTATTTTTTTTATATCTCTATTAAATCTTTCTCTTAGCTTTGTAACTGTGCATATGAAAACCACCAAAAACAAAATCCCTCTTTAGTTAAGTTGTTCTTTTGATTTCATCCTAAGCAGCCAATTTGTCTGTGGTAAATATTAACCATTTGTCTGTGTCCACTGTTTCTTTTGTAGAAATTATTCTTGAATTGAGATCAATAAAGGTATTTCTGGGCATAGCCTGGGTTTATATTTATTCCATACTTGTAGTATGGCATTCTTAGCATAATTAATTTTAAGAGCTACCTGTACTTTGATGTAATTAAATTATTAGTAAGTATGCACCCAAACCTTAGACTGTAATCTTTTAAATCTATAATTCTTTTATTTCTTAACAACAGCAATTACTTCAGTCAAATCAAGCAGTGGATAATAAAATACAGTTTAAAATCAGGTAATCCCAGTGTCTGATCTCTTGCCTTTACGTTTTGGAGGATCTTATATTTAACTCTTAGTTTTTCCCCCTGCCATATAATTCTGAATATGTCTTTTTGCCACTGTTTAAATGATGCCTCAGTTCTTAAAACTGGTATTGTCTGAATACATTCTAGTAATGCATTCATTTTGACCATAGACATTCTTCTCAATAATAAATCCTTCTTAATTTAAACCCCTGCTTTACCATTATTATTTTGAAGTAACGTACAGTTTAAATAATGTAGAATTTAATTTAAAGAAATTTAAAAGCCATTATATTTGCATGGATATTTTATGGAAAGTCTATAAATAGATAATTTCCCTCTCTGAATGATATTGTTAATACGGGAATCTGAAGCTCATCAGACACTATTGAAACCACATCATTACTGAACAACATAAATGAACTTGGGGTGTTTTATTTTTTAAGTCCATTTGGCTGCAGTGAAATGAATATGCTAATTTCATCACAAATATTTAAATTAGATTGTTATTCTTCTGAATTTCAAAATAGAATGTTTGTTGTTGACCTTTTTACAATGGGACATTTTTTCCATTTTTGCATCCTATAATTTCTAATTTTATGGAAAGTTAACTTGTATAATAACATGTCTTTTATTTTGTGTAAGCTTTTGTTTGTTTTGACACATTAAACTTATTTTCAATTCTTACACTCTGCTTAAATGCTTTTCTGACTTGCCTTTTTTCCAGCATTCTGTCACAATTAACTACATTCTTCTATTTTCTTCCAGTCTCATATTATTTTGTCTTTTGATAGCTAGGTTCTTATTACAATTCCTGGTTTGGTTTCTAGTGTTCTCTTTATATTCAGTGCTGTTCTCAAGGTTTGAGTTTTCGTGTTTATGTTGTTAGTGTTGTGTTTGCCCTTTCTAATGACTGATTAACATTACTGATTTCCTTTTAATGACTTCTCTGCACATGCCTCTAAGAAATATTCAGCAAATGGTTGAAAGCTCACAGCAAGATTTCTCCAGACTGCTGCCAAGACTCACATTATATGAACCTTCTGTAAATTTTGGCAGAAAACAAGATAAACTTGAGGTTTCATTTTCTTTCATCTAAAAGACACAGCAATGCTTATGTTTATTGAGAATGTTGATATTAATTATGTTGAGGATGCCTGTATCTCCACCATCGCAGCTCAACTTGATTCATACTTTACTGGTTTGCTCTCCAGTTTTCCTAAGCTTTCTTTCTAATTTGAAATATGTTTTTGGTTTCCCATATTATTCTCAGAATATATTAATGGTGTAATAATTTGTCCTTACTTGCTTGGCAAAATGAATGTTTTTGAGAAGGACTTATGAGGCACCTTATAGAAATATTGCTACCCCAATGTCACACATCATCACTTGCTATCTTCTCTGGCTTGCAGCATTTATTAATCTGAAAAAAAAAAAATCCTCAGGAAGCTGATATTCCTTTGAGATTATGTGTAAAGCTGATGTGTTGGGCAGATTTGAAATAGTATTGTGCAATGAAATATAAGACATCCTTCATCCAATCTGGACTAAATAGGTTCAGGAAGGCTATGCTCCACCCACAAGAATTTCGTTGAACTTTGCTTCTTCTCTTTACTCTTTGAATGGTGTGGGAGTAGGAATGGACTTCCAGAGGAAAAATTGCAGATTACAGGAACCAGAACACTATTCAAATGATCCTGAGAACACAGATAAACCTTCAAGTTCTTCAGTTACCCTCTAAAAGGATGCTAATGATCAGTTGTCTGCAAGGAATATGAATCCTTCCATTCCCCACTATTCTATCAGAGCTAACGAAGCTTCTTGGATAAGAAGTGAAACATCTTCAAAGAAAAAACAAGGAAGTCCAGTTGCCTCCTGAAAAAGCATCTTTGGGATTTCTCTGTAAGACATGGACAAGGAGGAGGAGGAGGAAAGATAACTCTTTGTTAAGGCCCGGTCCCACTGGCCGACGGACGCAAAATGTATGCATAAAGGACACAGAGGATGAGCAAAATTTCGGGGATGGCTCCATCCATTGTCATCCACTCCAAAAAGTGGCAAAAATTTGCATAAACAGAATGGAAAAGAACAGAAAAGAACAAACATGGGTAGTATATAGCGGGGATGTTAAACGGATGTTCATTGGAAGCCTAGCGGATGGAAGTGGATAACACCTCCAAAGGGATTCCGGGGGATAATTTCGAAGCGGACGCATAACGGATGAAGCGGATGCATCATATACACTTAAAGGAAAGAAAGGGGATGCCGCGCAGATGTATATTGGATGCAAACCGTTCACTGCGCATCCTTTCTATTCCCATGCTACTAATGCTGTGTAGACGTTCTGTGTACCTTTTGTTTCCTTCCTCTTTCCGTTTTCAGCTGCAGCGGATGTGAGTTGCGAGGATGCCCAGAGGATGCAGAGAGGATACAGCGGATGTTTAACAGATGATAAATGGACATAGAACATTTGTTGCTCATATGTCGCAGATTTACATCATACACGACAGAAAGTTCATCAGTTCACAAAGTTTTGTGCAGCTCAAAACTTCTTGCGCAGATGAAATTGCAGTGGATGGATGCTCAATGGATAGAGCGTATGAAACACGTATGCAATGAGTACACAACGGATGCATAGCGTTTTCCAAAGGATGGCAAGCTTTTTTTAACATTTTACATCCTCTTTGCATCCGCAAGTGCAGTGGGACCGGGCCTTTAATTAGCTGTGATAAAGTCCATTGGGAGTGAATTAGTTTCCCAGTAAAATTCACTTGTAGAGGTTCCCACTTCATGTCTTCCCTTTGTATTTCATAGAAGATTTAGGCATACTGAAATGTTCTGGAGGGACAATTGTATGGCAACATGTTGTATAGTATAAAACATTCTCATATCTTCATTGGCCACTTCTGAATTAAATAATTCCATTGATTGAGAATTTAACTGAAGTATGTTTGTTCGGTCTCAGGCCAAGCACACACAAATACATGAAGGGTTGCTTTTGTTATCTTTAGTAAATGAGATTTACAAACACAGACAAACACACAGACTCTTGCAGTATTGGGATAAGTCCTCCATTCCCAGCAAATTTGTTTTATAAATGTTCTAAATCAAAGTGGAACAAAGCAGGAGAGATCAAGAATGTACAGCTGGTTGACGTTCAAAGTCAGGTTTGTGAGCTTCATAAGTCAAGGCACACAGAGTAGTGAACAAATAGTTGGCCTCAATAGAGAGTATGTGCTTGCTATTCCATTTTGATAGAAGCAGCTCAATTAGCCAGGTGAGACTCTTTCCACACAAGCAATCTTGCAAAGATCCTTTGTTCTACTCTCTGCAGCTTGCTGACCTCTTGAGTCAGAAGAGGGCAGTAATTCTGCACCTTCAGTTTCAGAGAGCGATGGCAGCTGTATCTCCTGTTTGCTGTTTTGCCCCACCTTTGTCTGTTTAAACAACAATCCAACTGATTATGTTGGACTTGACTGCTCATCATATATCAACACTTCTGGAGCTGACTTTTGGCTGCTTATTATCGATCCCCTCCTCTGGTTCCAAATCTAGCTCACATGATAATCTTTCCTTTTAAAAAAAAAAAAGTCAAAAAGCAATATTGCTCTAATAGAAATGAAGTGATTGAGTCTTCCCAATAGCAAGAGCACTTAGACTTATATACTGCTTTATAGCCCTCGCTAAGTGGCTTACAGAGTCAACATATTGCCCCCAACAATCTGGACCCTCATTTTACTGACCTCGGAAGGATGGAAGGCTGAGTCAACCATGAGGCTGGTGAGATTTGAACTGCTAAATTGCAAGCAGCTGGCAGGCAGCAGAATTAGTCTGCAGTACTGCAATCTAACCACTGTGCCACCATGTCTCACTGCCAATAGTGGCAGCCTGGTTTTAAACAGCTTGTTCACATTTATGTAATCATGTCGGTTTTGTTATTACTATTGGCTGCATCATAAGCATTTGTTGATAGGGCACTAAGTAGCACCAGCATAAAATAGCATGTAACCACTTTCAAGTGCAGATTTTCCTAATGCCCCTAGCCTTAGTCACACCGGAACAATAATTTTGCCACCATTTATTTTACACGAATCCTAGATATTATTAACAGAGGTGTGAATCCTGACTACAGCATTCACTGCTATCTATAAACAAATGCCCAAACTGTAGACTGAGGCAATTGTCTCATTGATTATTAATCAAATGGATATATTACTGAAAACTGGCTCTAACCACTTTCTTCAATTGGATGTCCTGCAATATCTTGGATTACAGTTTTTACAATCCCCAAATTGCTACTTTATCAGCTTTCCCGGCAAGGATGTCATCATAAATACCAGGTATTCTGCAAATAGTTCGCGGGAACTTACTAGAAGTTCATTTTTCCCCCTTATGTCTCACCCCTCTTATGCATTATTGAAATACAAACCAAGGCCAATATGTAACATATTTTTGGTTAGTGAAGGGAAGGAAGAGGAGAGGGGAAAGCTCAATGAATGAACAAATTAATTGATTAATTGCCTAAATGTAGGCATACTACATTTCAGTCATGACATGATTGGGAACAGATATGGCATGCCTACTAAAAACTAATTTATTTTAAAGATCTTCTTAGACTATTATCTTTTTCCTTCCTTTTTTAATCTTATTGACACTTTGATCCTAAAAGGAAAGAAATCGTATCTGATTATATAGTTTTATGCTTGAGAACATTTGAATGCAGTTTTTGGAAAGCCTAATTGTTTTTACAGAAAAAACTTCTATTTTTTAAAAAAATCTAGATGTATTATTGTTAACCTATCAACTTATAATTGTTAAAAAGCATGTTTAGTTCAATAGGTAGGTAGTTAACCAATCAGTATCTTCCTTAAGAATAATGTGTCTAACAATAATCAGTATTTTCTTTAACAATAATAGCTGTGAAGCTATTAGCCAAAGCTGTCTGTCCTGTAATGAAGGGAAAAAAACAATTTTATTGAATTAAAAGTATGCAAGAAATAAATTACTAAACCCTAAATCATTATCTCTGCAAGAGATAGTCTATAGTACAAGATTATTATCCATAACATGTTGATTTTTTTCTGAATGGGTGATCCTGACCCCAAATTAGCAAAGTTTTTATATTTTATACAATTAAAAAAAACAGATTGGAAAGCTGGCTTTGTATATGGTGGAAACTAATTAAGGAGAGAAGCAACCTAGAACTAAGGAGAAATTTCCTGATAGTTAAAACAATTAATCAGTGAAACAACTTGTCTCCAGAATTTATTTATTTATTAGATTTGTGTGGTGCCCATATTGAGTGGAAGTGATCCAGCAGCATTTCCACGTTGATCTTTCCTAAGAACTAGTGGCCTCTAGAGTTGCAATGCTTACTTATACTGATGTTCAAAATCAACTTTAGTTATGAAACCTTACTAGATTTTTTTGGGCTCACAATGCCTGATCCCAATGTACTTACATTGGTTGCTGATGAGAGCATAAAATTAGGTAACTGATACCATGTTATATTATTTTGAGTTCTTGGAGGACAGGAAGAAAATTAATTTTCTGCAAACTGCAGTTGTTTGGGCAAGATGAACAAACAGAGGACTGTTGAACAATTTGGTGACCCCGGATTTAAAAGTATAAGTGAATATGAATCCCTAACTTTGGATGGGGCTGTTCTTATCGTCATGTTGTTTGCACAGTTACGATTGGACCCCTTTTCTGAATCACCATGACTATGCAAAATGTGTCAGCCATGTGAGTATTGTCACAACACCCAAGAGATTGTTGAAACTCCACCAAAAAATCAGACAATTGCTTACTAACAGAGGATTAGTGCACAGACCTTAAACCAGCAACAAACAACTGAAACCAAGGGGGTTATTTTTTCAATTGATAGAATTCAATGTGTAAATCATTTGTGGGCCTTGGAATGTTGCCATTTACATGGTGTAGTTTACTTGTGAACAGCCTACTATTCAAAACTACTTATTTTCTCTTGGGCATTCCATGTTGATCTCTATTGAAGATATGACCACACACTTTACCTTTAAAAAAAAATAATCAGGTGATCTAATGGATTCCTGCAGGATGAAAATAAACAGGAGTTTATTTATTATAGTTATAGTTTTCAAATTCTGGGAGTTCTCAGTCTTTTATTTAAAGATCAGGAGACATAGACATCATGAAAAAATTTTGTAGTAACTGCAGCTGTCGCTTCCCAAAATGCTTCCCAAAGCTGCTGTTTGATTACAATTTTTAAAAGAAAAATCCATAAAATATGTGGTGCACAATCAAGTTTACTATTTAATCATTTTAGCTGATAAAAATCAAATGTAACTAAAACAAGTCAAATGTTACTCTTTTGCTTTAATTTCATCTATTTTTCCCCTTCATCTCTCCCATATTCTGAAGTATGGTGTCCACAAACATTGCTAAATATATAGACTTTTCTCCATGTTTCACCATGTTTGATTTTCAGGTCAGTTCCACACTGTTTTCTTCTCAACAGGTAGATTTTTATCATGTCAGATGTTACATGATACTAGAATAGTAGGCATCCTGAAACTTGGAAGGAGTGAGATCTGTACTACAATCTGTGACAAGCTGGGTCATCTTTTCAGAGATATTTCCTTACCTAAACAAAGAAACAGAATAATCATGGGTGAACAAAAAAGCAATGGGAACAGGAACAACTTTTGAGTTCCTGCCAGCTTCCCCACTGATGTTGCTTGTGGGAAGCTAGCAGGGAGTGTTGTAAACCTGTCTTGGTTGACCTGCAGACTCCACAGCTAAGACATGGGTGAATATGAATCTCTTTTTTTGATGGGGCTGTTCTTGTGATTTTTTTTTGCACAGTTATGAAAGGACCCTTTTCTGAGTCACCATTACCATGCAAAATGTAAGTATTGTCTAAACTATATAGTATAAACCATGTAAGTATTGTCACAATCTCCAATAAATTGTTGAAACTCTCCACCTGCCTTGGTTGACCTGCAGAACTGCCTGCCACTTTGCTTGGGGGAGGGAAACAAAGGGAACTGTGGACCACAAGTAAACTGCAATGCTGTTCCCCATCCTGGCATGTCCCCAAGGACCTTCTCACTCTAGGGAGGAGGGTGGCTCACCATCAATCACTGACAGCCTCCCCCCCCCCCCCAGCCAGTCCTACATCCCCAGCTGGTATCCAAGTTATCCTTGTATCATTTTATCATCACCAATCATTATTAAGAAATATCAAATATCAGCCTGGGTTCCAAAGCAGCCAGTTAAATTGAGATATAAGAGGCTGTGGTGGTGCAGTGGTTAGAATGCAAGAGTTCGATCCTGACTGGCTCAAAGTTGACTCAGCCTTTCATCTTCCAAGATCAGTAAAATGAGGACCCAGATTGTTGGGCTATGTGCTGACTCTGTAAACTGCTTAAAGAGTGCTGTAAAGCACTATGAAGTGGTATATAAGTCTAAGTGCTATTGCTAAATTGTCTTGTCAATACTTTAGTGCAGATAAATTTGTTCAGCGAAAAGCAGGACCCTCACACATTTTGACTGCCTTATAAATCCATGCAAGAATAGTCTGTAATTTTCTTCCACCTTGAAAGAGCCAGATAGTTGGGGACAATATGCTGACTTTTTAAACTGCTTAAAGAGTCCTGTAAAGCACTATAAAGCAGTATATAAGTCTAACTGCAACTGCTGTTGCAAATTTGCCACCAATCAATTGGGCACATTTCAAGAGGAGGTGGAAAAGAGGGTGGATTTATGCCTCTCCTATCTTCCCTTGTGCCACACAACCTATGGGTTTTGGGAAAGTGTAGTTGGAAGGTGCGCTGGTGCTGAAGTGGCCACAATGTCCCCAAATTTCATTTCTACAGGAGTCATGAGTCCTATCATTCTGTAAGTTAGCCCATAAAATTTACCTTGATCTAATAGTTGTTGCCCTATTCATTCCAATTTTGCCCAATTGAAGGTTACAAACAATCAGACCTGAGAGTTTCAATAGTTTATAGATTAGTTGACTAGATTTGCAAGACAATTAGACTACATTCAAAATGTTTAAGCATCACACTGCATAATTTGATGTCAGTCATAAGATTATGATTTCTCTGACCCAAATATCTTTAACTACAGCTGCTATTTCTCATGGAAATGACTTTGTCATACATTATTTGCAGCATGATCCTAAGTCTGTTTTTATTGAAATAATATTGAATGAGAACAATATTTTAAACAGCCATGACTTTTCATGATTTGAATCTCTCTCTCTTCCTTTCTTTCTCTCTCTCTCTCTCAGTCCCTCTGTCCCTCTTTCTCCTTCCAAACAGATAAATTGTAATTGATCAATTTAAAAAGTAAATATGAATGGATATTGCACAAAATAATCACACATAAAAAGACTTTATGTTCACCCATTTCTAACTGTGCCATACTACAAGTCACCAACATATCACTGCCTCCAAAGAAACCAAGAACTGCTATCACTTAAAAAAAAAAAGCCTCTTGAAATATGTATATTTGGTGCAAGTCATTGCTTTTCCCAGGGTGACCTCTTCAGGTTTCTGCTTGAGCTCAGAACTCCTAGTTTTGTTGCAAGGGCTTTATATTTAAATGCCACATCACCAAAGGATGGTAATTTATAAGTGCATAATATAAGGAACCATTATAGATCATTGTGCTTCCACAGGAAATTCATTGATGCACTTTCCTGACATATCAATTTGGAGCAAATGCCTCTGGATGCTTTTTAACACCTCCTCTCCCCATTTCTCTGTAAGCTGGCTGTCTTTTAAGGGAAAGCTATAATAAAACTAATTTCCATCATCACCAAGGGCATTGCAGATGAAAAATGAGTCCACAAGTTGAAATGGACATAAATATTAGATGCCAAAATAGATCACTTTTCAAAATTCAATGGGGACTGTATGTTATGTGATCCTGTATATGTTCTCTATCGTATGGCAGGGCCATTTCTGTTCCTTTCAAAATGACAAATAGGTGAGAGTTCAACTATATAACTGGTTTACATGTATAGGATACAAATCTCTGCAAAAGGTGTTACCTTGTCTCCCCCTTAAATCAAGCTTTGCTGTTTCAATGATAAGCTTAAAGACATATTAAATTATCAGCTACAACATGTACCATAAATACTTCTGGTGCAGTAAGAGAACATAGGAATCAGTGGCTTTGCTGGTAGATTGCACCAAATTTTATTTTTCCTAATGGCATAGCCATTTAAGCGGGGCTAGGAAGACAAGCAGTGTCACATTCATACACCCACATTCCACACCGTACACAACCATTGAAATTGTTTTCAAAATAAAGATGTAAACAAGAGCCATGGTGGCACAGTGGTTAGAGTTCAGTACTGTAGGCTACTTCTGCTGACTGCTGGCTGCCTGCAATTTGGCAGTTCGAGTCTCATCAGGCTCAATGTTGACTCAGCCTTTCATAGAAGAGAAGAGAAAAGAAGAGAACAGAACAGAACAGAACAGAATAGAATTCTTTATTGGCCAAGTTGATTGGACACACAAGGGATTTGTCTTGGTGTAAATACTCTCAATATAAAGAAAAGATACATTCCTTAAGAATCAAGAATCATAACGTACAATCAACGATCAAATCATACTAGGAAACAATATAAATCATAAGGATACAAATGACAAAGTTACAGTCCTACAATCACAAGTGGGAGGGGATGGGTAATAAGGAGTGATGAGAAGATTAACAGTAATACTAATGCAGACTTTGTAATAGTTGAACAGGGTTGAGGGAATTATTTGTTAAGCAGAGTGATGGCTTTCGGGAAAAAAACTGTTCTTATGTCTAGTTGTTCTGGTGTGCAATACTCTATAGTGTCGTTTTGATATCTGGGATGTGAGGGGTCTAAATATTTTCACAGCCCTCTTTTTGGCTTGTGCAGGTCCTCGATTGAAGACAGGTTGGTAGTAATTGTTTTTTCTTTAGTCCTAATTATCCTCTGAAATCTGCATCTGTCCTGTTGGGTTGCAGAACCTAACCAAGCAGTTATAGAGGTGCAGATGACAGACTCAATTATTCCTCTGTAGAACTGGATCAGCAGCTCCTTGGGCAGTTTGAGCTTACTGAGTTGGTGCAGAAAGAACATTCTCTGTTGTGTTTTTTGATGACGTCTTTGATGTTAGTTGTCCATTTTAGGTCATGTGATATCGTAGAACCAAGAAATTTGAAGGTATCCTTTGCAGGTAGAGCAGTACAAGGCTATCCTCAGAGGCTGCTTCACTTTTGTGTCACTTTCAGGAATGATTGTGTTGTCGTCATGTCTTTGAAAATGACTGAATATGAATGAAAATCTTGAACATCAGCAGTGACTTCTACTGGGAAATAGGTTGTTGTGACCTTACAAATCATTTGTTCTACAAAAAAGAAAAATAAGTAGCCACAACCACACCGTGCCTTGCCCAAAAATCTAAAACTTATTCACCTCTCCATGTCTGTACTTTGAAGCAGGGACATCTGCGTGGGTGTTTCAAAATGGCACACACAACTGTGTGATCAGAGTTCCACCTGTTTTGATGAAGTGTGATGCATGCAACACAGTTGAAAAAGATTTTTAAAAGGCTTGGATAACTCAATTGTTCACCTTTTTGACATCCCTTCTTTGAAGCGAAATTCAAAGGGAATTGATGATGTAGATAAGTAGCAAAAAGGTAAAATAGTTGATCAAGTCTGACTAAATGAAAGGAATTCAATACCACAAGGTGTAATGAGTTATTATCTTTATGAATGCAATTTAGCCATGATAGCTATATAAATCTTTGCCAGCTGAATACAAGAGAGAGCAATTGACAGAGTTCACTGATCATGCCAACCCATCAGTGGTGGTATTCAATTTTTTTTAACTACTGGTCTGTGGGCGTGGCTTGGTAGGCATGGTGTGGCTTGGTGGGCATGACAGGGGAAAGATATTGTAAAATCTCCATTCCTACTCCACTCCTGGGAGAAGGTTACTGCAAAAACCCCATTCCCTCCCCACCCTGCTAATCTGCTTTCCAGCTCCGATCACTTGTGCAGGGCAACAAAATCAATTAGCTGGAACTCAGGAGGCAGAGACTAGATGGGAGTGAGGCCAGTCAGAGGTGGTATTTGCCAGTTCTCCATACTTCTCAAAATTTCTGCTACCAGTTCTCTAGAACTGGTCAGAACCTGCTGAATACCACCTCTGTAACCCATGCATTGTTTTTACCGTAGCTTGAAACAAACCAGAAATCATAAACTATGATTTTATCTTAGAATGTTGTCTGAACCTAATCTTTGTTTTCACATCTTTTACCACAAGAAGGATATTTCCGATAAGATGATGTTCTTTCCATAAATAAAGTATAAAAATTATTAAAAGGTCATCAAAATCTATGGAGTTTAACTGGACAGGAAGTGCAATATTTGTATACATCTGTTGGATTCGTCACAGATGGAAGCTATCTAGCTGTTGCCATATGTGTTGACATTTACAAGTATAGAAAGACTGGTCAATATTATTCTATCACTGTGAGCAGACTTTTTATTCTTACCATTCAGTAAAATATGATTTGAAAATGAAAATTTGCATAAAAGATAGATGATAGACAGACAGACATGATAGACATCAGCCTGAATCAATTGACTCAGTTATATTCATTTAAAGTTCTGGACCACAATACAACATGTTAGTTAAGCCCATGTCACACTGCACCAACGGATGCAAAGAGGATGTAAAATGGACAAAAAAGCTTGCCATCCGTTGGTTAACGCGATGTACTCACTGCCTCCATTTTGCTTCCTCTCTATCCGTCCAGCATCCGTTTACTGACGTTTCATCTGCTCAGAAAGTTTTGAGCTGCACAAAAATTTTGTGCAGAAAATGTATCCAATTCATCCGTTCTGCATCTGCTACGCATCCGCTAGGCATCCGCTAGGCATCCGTTCCGCATCCGCGATATCCGCCAGGCATCCGTTCCGCATCCGCGCAACTCGCATCTGCTCGGACACAGGGAGGAAGTGGAACGGACGCAGAACGGATGCAGAACGGATGCAGAACGGATGCAGCATGGAAACAAAGCGTTTAAAATGGAAAAAACATCCGCAGAGGGGACCTATCTCAGATATTAAGGATGTCTACAGGTTGCCTAGAGGATGCCTAGAGGATGCCTAGAGGATGCCTAGAGGATGCAAAGGGACACCTACATTGCCTATAAAAAGGGGGAGCAACACATCTGGATCTCACTTTCAGAACAGCAGCCCTGCGGTGCAGACCTCTGCAGCCTTCATCTGCCTCTCGCTCTTCCACAGCATCCAGTCATGTCCACCGTGGATCGTAACACAGTCCTTTTGGCAGCCACCATCCTTCTGCAAGAGTGCGAAGCCATCTACAGGCTCTTTCACCTGTTCTACGGGAAGAAAAAGAGGTTGCCAAGAAGCCTTTGGGTATGAAGATGGTTCGTCAGAAGAGCAGAGGACGGACTGTACAACAAGCTGATGGTGGAGCTCAGGAACGAAGACACTCAGGCGTTCCAGAACTTCATGAGGATGCCTCCAGCCATGTTTGATGAAATTGTGCAGCGGCTGACACCCAGGCTGACCAAGGCAAACACCAACTTCCGGCCCAGCCTGGACCCTGGGCTCAAGGTGGCACTCAGTCTACGCCACCTGGCCTCAGGGACCACCTACAGCAGCATGCAGGACGGATGGAGGGTGCCACACAACACCATCAGCATTGTGGTCAGAGAAGTGGTGCAGGCCATCATCGAAGAATACAAGGAGGAGCTCCTCCAGTGCCCCTCCACTGAAGAAGGCTGGAAGAAAGTTGCAGAGCAGTGGTATCATAGGTGGAATTTCCCCCACACCATTGGAGCCATCGATGGCAAGCACGTGGCCTGCAAAGCGCCAGCCAAGTCGGGGTCCTCTTATCACAACTACAAGGGCTTCTTCAGCATCATCCTCTTCGCCATGGTCGATGCTGACTACAAGTTCATGTACATCGATGCTTCAGGCAACGGCTCATCTTCAGATGCCCAGGTATACAACACCAGTCACCTCAAGGAGGAGCTGGAACGCAACCTCATCGTGGGCTTCCCAGATCCAGAACCCCTGCCCAATGACACACAAGATGTGCCCTACTTCATCGTGGGGGATGACGCCTTCTCCCTCACAACCTACCTCATGAAGCCCTATACTTCCAGACTCCTCACCCGTGAAGAGAGGATCTTCAACTACAGGCTGTCCAGGGCAAGGTGGGTGGTGGAGAACGCCTTTGGCATCCTGGCCAACAGGTTCCACGTACTTCTCACCACCATGCAGCATCGCCCAGAGACCGTAAGGAGGATCATGGAAGCTTGCTGCATCCTGCACAATCTCATGCGCACCCGCTACCCAGTCTTGCAGAACAGGCTTGTGGACCTCCAACAAGGCAATGGGGACATGGAGCCTGGGGAATGGAGGCAAGGGCGAAACCTGATAGACACTCAGGATGTGCAAGGCCCCAACAGAGCCTCACATGAAGGGAAGAAGCAGCGCAACCTCCTGAGACAATGGTGCAACTCCCCAGCTGGAGCAGTGGAGTGGCAAGATAGGATGATAGATGCTTAATGGATGCTTCCTTCAGCCTGTCTCATCACACGGATGAGATTGGGCCATGTATGTTGGGTGGGTCTACAATGAACAGGGCATTTAATAAAGAGTTGTGTTTATGTTGACATGTGTGGATCAATGATTACATTGTTATTGATAATAAAGGGCCATAGGTGTGGCACCTGGGAGGGTGGACCATACAGTCCCACTATGCTTGCACTGGAGGTTTATCTATCCCACAGGTATTACCCATCCCAAAGGTATCCCTGCCCACCCCACTGCTATCTTAACCCATCCCACAAGCATGCAAAGGCTTAAACCATTTCTAAAAGTTTCCACCAAGACTTTATTAAAAAAAAGAAATGAAGCAAGTATATGAATCAAAAATAGACTTTATTAACAAGAAGGTATAAAACAAAAATGAGTCTCTGGGACTCCTCTTGGTCACTCAGTCTCAGGGGTAAAGGGTCCAGGTGCTGTGGAGGTGGCTGGTGCTGGAGTGCTTGTCATCAGCTCCTCCAAAAGCAGAAGCAGCAGAAGCCCCAGCCCCAGAAGAGCGAGCCCGTGCTGCAGAAGCCCCAGCAGAACCAGAGGGCCAGGGGGCGGGATGGTAGCCCTGTCCTTCTTGCAAGGGCTGGCAGCAGATGGCTGAGGTTTGCTGTGCTTCAGCATGGTTGTGGGGTTGCTGGCTGGCAGGGAGGTTGGCAGGAACCAAGGCTGGCAGGAAGGCTGGCAGGGAGGCAGGCACCAAGGCTGGCAGGAAGGCTGGCAGGCATGCAGGCACCAAGGTTGGCAGGCAGCATGAACCAAGGCTGGCAGGCAGGCAGGCACCAAGGCTGGCAGGCCGACTGGCTGGCAGCAAGGCTGGCAGGCAGGCAGACAGCAAGGCTGGCAGCAAGGCTGGCAGGCAGGCAGACAGCAAGGCTGGCA